>BPLQ01004927.1:0-15469 GCA_021605075.1 Caerostris darwini | reverse complement strand
TTAAAGCCAGCCAATTATATGTTATATCTAGTCATTTTGATATTAATTGTATAAATAAGTACTTTAAAATTAACTTAATTTTCTATTTAAATATCTCCGCAGCTTTTTTTTTTGTGACTAGCATTTAATTCATTACATAAAATTGATTTTTTTTTTCCTTTGTGTATTTTTATTGCATGGCTTATTTTTTTTGTTTTACATGGCTGATTATAATGAAAAGAGCAGTTTTAAATTTTTTTTTAAGATTTAATTTATAATATTTCTAAAATTTTCCTTTTGTATAAGTCTTTTTTTAATTTCTCAAATCTGTAACTAATTTGTTTAATGCTCGCAAAGGTTATATGTTTTATCTTGTCATTTTTATATTAATTTTATAAATATTTATATAAAATCAACTTAATTTTCTATTCAGATATCTCTGAAAATTTCTTGAATGAAGTAAATGCTTGTAACAAAAATTACATAAAGTAGTATTATGTGTCGATTTGCTGCTTATTCTTTGCTGTTTTATATGGCCGATTATGATGAAAAAGCAGTTGAAATTCCTATTTAATAATCTTTAATATATAATATTTCTAAAATTTTCCTTTTGTATAAAACTTTTTCTAATTTCAAACTATAAATAAATGTTTAATGCTATTTTATAGTGTAATTTTTTTTTTTTTTTACTATTTGTAAATCTTTTATTATCAACAATTTTAAGTAATATTGTAATTTTTGTCATTGTTCAAAATACAACCTCAATTAATTACTGTTTCAAGTTAGTTTTATTATATGTTTGTGACCGTCTAAATGAATTTTTTTCATATTACAGGGTATGAATCATACGAATAAAATAATAAAATAATATCTTTCAATAGATAATTTTTCCATTATAAAATTTGTTAAGCATTTTAAATTATTGATGTAATTAATAGTATTTATGATTTCTTTATTTGTTATGCTATTTTGATTAGAAAGTAATTAAAATTTCAATTAAATCTTCTGTTTTTACTTGGTTCAGAGAATAATTTTAACAAACTCAATAATATATAATGAAATTTTTATGCTTAATTTTATTGATATGATTATATATATAAATATATATATCATTTATATATATAATAACATCATTTCTGTTTCACAACACAACGATTTATTATAATTCTTTTTATGCAAAAATTGTAGAAATATATTGTCTCATTTCTATAATTACTGTTATCACTCAAATTATACCTATTAAACATTAGAAATATTATATTTTTACATTTAATGTATAATTTTTTAGTACTATTATAATAATTTTCTTTATCATTTGTACTTACTATAATATGTTAAATACTTTTTGAAATTAGTTTTATTCTGTTTTTACATATTTTATTATCATTTTTCTGACACATCATCATACAATACAGATAACTTTTCTTTAGTACACTTCTCCATTACTAGAATGTATTCCCCATCATTTGAAATTTGATTCATATAAATAAAATATCTTTCAATAGGTAATTTTTCCATTTTAATTGGTTTTAATGTATTTAAATTATTGTTTTAATTTATAGTATTTATGATTTCTTTGTTTCTTATGTTATTTTGATTAGAAAGTAATTAAAATTTCAATTACTTCTCTTTTTACTGGTTCGGAGAATAATTTTAACAAACTCAATAATATATAATGAAATTTTTATACTTAATTTTATTTATATGATTATATATATAAATATATGAAAACATCATTTCTGTAGTCACAGCACAATGATTTATTATAATTTTTTTATAAATTCTTTTTAAAATTCTAGAGATGTATTGTCTCATTTGCTATAATTACTGTAAAAATAAATATTATATTTTTAATTTATTGTAATTTTTAAAAAATTTTATAAATATTATATTTTTAATAATTTTTTTCTATTTTTATTACATTTTTTTTAGTAAATTTTAATATATTTTTTTTTATTTTATTTTTGTTAAATGTAGTTTTCAAAAGCAGATCTTTCCCTGCATTAAATTAATATATTTTATTTTATTGTTTCACATTTATAAAGTATACATTTACAATTATTATTTTAGTACAATTATAATCATAATTTTCTTCGTCATTTGAAATTTGAATCATACGAATAAAATAATATCTTTCAATAGATAATTTTTCCATTTAAAAGTTTTTAAGCATTTTAAATTATTGATGTAATTAATAGTATTTATGATTTCTTTATTTGTTATGCTATTTTGATTAGAAAGTAATTAAAATTTCAATTAAATCTTCTGTTTTTACTGGTTCGAGAATAATTTTAACAAACTCAATAATATATAATGAAATTTTTATGCTTAATTTTATTGATATGATTATATATATAAATATATGAAAATATATGAATAACATCATTTCTGTTGTCACAGCACAATGATTTATTATAATTCTTTTTATGCAAAAATTCTAGAAATATATTGTCTCATTTCTATAATTACTGTTATCACTCAAATTATACCTATTAAATATTAGAAATATTATATTTTTTACATTTAATGTATAATTTTTTTAGTACTATTATAATCATAATTTTCTTTATTATTTGTACTTACTATAATATGTTAAATACTTTTTTTAATTAGTTTTATTCTGTTTGTACATATTTTATTAACATTTTTTTGACACATCATCATACAATACAGATAACTTTTTTTAGTACACTTCTCCATTACTAGAATGTATTCCCCATCATTTGAAATTTGATTCATATAAATAAAATATCTTTCAATAGGTAATTTTTCCATTTTAATTGGTTTTAACGTTTTTAAGTTATTGTTGTAATTTATAGTATTTATGATTTCTTTGTTTCTTATGTTATTTTGATTAGAAAGTAATTAAAATTTCAATTAAATCTTCTTTTTATACTGGTTCAGAGAGTAAATTTAACAATTTTTATAAAAAAATAATGAAATTTTTATGCTTGAATTTATTTATATGATTATATATATAAATAACAGCAGCGATTTGCTGCTTATTCTTAGCAGTTTTATATGGCCGATTATGATGAAAAAAGCAGTTGAAATTCTTATTTAATAATCTTCAATATATAATATTTCTAAAATTTTCGTTTTGTATAAAACCTTTTTTAATTTCAAACTAAAAATAAAGGTTTTATGGTATTTTACAGAATAATTTTTTTTCTTTTACTATTTGTAAATCTTTTATTCTCAAACAATTTTAAGTAATATTGTAGTTTTTGTCATTGTTCAAAATACGACCTCAATTAATTACTGTTTCGAGTTAGCTTTATTATATGTGTGTTTGACCGTCGAAACTGAACTTTTTTCACATTACAGCATACATCGCATATAAGTTTTATTTAGTTACTGTTCATTTTATGTATTATATTGTTTTAAATATTAAGTTTATTCCTCCACTTTAATAAATTTGCATGTTAGTGAAATTTATGTAATCTGTGATGTTTTTAATTTTCATATTAACTTTTTATTCATTGTAGAATGTGGGAATTAACTGATGTTCTATCTGATTATCTGCATTATTGGCATTGGTCAGCGAGAAAATAGTCCTGGGAAATAATGTCTGCTACAGGTGAGTAAAGTTTTTAATCTGATTAGCAATTACTTCAACAAATATCAAATGTAGAGCATTCTTCTAAAAAAGTGTTCGATTTTTCATTATTTGTTCAACGAGAAGAAAATCCGACATCTTGAAATTGACATTTTAAAATAAATTTTCACTGCCAACATTTTAAATTTTGTTTACTCTGACAATAAAACAAAAGAAACTGAATTTGTTTTAACCAGTTTCATATGATTATTAGCAAATATACATTCATTTTAACCTTCAAAATAATTCCATCGAAAGTATTTAAGAGTAAATTTTGAAAGAAAAAAAGCAATATAGTATTATCATATTACTATTAATCTAATATTCTGTAAAAGTTTTGAAAGCATTGTATTTTATATAATTTTTTGTGCCAAGCATTTATTTTATTCCATCAGATAGTTTTTTTTTTTTTTTGTTTTTGTCTATTGATTTATTTTTCATTTGCTTTTTTTTTTTTAATTTTATAATTAAAAGGAAAAAAATAATTTTTAAAAAGAAATGTATGTTTTAAATTTCCCTTTTTTTGAAATAATTTTTTAATATATAATAAAAATGTTTTAATATAATATTTCTTTTGTATAAATCTTTTCTTGGTTTTAAACTGTAACTAATTTGTTTAAAGCCAGCCATGATTATATGTTATATCTAGTCATTTTGATATTAATTGTATAAATAAGTACTTTAAAATTAACTTAATTTTCTATTTAAATATCTCCGCAGCTTCTTTAATTTTTGTGACTAGCATTTATATCATTACATAAAAGGGTTTTTTTTTTCCCTGTGTATTGATTTATGGCTTATTTTTCTTTTATTATGGACTGTTATAATTGAAAACAGCAGTTTTAAATCCCTTTTTAATAAGTTTTAATATATAATATTTCTAAACTTTTCCCTTTGTATAAGTCTTTTCTTGATTTGAAACTGTAACTAATTTGTTTAAAGCTTGCAAAGGTTATATGTTTTATCTAGTCATTTTGATATTAATTGTATAAATATGTACTGGAAATTCAACTTAATTTTCTATTCAGATATATCCAAAGTTTCTTTTATTTTTGTGACAAGCATTTAATTTATACATAAAATTGATTTGTTTGCCTTTGTGTTTATTTGCAGCTTATTCTTTTGTGTTTTACATGGCTGATTAAGATGAAAAGAGAATTTTTAAATTTTAGTTTAATACATTTTAATATTTCTGAAATGTTTCCTTTCTGGAAATCTTTTTTTAATTTCTCAAATCATAACTTATTTGTTAAATGCTCGCAAAGGTTATATGTTTTATCTTGTCATTTTTATATTGATTTTCCAGTAAATATTTATATAATTAACTTAATTTTTTATTCAGATGTCTCTGAAATTTCTTGAATGAAGTAAATGCTTGTAACAAAAATTACATAAAGTAGTATTGTGTGTTGATTTGCTGCTTATTCATTGCTGTTTTATATGGCCGATTATGATGAAAAAAGCAGTTGAAATTCCTATTTAATAATCTTTATTACATAATATTTCTAAAATTTTCCTTTTGTATAAAACTTTTTCTAATTTCAAACTATCAATAAATGTTTAATGCTATTTTATAGTGTAATTTTTTTTTTTTTTACTATTTGTAAATCATTTATTTTCAAACAATTTTTAGTAATATTGTAGTTTTTTTCATTGTTCAAAATACAACTTAAATTCTTTACTGTTTCAAGTTAGTTTTGTTATGTGTGTGTGAAAGTCGAAACTGGATTTTTTTTCACATAACAGGGTACATCGCATATAAGTTTTATTTAGTTACTCTTCATTTTATGTATTATATTGTTTTAAATAATAAGTTTATTCTTCCACTTTAATAAACCTGCATGTTGATGAAATTTATGTGATCTGTGAATTTTTTAATTTTCATATTAACTTTTTATTCATTGTAGAATGCGGGAATTTACTGAAGTTCTATCTGATTATCTGAATTATTGGCGTTGGTCATCGATAAAATAGTCCTGGGAAAAAATGTCTGCTACAGGTGAGTAAAGTTTTTAATCTGATTAGCAATTACTTCAACAAATGTCAAATGTAGAGCATTCTTCTAAAAAAATGTTCAATTTTTCATTATTTGTTCAATGAGAAGAAAATCCAGCATGTTGAAATTGACATTTTAAAATAAATTTTTACCGCCAACATTTTAAGTTTTGTTTACTCTGACTATCAAACAAAAGAAACTGAATTTGTCTTAACCAGTTTCATATGATTATTAGAAAATATACATTTATTTCAACCTTCAGAATAATTCCTTTGACAGAAAAATAAGGGCAATATGGTATTATCATATTACTGTTCTTTGTTACAAGATGCATAAAATGTATGATGAAATTTTGCTGAAACCACCTGCAATGTGCATATTTTGAGTCTGAATCGATGCTTGGTTTTTGCCAGTTTAATCTTAATAACAAAATTCAAATGGATTGCTCGGATGTTTTTTTCCTTGTAATGTATGTTAAATGTTTCTTTCAAGTGTTCTATTGATAACAAAATCCCCGAAAAAACATTGCATTTTATACTTATGTCAAATAAGAAAAATGTCAAAAATATACATATTTTTTATGCAAAATTATAGAAATATTTTGTCTCATTTTATAATTAATATTATCACTCAAATTATTTTAAGTATTAGATATTATATTTTTTATTTTATGTATAATTTTTTAGTACTATTATAATCATAATTTTATTTCATATAAATATTTTTTTTTACTTACTGTATATGTTATGTTAAATTTTTTTAATTTTTTATTCTGTTTGTTATAATTTATTAAAATTTTTTTTTGAACATCATTTTAAATACAGATAACTTTTTTAGTACACTTCTCCATTACTAGAATGTATTTTCCCATCAAAATTTTTCATTAAATAAAATATCTTTTCAATAGGTAATTTTTCCATTTTAATTGGTTTTTAATTTTGTTGTAATTTATAAGTATTTATGATTTTTTGTTTCTTATGTTATTTTTGAAAGTAATTAAAATTTACAAATAAATCTTCTTTTTTAAAATTAAATTTAACAATTTTTATTCAAATATCCCGAAATTTTTATTTTTGAATTTATTTATGATTTAATTATTTAAATAAAATGATTTGCTGTTTTTCTTTGCAGTTTTTATATTGGCCGATTATGATGAAAAAGAGCAATTTTAAATTCCTATTTAATAATTTTATTACATAATATTTCTAAAATTTTCCTTTTGTATAAACTTTTTCTAATTTCAAACTATAAATAAATGTTTAAAGCTATTTTATAGTATAATTTTTTTTTACTATTTGTAAATTTTTTATATTCAAACAATTTTGAGTAATATTGCAGTTTTTGTCATTGTTTAAAATACAACCTCAATTAATTACTGTTTCACGTTAGTTTTATTATATGTGTGTGAACGTCGAAACTGAAGTTTTTTTCACATTACAGTGTGCTTCGCATATAAGTTTTATTTAGTTGCTGTTCTTTTATGTATTATATAGTTTTAAATATTAAGTTTATTCCTCCACTTTAATAAACCTGCTTGTTAGTGAAATTTATGTAATCTATGATGTTCTTAATTTTCATATTAACTTTTTATTCATTGTAGAATGCGGGAATTTACTGAAGTTCTATCTGATTATCTGAATTGTTGGCATTGGTCATCGATAAAATAGTCCTGGGAAATAATGCCCTGTTACAGGTGAGAAAAGTTTTTAATCTGATTAGCAATTACTTCTACAAATATCAAATGTAGAGCATTCTTCTACAAAAAAATTCCATTTTTCATTATTTGTTCAACGAGATGAAAATCCAACATCTTGAAATTGATATTTTAAAATAAATTTTCACTGGCAACATTTTAAATTTTGTTTACTCCGACAATAAAACAAAAGAAACTGAATTTGTTTTAACCAGTTTCATATGATTATTAGCAAATATACATTCATTTTAACCTTCAAAATAATTCCATGGAAAGTATTTAAGAGTAAATTTTGAAAGAAAAAAAAAAGACAGTATAGTATTGTCATATTACTATTAATCTAATATTGTGTAAAAGTTTTGAAAGTTTTTTTATATCATTTTTTTGTGCCAAGCATTTATTTTATTCCATCAGATAGTTGTTTCTTTTTTTTTTTTCTTTCTTGATTTATAGCTTATTTTTTTTTTTTATTATGAAATGTTATAATTGAAAAGAGCAGTTTTAAATCTCTTTTTAATAATTTTTAATATATAATATTTTTGAAATTTTCCCTTTGTATAATTCTTTTCTCTATTTCAAACTGTAAATAATTTGTTTAATGCTCGCAAAGATATATGTTTTATCTAGTCAAATTGATATTAATTACATAAATATGTACTGGAAAATCAACTATATTCAGATATCTCTGAATTTCTTTAATTTTTTGTGAGAAGCATTTAATTCATTACATAAAGTGGTTTTGTTTTTTTGCTGTGTATTGATTTGTGATTGAAGAAATTTTTTTATTTTAAAAATGTTTTAATTTATAATATTTCTAAACTTTTCCCTTTGTATAAGTCTTTTTCTTGTTTTGAAACTGTAACTAATTTTTTAAAGCTTGCAAAGGTTATATTTGTTTTATCTAGTAAATTTTATTAATTTCAAACAATTTTAAAATATGTTAGTTTTATTTTTGTGACTGTGACTGTAGACACTGAACTTTTTTTTTACATACAGGGTACAACGCATATAAGTTTTATTTAGTTACTCTTCATTTTATGTATTATATTGTTTTAAATATTAAATTTATTCCTCCACATTAATAAACTTGCATGTTGATGAAATTTATGTAATCTGTTAAGATTTTAATTTTTTCATATAAACTTTTTATTCATGTAGAATGCAGGAATTTACTAAAGTTCTATCTGATTATCTGCATTATTGGCATTGGTCATCGAGAAAATAGACCTGGGAAATAATGTCTGCTACAGGTGAGTAAAGTTTGTAATCTGATTAGCAATTACTTCAACAAATATCAAAATTAGAGTATTCTTCTAAAAAGTGTTGTTCCATTTTTTCATTATTTGTTCAACGAGAAGAAATTCCAACATCTTAATTGACATTTTAAAATAAATTTTAGTGCCAACATTTTAAATTTTGTTTACTCTGACAATAAAACAAAAGAAACTGAATTTGTTTTAAACAGTTTCATATGATTATTAGCAAAAATACATTTATTTTTACCTTCAGAATAATTCCATTGACAAAATTTAAAAGTAAATTTCGATTGAAAAAAAAAGGCAATATAGTATTATCATACTACTGTTCTTTGTTACAAGCCGATTAAAATTTATGATGATATTTTGCTGAAACCATATGAAATGTGCATATTTTTAGTCTTCGGTGCTTATGAATCTTAATAAAAAAATTAAAAAAACTGCTCGGCTGTTTTTTTCCTTGTATGTTGATGTATGTTGAATGTTTCTTTCATGTGTTCTGTATGTAACAAAATCCCCGAAAAAACACGGCATTTTATACTTATTTGTCAAAGTGCAGAAATTGTCAATTTAATATACATATTTTATAATTCTGATATTATTTTAATGTAATATTCTCTAAAAGTTTTGGATAGCATTGTATTTTATACAATTTTTTGTGACCAGCATTTATTTTATTCCATAAGATTTTTTTTTTCCGGTGTACTGACTTATGTCTTAATTTTCTTTTATTATGAACTGTTGTATTTGAAAAGAGCAATTTTAAATCCCTTTTTAATAAGTTTATTATGTAATATTTCTAAATATATAGTAAAACTTTTTAATATATAATATTTCTAAAATTTTCCCTTTTTATAAGTCTTTTCTTGATATCAAACTGTAACTAATTTGTTTCATGCTCGCAAAGGTTATATGTTTTATCTGGTCATTTTGATATTAATTATACAAATAAGTACTTTAAAATTAAATTAATTTTCTATTCAAATATCCCGGAAACTTTTTCAATTTTTGTGACAAGCATTTAATTCATTACATAAAATGGTTTTGTTTTGCTGTGAATTGATTTGTGGCTTAAGAGCAATTTTAAATCCCCATTTAAAAAGTTTTAATATATAATATTTCTAAAATTTTGCCTTTGTATAAATCTTTCCTTAATTTCAAACTGTAACTAATTTGTTTAAAGCTCGCAAAATATATATGCTTTATCAATCATGGTGATATTAATTATATAAATATGTACTGGAAGATCAACCGAATTTTTCTTTCATATATCTCCGAAGTTTCTTTAATTTTTGTTACAGGCATTTATTTTATTCCATAAGATACTTTTGTTTTCCTGTGTATTGATTTATGGCTTATTTTTCTTTTATAATGGACTGTTATAATTGAAATGAGCAGTTTTAAATCCCTTTTTAATAAGTTTTGAAATATAATAATTCTAAAATTTTCCCTTTGTATAAGTCTTTTCTTTATTTCAAATTTTAACTAATTTGTTTAACGCTCACAAAACATATTTGCGCTATCTAGTCAAGATGATATTTTGTACTGAAAATCTTAAATTTTCTTTTCAAGTATTATTCATTTTTATGTTAATTATATGAATATGTACTGGAAAATCAACTTAATTTTCTCTTCAGATATCTCCAAAGTTTCTTGAATGAATAAATGCTTGTAATAAATATTAAATAAAATAGTTTTGTGTTTCTGTGTGTCGATTTGCGGCTTATTATTTGCTGTTTTAAATGGTCGATTATGATGAAAAATGCAGTTGAAATTTCTATTTAATAAACTTTAATATATAATATTTCTAAAATTTTCCTTTTGTATAAAACTTTTTTTAATTTCAAACTATGAATAAATGTTTAATGCTATTTTATAGTAAATTTTTTTTTTTACTATTTGTAAATCTTTTATTTTCGAAACAATTTTTAGTAATATTGTAGTTTTTTCAATGTTCAAAATACAACTTCAATAAATCACTGTTTCAAGTTTGTTTTATTATTTGTGTGTGACTGTCGACACTGAACTTTTTTTTCAAGGTACAGGGTACAACGCATATAAGTTTTATTTAGTTACTTTTCATTTTATGTATTATATCGTTTTAAATATTAAATTTATTCCTCCACATTAATAAACTTGCATGTTGATGAAATTTATGTAATCTGTTAAGATATTATTTTTCATATAAACTTTTTATTCATGTAGAATGCAGGAATTTACTAAAGTTCTACCTGATTATCTGCATTATTGGCATTGGTCATCGAGAAAATAGACCTGGGAAATAATGTCTGCTACAGGTGAGTAAAGTTTGTAATCTGATTAGCAATTATTTCGACAAATATCAAAATTAGAGCATTCTTCTAAAAAAGTGTTCCTTTTTTCATTATTTGTTCAACGAGAAGGAATTCCAACATCTTGAAATTGACATTTATAAATAAATCTTTAGTGCCAACATTTTAAATTTTGTTTACTCTGACAATAAAACAAAAGAAACTGAATTTGTCTTAAACAGTTTCATATGATTATTAGCAAATATTCATTTATTTTAACCTTCAGAATAATTCCGTCGACAGAATTTAAGAGTAAATTTTGAAAGAAAAAAAAAGGCAATATAGTATTATCATATTACTGTTCTTTGTTACAAGAAGCATAAAATGTATGATGATATTTTGCTGAAACCACCTGAAATGTGCATATTTTGAGTCTGAATCGGTGCTTATGAATCTTAATAAAATGATTAAAACAGACTGCTCGGCTGTTTTTTTTCCTTGTAATGTATGTTGATTGTTTCTTTCATGTGTTCTGTATATAATAAAATCCCCGAAAAAACATGGCATTTTATACTTATTTGTCAAAGTGCAGAAATTGTCAATTTAATATACATATTTTATAAATCTAATACTATTTTAATGTAATATTCTCTAAAAGTTTTTGATAGCATTGTATTTTATATAATATTTTGTGACACGCATTGACTTTATTCCATAAGATAGTTTGTTTTTGCTGTGTATTGATTTGTAGCTTATTTTTCTTTTATTATGGACTGTTATAAATAAAAAGAGCAGTTTTAAATGCTTTTTTAAGAAGTTTTGATGTATAATATTTCAAAAACTTTCACTTCGTATAAATATTTTCTTGATTTCAAATCGTAATTAATTTGTGTCATGCACGCAAAGGTTATATGTTTTATCTAGTCATTTTGATATTACTCATACAAATAAGTACTTTAAAATGAAACTAATTTTCGATTCAAATATCCTGGAAACTTGTTTAAATTTTGTTGCAAACATTTAATTCATTACATAAAATGATTTTGTTTTGCTGTGTATTGACTTGTGGCTTAAGAGAAATTTAAAAAGTTTTAATATATAATATTTCTAAAATTTTTCCTTTGTATAAATCTTTTTTTGGTTTCAAACTGTAACTAATTTGTTTAAAGCTCGCAAAGGTTATTCGTTTTATCTAGTCATTTTGATATTAATTATATAAATATGTTCTTGAAAATAAAATAATTTTCTATTCAAATTCTGAAGTTTCTTTAATGAAGTAAATGCTTGTAACAAAAATTGCATAAAATAGTATGGTTCGCCTGCATGTTGATTTGTGGCTTATTCTTTTGTGTTTTGTATGGTCGATTATGATGAAAAGAGCAGTTGAAATTCCTATTTAATAAACTTTAATAATGTAAAATATTTCTAAAATTTTGCCTTTGTATAAACCTTTTTTAATTTTTCAATCAATAACTAATTTTTTAATGCTCAAGTGTTTTTAGGCTGTATCTAGTCATGTTTATATTATTTACATAAATAAAAAATCAAATTCATTTTCTTTTCAGATAATTTAAAGTTTTTCAGAAAAACCATTTCAAAATTATTGTCGATAATTAATGTAATGCAAAGTTTTTATGATCAAAAAGTGTTTTTGAGAAAAGCGATATTTTACAAAAAAGATAATTTTCTCTTAAATTTATGGAATTTTCTTATCGAGAATTCAGAGAAGATCCTTTCTTGTTAAAATCTTTTGGAATTTATTTTTTTTTTTTTTCTACTTTGCTTGTAATTATGTTGAGAATTACACGGTTGGAAAAAAATTTTTGAGAGGCTGCATGCCTATGAATTTATTTATGAGGTTTAATTAATAATTGTGTAAGTACTTTGTAATAAGTTGATTTTCTGTGAGGGCTTAGCGTTTTTCGAAACCATTTGGTTTAACACCACTTCCGTTTTGTTTTTCTCTGTTCTTCTCTCTCTCTTTTAAAGCTTTTAGTGATGTTTTTTTTTTTTTTTTATCATATACTGTTTTTTTCTTTATTATTAAATGAAAGCAGAGTGCATCTGTTCAAATTTTAATGAAGATTTATGTTTGCAGTTGTCCATAACTGAATTGTATTCCCCGTCATCTTTAACTTTGTTCATATAATTTTCTATAATATTATATATCATCTTTAAACCTCTGATTTAGTAGTCATTAGTTTTTTAAGCTAATTCTAGTACTCAGTGTAATTATGAGTATTTATAATTTGATTTTTTATAATATTATTTTGATCAGAATGTAATTAAAATTTGAATTAAATCATCTCCCTTTCCTTGTTCCAGCAACGATTCAAACAAATTGAATAATATGTTGTGAAATATGTTTAAAATATATTTATTTTATGTTTGAAATTATACTGGCAAATTTTAATAATATTCTATTTGTATTGATTTATGACGTTTTTTAACAAAAACGTTTTTAATTATCTGCATAAAATTTTTTCTTCCTATTCTAACCAATATTTCCCAACGCTAAAGTAATATAATGTTTTGTTTTACTATTTGTAAATCTTTTATTTTCAAACAATTTTTAGTAATATTGTGGTTTTCTTCAATGGTCAAAGTACAAATTCAATTAATTACTTTTTCAAGTTAGTTTTATTATGTGTGTGTGACTGTAGACACTGAACTTTTTTTGGTACAGGGTACATTGCATAAGTTTTATTTAGTTACTCTTCATTTTATGTATTATATTGTTTTGAATATTAAATTTATTCCTCCTTATTAATAAACTTACATGCTAGTGAAATTTATGTGATCTGATAAGATTTTATTGTTAATATGAACTTTTTATTCTTGTAGAATGAAGGAATTAACTGAAGTTCTATCTGCATTATTGGCATTTGTCATCTAGAAAATTTACCTGGAAACTTATGTCTGCTACAGGTGAGTAAATCTTTTAATCTGAATTGCAATTACTTCAACAAACATCGAAATTAGAGCATTCTTCTAAAAAAGTGTTCCATTTTTCATTATTTGTTCAACGAGAAGAAAATCCAACATCTTGAAATTGACATTTAAAAATAAATTTTTAGTGCCAACATTTTAAATTTTGTTTACTCTGACAATAAAACAAAAAAAACTGAATTTGTCTTAAACAGTTTCATATGATTATTAGCAAATATTCATTTATTTTTACCTTCAGAATATTTCCATCGACAGAATTTAAGAGTAAATTTCGAAAGAAAAAAAAAGGCAATATAGTATTATCATATTACTGTTCTTTGTTACAAGAATGCATAAAATGTATGATGATATTTTGCTGAAACCACCTGAAATATGCATATGTTGAGTCAGAATCGTTGCTTGGTTTTGACTATTTTAATATTATTAAAAAATTTAAATGGACTTCTGAGGTGTTTTAATGTATGTTGAACGTTTCTTTCATGTGTTCTGCATAGAACAAAATCTCCGAAAAACCATGACATTTTATACTTATTTGTCAAAGTGCAGGAATTGTCAATTTAATATTTATGTTTTATAATTCTTGTATGATTTTAATCTAATATTTTGTAAAAGTTTTGGATAGCATTGTATTTTAAATAATTTTTTGCGACAGGCATTTATTTTATTCCATAAGATACTTTTGTTTTCCTGTGTTTTGATTTACGGCTTATTGTTCGTTCATTGTGTACTGTTATAAGTGAAATGAGCAGTTGTAAATCCTTTTTTAATATGTTTTAAAATATAATAATTCTACAATTCTCCCTTTGTATAAGTCTTTTCTTGATTTCAAACTGTAATTAATTTGTTTAACGCCCACAAAACATATTTGCGCTATCTAGTCAAGATAATATTAATTATATAAATATATACTGGAAAATCAACTTAATTTTCTATTCAGGTATCTCCAAAGTTTCTTTAATTTTTGTGACAAGCATTTAATTCATTACATAAAATAGATCTGTTAGCCTTTGTGTTTATTTGCGGCTTATTCTTTTGTGTTTTACATGGCTGATTAAGATGAAAAGAGAATTTTTATTTAATACATTTTAGTATTTCTGAAATATATCCTTTCTATAAATCTTCTTTTAATTTCTCAAATCCTAACTTATTTGTTAAATGCTCGCAAAGGTTATATGTTTTTTCTTGTCATTTTTATGTTAATTATATAAATGAGTATTTTAAAATCAACTTAATATTCCCCAAATTTGTTTTATTCCATTATAGAAATATGAGTTATAGAAATAAAGTAATATATTTCAATAGATAATTTTTCCATTTTAAATGTTTTATCGACTTTAGATTATCGTTGTAATTAATAGTATATATGATTTCTTTTTTTCTTAAGTTTTTTGATTAGAAAGTAATTAAAATTTCAATTAAATTTTTTTTTACTGGGTCGGAGAATAATTTTAACAAACTCTATAATATATGATGTAATTTTTAGCTTAATTTTATTTTTATGATTATATATATGAATCACATCATTTCTATAGTCACTTGTTTCACATTTATAAAGTTTACATTTACAATTATTTCAGTACTATTATGATCATAATTTTCTTCATCCTGATGGCTGACTATAATATATTTAAAACTTTTTGAAAATTGTTTTGTTCCATTAGTATATATTTTTACACTTCTCCAGTACAAGAATGTATTCCCCATCGTATGAAATTTGAGTTATAGAAA
>BPLQ01004925.1:0-421446 GCA_021605075.1 Caerostris darwini | reverse complement strand
CCAAACATATCGTAGTGTAAGATTAACTTTGGAACTACTGTTTTGACGATGGATCTTATTCAATTCCTTCTATTAGCTGACACTCTCCCTATATATATCTTGTTCAAATTTTCAATCGTTCATAAAATACTTTTTATTAATCCCCTCAAGTTCAAATACATTTTTTTGAACTTGTAGTGGATGACACTGGATGCTAATACAGTTTTTTCAAATATTAATTCAGTAATTAAATTTAATTAATTAATTTCAGTTTTTTTTAGATTTAAGTTGCATATATCTACCAATAGATGGCGCCAGATAAACATAAAAAAATGAATGAAAATTATTTATAAAGGACTTTCTACAATAGAGTGAAAAAAAAGTAGGAATTGACTTAAAATTTTTTTTTTTATATTACTTGTTTTTGCTAATGAGAACGAGAGATCAGAAAAATGGCTTCAACAGTCCTTAAAATCCATCAATCCATACTTTAGCAGAATTAAAATGAATGCTGCTCATTGTGGCTCTTCTTGCAGAACACGATTTGGATATAGGTTCTCATGTAATTACATTCAATTGTTCTTTCATTTTTTAAAAAATGAATTAGCAATGGTATCAAAATGGTATTAATAATGCTTAGTAATTCACACTGAGAGCAGCCAGACTGAAGACTGTGTTTGTAGATCATTTTGCCATGTTAGACATTATCCAGAGTGCATCACGAGGAGGTAGATCTACTTTGCTATATCCTTGAATGGCCTAGTACAGGGGTCGGCAACCTGTGGCTCGCGAGCCACATGCGGCTCTTTGGATGTGAAGCTGCGGCTCTTTAGTTCCCTACTCAAATATTATTTATTTTATCAAAAAAAAAAAAAAAAAACATTTAAGAATCGTTCTGAATCGATTAACGGGGATTAGGCACCGATTCTATCTCTCAGCCACTTGTATTAGCTTTTCACCGCACCCCTCCCCCGTGACACGCGTCGTCAGTCAATCGAAAGCTCTCGAATGACGCCGTCGTCGGATGTTTCTATATAGGTTTTAATTCGCTTTCGATGCAAGACAATTTGGCGTCTTCATCAGTGCTTTGGCGTGACGTATAATTTGTTGTTTCAAGTAAAAGAGTTAGAAGCGAATTATCTTCTCAAAGTTATATATGTACGTATATATATATATTATAATAATAATAAAAAAAAACCTAAGTAAAGGTAGGTAAAGTAAACCATTCACAGATGGTGAGTATGTCAAAGATTGCTTCATACGTGCATCTGAAGAACTGTTTCGTGATTTCAAAAAACAAACCAGGAATCTTGAAAAAAATCAAACATTTGCCACTATCCGTTAAAACAGTACAAGATAAAATAGCTAAAATGTCTTCAAATGTAATATATTTGCAGGTGGAAGACATTCAACTTTCTTCTGCCTTATCATTTGCTATAGATGAGTCTTGCGACATAAAAGACAAGGCACACGTTGCCCTTTTTGTCAGGTATATGTCTTCCCAAGGTCCAAAAGAAGAACTTCTAGGATTGCTACCGCTCTCGGGACAAATTAGAGGAGAATATATAGCGAATGCCGTGCAAAAATGCCTTGAAGACAATAAGACCGATTTAAATAAAATCGTTTCAATAGCAACTGATGGAGCCAGAAGTATGACAGGAAAAAATAAAGGGGCAACAACAATTTTTCAGAGCAAAATAAACCACGAAATTCTTATATATACTTATGTTTCACTGCATAACGTTCTTCTCTCCAAGAAGCGCTTTGTGCCCAAACATTTCCGGCCGAAATAATTGATGTCATCAATTTTGTAATCAAGATTGTTAACAGCATCTTGTCAAAAGCACTCTACCATCGTCAGTTTAAAGAATTCTTAAACGAAATGGAGACTTAGTATACCGACCTCCTTCTTCACAATAAAGTGCGATGGCTTTCCAAAGGTAAGGTATTGAAACGTTTTGCTTTGTGCTTGAATGAAATAAATACATTCCTAAAAGAAAAACGCATTAATTACCCTGAATTAGAGATCGGCAAATGGTTGCAAAAATTTTACTTTATGGTGGATATCGCAGCGAAATTAAATGAGCTGAATCTAAAACTGCAAGGAAAGGGAAACTCAGCCTATGTTTTGGTAGAAGAATTGGTTTGTTTTGAAGAAAAATTAATTCTTTTTTGCAGAAGATATTCTGAGCGGTAAATTGCTTCATTTTCAATTTCTAAAACAATGTCGCGATAAAACTAGTGCAACTGTTGACACGAGGTACTTCAGCACAGTTATAAAAAAAATTAAACATGAATTTGCTGACAGATTTGAGCAATTCAAAACCACTCTGGCATTCATAGTAAATCCTCTCAACACAAATAGTAACGAAATCCACATTGAGCCATTTGGAATTTATACTGGATCTCTAGAAATGCAACTGATCGATTTAAAAAGTAAAGCTTTGTGAAGTGGAAAATTTACAGAGTTGAAGGTCCAGAAATGTATGTACGTAACGCAACAAAAGTGGACCGAAATGCCGCAAGTTGAGGCACTTATATTCGACGCATGGAATAGTCTTCCAGATTGCTACAGTGAGGTGAAGAAGTTGGCATTTGGAGTGTTGACTATCTTTGGATCGACATATTCGTGCGAGCAAGCGTTCTCTTGCATGAATATAATAAAAGTAAAGTAAGAAGCCAACTAAAAAATGAAAATTTAGAGTCGTGTTTGAAACTTAAAGCAACAAGTTATGAGCCAAATTTATCCAAACTTTCTAAAACCATGCAAAGCCAATGCTCCCATTGAATTTGTTTGCTCAGTTGTTTGTTATTGAAGTACAAGTTAGTGTTGTAAGTAAATGTTTAATTGTTTTAATTTTTTACTTAAATAATAAGTAATTATCTAATAATGAATAAATAGAATGATATAATGAATAAATAGATATTTTTTCTTATGAGTAAATAGATTATTTTTTTTTATCAAAAAACTTTATTTATGCGATTACTAACAGATGGGCTAGTATTATTAAATCGGGGCTACTAGTATTAAATCCATATATTTTTTAGTTAGCCCTAACCTTCAAAAGACACGTGTATAAATTTGACAGCTGTTGCAATATTAGTATGTGAGTTATAGCATTTTTAGTGAATCAACTTTTGTTAGTTTGAAAAAATGGATAAAAAGGAATTTCGTGTGTTAATAAAGCATTACTTTTTGGCGAAAAAAAAATGCTATTGAAGCCAAGGCTGGGCTTGATAAACATTATTCGGACTTTGCACCAGGAAAATCAACCGTAGAGAAGTGGTTTGCGCCGAGGACGATGCACGCAGTGGACGCCCCAAAGAGACTGTTACCGACATCAAAAAAGTCCCCAAAACAATTTCTGATAACCGTAAAGTGAAATTGATTGAGATAGCTGAGACCCTAAAGATATCAAAGGAACGTGTTGGACATATCGTGAATGAATATTTGGATATGCAAAAGCTCTGTTCAAAGTGGGTGCCGCGCGAGCTCACAATCGACCCAAAACAACTACCAATTGATGATTCTAAGCAGTGTTTAGAGCTGTTCAATCGTAATAAACAAGAATTTTTGCGTCGATATGTGACAATGGATGAAACATGGTTCCATCATTTCACACCGGAGTCCAATCGACAGTCATCCGAGTGTACTGCACGTGATGAACACTAAAAATGCTATAACTCACATACTAATAGTGCAACAGCTGACAAATTTATACACGTGTCTTTTGAAGGTTAGGGCTAACTAAAAATCATATGGATTTAATACTAGTAGCGCCATCTATGTGTCAGCCTACGAACCTTTCAACCCACCTGTTATTTATTGTTGGCAAGGAAAAATGTTGTGGCTCTTTAAAAACTGAAATTTTCTAAATTGCCATTTTTGGCTCTTCCGACTCAAAAGGTTGCCGACCCCTGGCCTAGTAGACAAAAATCTGTGGCATTGCTACGGCTTTTCTGAGGTCACGATTGTCTCCACCAGCACCTTTACACGATTAAACTGACTCCTGAACTTCTGTCTCCTGCGTGATAACCAGGAAGAAATGGATATGCCTCACCTTGGTTCCTGTTTCTTTATGGAAGCACTATTGGATTGACAGACTTATGATGGATTAACTGATGCCATTTGTTTCTATCTTGTTCTTTGTTTTTTCTCTCTCTTTTTTATGATATCTGCTGTCCTGTGAACTTGACATTGTGAAAAAAAATGTATAGTAATTCATGGGTACCATATGATACTTTCAAGAACAATAATTTTCTTCATATGCTCAACTATTTGAAGAAACGGTTGATTAGTTTTTGTGAGCATAAATGTTATTGATAACAGGTTGATATTTTAATTAAGGTAATGCGGAGCTCTGTTTGAAAATAATTTTTTTAAACAGAGATAGTTCTCCTTAAAATTCCTTTCCATTTATATCTTGATTGGAATAGTCACCTAAATAAATTTGTAGATAAAAACATTCTTTTAGATTGTAACATGTATATACATATATAGATTTCTTTGCATGATTGCAATTGAAGTTAAATGCTAAATGCAGATTTTGCATGCTTGATACAGTTCACACATTTTTTTTATTCAGTTCTGTTCGAAAAATCCTCAATGATTGTTTTGATACACTCTATAAAAGAAATATATATATTTGATGCGAAACAATTTAGTTTTTATTCCATTAAAAATTTTTTAAAGTTAATTCAGCAAAAAAATTCAAGCATTAGAATAAAGCAAGATTCCTTATGAAGTTCTATATGGATATAACAAGGAGGTCTATATTCTTTATTATAACCTTTCTTTATTATATTTTTTATTTTTGCGCATTTGATCAATTGTTTTTAAATCTTCTTTTTTATTTTTTCCCCCATGAAATCAATTTTTTAAAAATCTTTTGAATTAATAAATGCGTGGTCTAATCACACATAAAAAATTTTCACATTAACATGAAACAATACCACGAAAGAAAAAAAAAATCAATGTTCATAGAAAAAAAAATATTTCCTTTCGTGTTGATTCTGTTGTATTCATTTAATTTTCTACATTCAAGCAACAGATTTACATTTATCTGTAATTTAATATGTTCGTTGAAAGTGGTTTCATTTTAAATTGCTTCAAAACAATTTTATTTTTCTGTTAGATTGATTTACTAAAAAAATTTAAATTAAATATATTTTATTTTTAAAAACTCTTGAATAAGAATAACTGAACGATGAGCTTGCAAAAAAAATTTAAAATTTTTTTAATTTTAAGAGCTGTTTAAATTCATTGTAATAAATTTCACTGTGGAAATATTATTTAGAGAAATAAAGTCAATTATTTTTCTCTGATGATAATTTTTTAAAAGATCTTTTAAATTAAAAAAAATATATATATCATGCAAGTATATAGCTAAAATAGAGAAAATATAGTTAATATAGAGAAAAAATAAACACTAAAACATTATTTTCTTGACATGAATGGAATTAAAATATAATGACGTGATTTTTCAATTTAGAGTTTTTTTCAATTTATATTTTGATTTATATTTTTAATCTATATTAGATTTACATAAATTTATAAATAAATTAATTAAAAGTTTAAAGTTCGCGTGCGTTTGTTTCTTTTAATGTAAAAACTATATTATTTACCACAATTATTTGCAGTAACTTCTGACAGTATCTATTATCGCTCAATTTAAAATCTTCAATTGATTGTATAAAAATATAATTTATTTTTGATTAAATGTAATAAATAAATAAACTTCAATTTTACCATAAACCTATTTCGTAAATATTTTTGTTTAATAATGTTTTCGACTTGAAGATTTAGTGATTGTAACTATATATTCGTTTCAAATATAAACATTCGCAATAATTTTGATTAAATATTTCATTTTATTTGATAATTTTTCTCTTTTATATATTTAAAAGATTAAAAAAAAAAATTGTGTTATTAACAACTTGAACTCAGTAATTTCAGATCATATATCCTGGTAAATATATAGCAACAGGATTTGTGTTTGCATAGAAAATGGAGTTAAGAATTAACAAAATATATTTATAGAAAGTTCTAATTTGCACGCTATAAGTTTATGTAAATATTAATTTTTTAAAAAAAATATACCTTAAAATTCAAAATTTTATTTTATAAGGGGATACGAATATTT
The DNA here is from genome assembly GCA_021605075.1 of Caerostris darwini. NCBI lineage: Eukaryota > Metazoa > Arthropoda > Arachnida > Araneae > Araneidae > Caerostris > Caerostris darwini. Next base: position 415,324 of record BPLQ01004925.1, on the reverse strand, counting down.
TATACCGTGAGTTTCAATTATATTAATCAAACCTATGTAAATTCTTTATTTCATATTTTCCTTATGTGAAAGGTAGACTTTCATGTAATTAAAATTTTTAATTATTTAAATAAAATTTACCAAAATGAAATAATATTTGAATATCTGATTCTCTATTTGTTTATACAATTTCACAGTATTCCACCTGGAACTTTCAAATGTGACATGCAGATAGGCCATGCCTACTATGGTGATGTTTGGCACTTTAAGCTTTAAACCCTTTAAAAGTATAAAAGGGTTATACAATATACAATAACTCGAACATAGAAAGAACACGCTAGACCGTCTACCCAATACACACATTAAATACCAAGAATTCAGCCTTAAAAGCCCATTTAAAAGAAATTTACCTATAAATCAGCAATAACCCATACCACAAAATAAACTTACTGATTTGAATGCCTTCAGAGGCTTTTACAAGATGGAAAAAGATACACACATGAAATAAAAATAAAATTTCATGATTTTAAGTATAAATAAAAATGTATTTATTAATATCTACAATTTAAATAGTTAGATTAAGTCATACAAGGTTAGGTAATATATATAAGGTAAAGATTATATATATATATATTACTTTTTCTTTTTTCTTTTATAAAAGCTTTATATTTATTTTTATCAGGATTAAAAAACAATTTTTGTGGTTTGAATTTGTGAAAAATATTTCTACAAAACGGAGAAATCTTTCATTTTAAGTTTTGTTTTTCATATTGCTGCATTTCTTACATGATGTTTTCGATATTGCTTACGTTTCAATTATGGATCCAATACTGATTTGAAGAAAGCAACATTCGTACGAATTAAATTGCTTTAAATCCGCATTTTAGATTCATTTTTGCTAAATATGAAATTCTTCGATAATACAATAAGAATGTGAATTCATTCACAAGATATCTTATTATTTCTCATATCTACGTCTTTCAAGTATTTGGTAGCACATGATAGAGGAGGATAACATGCGCTGACGGTACGTGGCTGATAGCACTTACTACAAAGATTAAAAAAGTACGTGGGTGATGCATATCACCCGGAAACGAAGAAAGGAAAAAAATGACTAATGCTTGCTGGGAAAAATAATACAATTCAGATTTTATCAATTCATAAGGAATTACTATAAATATTATAATAGTTTCCCATTCTTTGAAAATGCTTTTTTAAAAGTTAAAAATCTCTAAAATATTGTTAATAATAATAATAATAATAATAATAATTATTATTATTATTATTAACAGTGTTATTGTTTTCGAATGACAGGCACTTTGATTGAAATCATTCGTCCCTAGATAAGCAAGCGGCTTGATGGCCAATTGTCTAGGCGCTCAGACCTTTGGTACCACACGTTTCAGGATTGAATCTAGGCGGTGGTAGGGATGTTCGTCAGTGGTCCGGAATCCCCGTTGAACTGTAGGTCCCGGGGACTGTACTACTGTACCCGGGGACTACTAACTAGACCTACTGTTCTTGAACTGTAGGTCTAGTTAGCCTAATGCGTGCCAAATGACGATAGAGCGACAAACCAAACCTAGATAGGCAAATATGTAGTAGAATCTGAGTTACCCATGGGACCTGCTACGACATGCTTTGAAAATGGGGCCAGTGTTTTATCTTGATGTAGTTTTATACTTTAAAAATCTTCGAAATAATAGTGCTGAATTTCTTCGGTGCGCATAGATCGTAAAAAGTTTTCCTGGTTGTATGATGAGTTGATGTTTACACTTTTACACTTTTTCTTGTTTTTAATTTCTCAATCGTAGAAGATAGCTAATTGTAGAATTAGAAAAAAAACGCTCTTGCACATCTAACTGCTTATCAGCTGTCTTGACTTTGAAATGTCGTTATGAAACTTATTTTCATATAAGCAACATTTAATTAATTGAGGCACTTTGACATTTCGTCCAGATCTTCTGACTCGAGAGACCCAAAAGCATCAAAAATCTGTTCTGAAACGGTTTTAGTTTGACAATCATCACTGTCTTTAAAATGTAAAAATCTTATTAGAATCTCTGAAACCTTATTAGAGTGGCCAACCCAAATGATCTTGCGGGCTACTTTAGAAATCCATCGTAACACCGTGAATCGGATATAAAATTATTTATCCCATATTAAATTTAGACCCACTATAAACATTTTTTGGAGTGAAAAATGGAAACATAATGAGTTATTATTTTTGCGTTTACTATTATTCTTACATGTAAACCTAAATAATATAATAATAATGATATTAAACGACCATTGTAAAGAAATATATAACACTCAAAATGAATTATAAAAAATGTATAAATATAAACGAAATAAAAAAAGGAAATATAATTTCATTATTTTGAGAATTCATAACTGTAAACTCATAAATAAAACAGCCAATATCTGTCAAATATTTGTAAGAATATTATTTTAAAATTTTTCTCATAATTTCGACAGTTCATTTTTTAATATATGGATGCACATATAATGTATTTTTTTAATACATTGGTTTTCACTATTTTGGCCATTATAAAATGAATATATTTTGTAAAAGTGTGATAAATCTGATGGGCCGGAAAAATATTCAAGGCGGGCCGCTGTTGGCCACCCCTGAATAAATATAAAGCTTTGCAACATCAGATCATATAAGTAAATCAATTTCCAAATCTTTAAAATTTAACTTGGATATTAAATTTTTGTCTTTTGATTCGTTTATTGTTTCAGTATCAGTTACTTCAGGAACGAATTCGCAAATTTTGTTTTCTGATAAGACTGACATATCCCTGAAAAAAGTGTTCTGTAAATTAAAAATTTTTACAGCATATACATCATGTAAACAGGGTTAGAATTTTTTTACCTCTAAAAAGACGTTGAAGGACTTTGTTTACATTTAGACTTTAATTTATCTCCAATTATTCTATTGCTTAAATAAATGTGTTGTTGAGATCTTATATCTACAATAGCCCTAATTGCTCATTCATTGTTTCGATTTCGTATTCTTAGAGGTAAAGCAATGCATTTATTATTTCGTATTCTTAGCTTATATTGCACTTATTCGATAAAGTCTTGGTTTAAATAATTTCAGTTTTGATTTCCTTTACGTTTAACTCTCTTTCAAGGAATGATTTAATGTAATGATTTTTGTTATATTGAATACATTTATTTTTTAATCTACTCTTTCAAGATATCTGTTGGTAAACAGACACCCTTTCTAATGAAAATCTTTTTTTTTTGTAGTCAAGTTTCAAGTTTATAGCTATACAAAATTATCCGACTAAGATTAATTTTTTATAGCAAAATAAATAATTGAAATATTGCCTACCGGAATTCGCTAGTCTTGTAATAGCTAGTCTAGTCATATAAATAGTCCAGTCAACTTTTCTGCAAAATTTCTTTTTTTCTTGAAGTTCAGCTTGGCTCCAAAGACAGTACGAGCAAGACTTGCCCTTTCTTCTTTCTGCACATATTGATTAAGAAACTCCATTAAGCTTTTTGTGAACGATCTTCTGTTTTTGAGGAATAGGCATTATTTCTGCATCTTTCCCAAGCCATCAGATTATTCTTAGGAAGACAAGGTTCCAAAAGCGGTGTTATCAAATCACCATAGTACTCCTCTGTTCTTCCAAGATTCTACAATTCTTAATTTCGTTCCTAGTTCATTTGATGAATAGGAAGAGGCGTGCTGCAGTTGCGTTCTTCATGACCAAACTCAAGATATCTCATACATGAATTTGCACCAGCAAATCTTCTCTTCTGTTGGGGTCTGAATGGCCGAGTGGCTAGCGCTTTGACGCACGGTACTACAGGGTTTCGGGTTCGAATCCCATGGATGTTTGTAGGGGTTCGGAATCCATTTTAAAACCATAAGTCCCGGTCTAACATGATCGTAGAGCGTTACGGGGGTATTGTTACTCTGTGTCTGTAGCTTATCTTTAAGCTACACGCACCTCCCGAGTAGTGCTAAGTGAGTCACGTCTGTGCAGCGCTTGCCTTAAGGCATCCAAGACAATTGTCTAAGTGTTTGCCAGCTGCATTAGAACTAAAAAATCTTCTCTTATTCTTCTTCAGTGGCTCAACAGACCCAGGCAGTCTGTTGGTAGATTCCGAAACATGAGATGTTTTCTTTTTACGGGTAGGATTGTCAGTCGTAAGTCCAAAGCTCTACAGCCATATTAGACTAGAACTAGAAAGTGGATTCAGAACCACGACAAACATTCATGACACTGCCGTTACTCGAACCCGAAACCTGTGGCGCCAAAAGACAAAGAGCTGCAAATCTTCTCTACAAGCAGTTAATCAACTGCTTTGGGATAATTTGATGCAATAGTCTGAAAATTATCGGTGCCTCTCCCGCCTTCCGACTTAAGCACTACAGCTTGCAATAAATTCCGGAATTTATCTACAGCGAGCAAACTTTCATTATAGAGGATATTTTCAAACTGTTTCCAAAATCAGAGAAATTCATTAGCTTTACCACTAAATTTCTTTAATTCAATTTTTGAAAGTTTGGATTGTCTTTCTGTAAAATCCTTAGCGGGCGACGACTCGCTGATTTTGCTTTAAATTACACATTTTTTTAATTATAGAGATCAGTTCATAATAACTATTTCCATATCTCTCTGATGTCAAAAAATCCTCTTCAGAATATTCAGTAGATTGCAAAATAACATTTCTACTTCCTCTTCGCAGTTTGCCAGCCTTTCAGATTCATTCTAGGAACTGATTTACAAAACCAAAGGTTCATTCAGGATTTTCTTAAGAATATTCAGTTTTTATTTTATTCACACACACATTTTATTTTTTGCCTCGCTTTTGATACTAAATGTACTTTTTTTTTTGTGGTCATTTAAATTCCTGCTTTAACTATAGTAATAATAAATTTCTTTATTTTCTGTTAAATTGTTTAATACAGGAAAGGAAATTATTCACTTTATGCTACATTATTTTCACTTGCCACACGCCTCGACAGAATCCTGTGAGCCTTATATACAACAACACGCCATACACTCGACACCTTCTTTCCTACTTAATGGCAGTACAATCCAGCTGATAATTCATGTCTTGATTAATAGATGGCGCTCGAGTTCCTAGCAGAAGCGCACAAATCTGATTCCTCAGAGTGGTGTAAAGGGTGTGGTGAATGAGAAGTTGAGCCTTCGATGACAACAATGTCTGTGCTATTGATGTGTTAATTGTTTATTGTGTAATTGTTTTGTATGTGTATCGTAATTAAATATTGTTCTGTAATTGCACTTGAACGTTTAATCCTCTATGACGCTACACCCCTCCATATATTTATACAAGGTGATTATAATTAAAGTCCCACTTTCAAAATGATGTAAAAAAGAACCACTCATCACAATGAGTTCAAATTTGAACTGAAGATACTTGAAGAAGGGGGAAATGGTACGGCATCAAAAAAAAGTTTAAAAAAAGTTCCACAGATTTTTCCCATCCAATTTGGTATGTCTTTGCTGGGGTGGATGGGCTTCCAGTAACTGTGTCACAACTGTTGAGTGACTTGGAAATCATTTTTTCTATCAAAAAACCGAAACAATCAAGCACATCGAACACTACAGTTGGTTTAATGTGCAACTCATGCCAAATACGTTGTAATTTCGATTCAAAATATCACTGGCAGCCGAATTCACTTTCTTTATGCCGCTTTCAGCGCCATCTATTTTTGATATCGTACCGTGTTAAGATAATCTTTCCATACAAAAAATATTTTTAAATGGATAATCATTTTCCTATTAACAATCTTGCTTATTCTGTACTTAAAAATGTTAATACCTTGCATTCCATAATATTTTTAAATTATGGAATAAAAATGTCTATATTCGAAAAATATAAAAAATATTCTTTCATCTTCAAATTGTTTACATGGATGTATTGAAAGTAGAATAAATTGATATTATTTCAAATAATGCGTGATTTCCAACAACTATCCCACAACATTTATATTTTCTCTATCTATTATCGAAATTGTTAAAACATCTGTTGATACCCTCCGTATTTCTCATAAAAGTTGTGTATATCTCTTTGTATTCATCTGGTACAAATTTCAAGTTTTTTATCATTTGTTACTTTTGCTATTTTTTTTTTGCCTACCATACTAGATTTGATGTTGTTGGTCATTAAATGTAATTAATGTTAAAATAAAAAATAAAAAATCATCACAAAAATTTATAATAATTTTCGTTTATTTATTTTTTTTGGGAGTAACAAATGCATATTTAATGTGCCTTAATTTTTATTAAACAAAATGTATAAGAAAAACATTCTCTAAAATATACAAATATTAGTATACATAATCTTATATAATCTAATATTTTAAAATCTTTGAATATCATAATGCCATATACAATAAATGACATTATGATATTCAAAGACTACGTGTAATTAATATTTGATCCTTTAAGTAGTAATTAGAGTAAATAACTACTTTTAGTAAACTGAAACAAAATTTTATTTGTGAAATTTAGTAATTTAAAGCAAGATTGATATTTGGATTCATAATTGGATATTTGGATAAGTGATTTAATATCAACTTACTAATCAAGTTTTCTCAATGGCAATGGAGTAGATTAAGAATCCATAATTCGAACTCGTCTTCATAACGTCAAAAAATTTCATCTTTAAAATTTGGATTTAAAAAAAAAGACAGTTTTTTGAAATGATAACTCCTTTGTTGCTTTTAGTTTTGAACTAAATTATCATCTAACTTAAATAATTTTAGTGTGTTAAGCCAGTTTTGTTGTCCATTTTTTAATTTCACATTCGATAAATAGTCTAACATTAATGTAGAGCATTTTCTAACTAATGTAGAGCATTAATGTAGAGAATATTCTAAATGTAGAGCATTAACTAATGTAGAGCATATACAAACAATATTCAAAAATCGCTACTAAATTTTATCTCTTTGGTCTACAATATATTTAAAAATTACCTTCTTTACATAATTTGATTTAAAAGTCAAGTATCTAATTGATATGGCATTACTAAGATACAAACAACAGAAGGAAAATAAAAAGATGAAGTGAAATAGATTTCCAATAAAAGATCCTATGAAATCAGAACTGTGATTGATTCGTAAACTGGGAAATCTTTTAAAGGGTTGATGTCAAGTTGAGTTTTTCAAGAAATTTATCCACAGAGTCCTCGTCCTTCTACCATGTTCCTGGCGCAGAGTAGAGGACACTGCGTCGCCTTCAGCAGAAATCCCGTCAACCCTGAGCAACCCGGACAGATGGCTTCCAGTGGGCACAGAAGGACATACCATGCGGCGAAGAAATACCCTATGGGGTAACCGATGAAGATCATTACAAAGAACCAGATGATGGAAAACAAGCAGCTGCACATTTTGGTATCTGAAAAATTGAGACAAAGTGAATATTATTTCACACTTTCTTAAAAAAATCCACAAATAATGAACAGTATCTTAAATATCTATGGGTACCTTTAATATAAGAGTCATTTCTAAAACTATACAGGGCGCCTCTATAGTATTTGGCAAAAATTTTAATCCAGGTTTAAGGAAGCGAAATAAGCAGTTGTTGTAATGGAATGTGCATGTGAAAATGGTGTGTAAGTGCTAGAATGCAAGAAAGTTTTATGACCAACAGACACGTGAATAATATCAGTCAGGCCAATAGAGACATTTGGTAACGATGTTTGACATTTGAAATGTCTCTTTACAACAAAATCTTTTACAATAGGAGATCCAAGGAGATACTACTAGAATAATTGAAGATTCACAGTGGCATGCAAAAGCAAAAGACCTGGTTTTCATAAGCAAAAACAATAACAACATAAGTGAAAATAAGTCTACATAAGCCAGCAACAAAATGGGACTCTCGTAGATACTTTTAATGCGCTTACAGAAGAAAAAGTCTATGCATGTTAAGTTTGATGATCGTGGTGGCGAAGGAACTGGCACACTTCGTCCTATACAATGTGGGCTGTATGTAGAATCCAAAGTTATTTCTGCTGAAGTGAGCTGCGGCTCTTGATGCTGGAGCCACATTAGTACACACGTGCAGCATATACAAGATATCTAGTTATGACTTGTTTTTTTTTATGTTTCGCAAACTGTACGCATACTGAAGAGGTCCCAGCAAGATGCCTTGTAGATTCTGCACGAGTTATTTACTTATATGTCTGATATTTTTGCTAATGTATGCACATGCAAATCCATTTGATCCAGCAAATCCAAATTCATCCATCTGTCTTTCTCATTTACCTATTATTCATTACCTATTTATTCATATCTTCCTTACGTGCCGTCTCTTGAAACAACAACCTAATACAAAATCTGTTTATTTCTATCTCCTTTGCCTTTTCTTATTTAAATATTATATTTTAGGGATATCCGGTATATTTAGGACCATCATTTTTTTATTTCAAAAATTTAAAGAATACAGTGTTTGTTTTAATTTTTTTTCAGTTCTCGCTGTATAATAAATTAATCAAAGAACTAATAATTTGCGTTTTTTTATATAAATAAAAACAAAGCAGACTGATAAACTCAAGTTAAGCTTTTCTTTCATAAAATATGCTCTGCTCGATAAAAATATTTAAGCAGATTGTATATTTTATATTTAAAATAAAAAATAAAGGAAATTCAATTATAATTTAAACATAATTATAAAAGAAACTCATGAATTTCAATGAATCCTGTGTGAACATACTTTGCTGGACTAATACACATAGGAATATACCAATGTTCAGTAACAAAAGAAATTTATGAAGCAAATGGCCAGAATAATACAAGAACTAATAAATTCAATAACCATAAGATTATACCAATGTTCGATAACTCTAGAACTTCCTGAAGCAATTGTTCAAATATTACAAAAAGCACTACCAAATTTAATATCTATAGGCATAGGTATACCCCAACATTCTATAATTGTAAAACTTTATGAAGACGCAATTATTCAAATGCTACAAGGAATATTATCAAATTCTGACAGAGAAGTCTTTTGAATGATGGTTATATTAACTTTTATAAACATAAATTAATGCTTAGATAATATTTGTGAATATTGAAACAATAATCTGTTTATATTTTGAGAGACAGACAATTCAAAATGAACTATAGAGCGCTTGATTTGACATGGGTCAATCGTTAGATTCAGCCACACATATTTCATGTCAGTTTTAAAATCACTTAAAAATTAACATTTATTTGAAATAAAAGTTCTTGAAATGAAAGTTTCTAGAGTTGTATGAGGAAATTAATCTACTTTAAATAATAAATTACACTCTTTTTTTTCCTAGCTTATTGTTTGAAACTGAACGAAGCTCGTTGGCTGCGAAAGGGAGTTGTTTTCGGCCCACGCCCATTGCATTTCTAATGATAGTTTTTACTTATTTTTTTTAATTAAAAATTATTAAAAAACATAAACATTAAATCAAAAAGAAGTATAATTATGAAAATAAAATAAAATAAAAATAATAATTAAAATGCAGACAAAATATTAGCAGAAGATTGTAAATGAGCATGACCATCATTCAGTGAGAGTGGATTTTTGAGCTAGTCAATGAAGGCCTGTTATTTATCAAGGGGATTTTTAGTATTTTTAAGCTTTTGGGCAAGGAATATTTTCTCAGTATTTGAATTAACAAAAATGGAGACAAACTTCTTTGTCATTAAAAGTATATCTGTAATGTATATATATATTAATACAGAATACTTAAATTCACTGGATGATGGTTGAAATTTATTTCCCGTCGCAGATAATTAGCAAATCATATTCGGATGCAGCATTTCATTTTAAATAAATTTTTCTAAAAAATGCGCAATATACTTATTTTTGTAAAAATAAGTAAATTTTTAATAAGCAATTTTCTTTAGTAAATTTTCGCACCTTCTTAATTTTTTTTTAAATACTTAATTAATCTACTGTTCACCCTGACTTACTTTCTAGAACGTTTACATTTTTTTTATTTTTAAATAACCATATTTAATTTTATTATTTTTGTTTGTCTTACTGTGTCCTTTATAAGTTTTGTACTTTTTTTTTTTCAAACAAGTGAAATTCATTTGTATGTATATCAAATGATTCTGCTAGAAATGAAGGTAAAGAAGTATTTCATAAGTATGTAATTTTTGATTCAAAAGCCAGATATTAAATTGTCGTAGACAAATCAGATACCTTAAATGTGGAAGAGATCATCTAACAGCTGCTTGCCACATCAAAGAGAAGTTAGACAATCCAAAATGCATTAATTGTGGTGATCATGACCATATCGCCTCTTGGAGAGGATGTAAAGTAATTTACCGAAAGCAGACCCAAAAAAGGAACAAGCCATACCGCAATACCGAACCAGTCTACAACTTCAACAGAGCCAAAAGATAAAACCAAATGTCTTCTTCGCACAGCTTTTCAAGATAGCTCACACTTCAAACTTCTCCTTTCATCTTCTATACTCCAAATTCCTCCTATCACAGTAATATCACCTGATTCTTCTGACCTATTCTTTCCACATCAACTGCTAAAGCAGCTAGATGGCCAATTGGTTAGCGCTCTGACATTTGGTACCACAGGCTCCAGGTGCTAATTCTGGCGGTAGCCTGGATGTTTGTTAGTGGTTCAGAATCTACATTAAATTGGTCTGTTTAGCCCTCGTGTGCACAAGATGACCGTACAGCGACTAACCTAACCACTTCAACTGCTAAAAGAACTACAATGTATCTTTCCCCAAGGTCACCGAAGCTGTTAATCAGATGCACCAAGTACAAAATCGAAATCTGGACAAATTTGGAATACTGAGCATGACACTGTCCATCAAGGATTCTCCATAAGATTTCATTCTTTTAAACATTCTGCAAAAATATCCTAATTTCAAGTATTTTCAACTATTTCTCAAGGACTTAAAATTTCTCCCACAGGAGATTGTGGGTTTTGCTGGTGCCGGTGAAACTCCATGAATTTGAAATTCCATCCAAAGCTATATTTTTAATTGTACTCGTAAAAAACATTCAGGTATTTATAAGAAAATTTTATCTACCTGTGGAAATCCGTCTTTTCAATCACTGTAATTGTGGTTTAATAGAAAAAAATATGGTTGAATTAAAAAAAAAAATCCAATTTATATTTCAAATTCAGAATTCTTATGCACAGAAGAGCGAAAGGAATTTTAAACTTCTATTCATAATATTTCTTATAAAGTATTTATTATTTAAACATCTATTTTTTTAAAAAAGATCATTTCATTGAATTAAAATTTAAATTATTAAATTAATTAAAATTAATTAACAAATTAATATGAATTACTAAAATCATAAAATTAAAATTATTAAGCATTGTTATCACCAGCAATAAATAAATACTTACATTTTTAAATAGCCTTTTTAACCAACAAGTTTTAAAAACTGCCTTGATTTGAATAGATTATATTTATAAATTTATAAAATGCAAAGGTAAATTTTTTTATTGCAAAAATTCAAATATAGATTTTTGCATACTATTACAGTTGCACGAACGCAAAATTTTTAATCTCTCCAAAGTCAAAGATGTATTTAAATAAATATACTCAGATTACTGGATAAGATTTACAATTTATTGTAGTGTGTTCAGGCCAATATGTAGCATATTCCAGTGTGTATTAATTGTATATAGTGTATTATTGCATTATACTGTCTTACATTGCGGTATTCTCACTTAAGTACAATGCAGAATTAATATAAAAAGTTAGTTTTACTGTAGTATAAAATTTTTCTAATTCTGAAAACATTATTATTATAACATAAAAATTATTTCACTGTTATAATTTCGATTTGGTATCTATGTGAAGAATGAATTTAACCTTCTAGCCTTTTGGTAAAGTATTGCCTTAAGATAAAAATATAATAACATATTGTTATCAATAAAAATTATTTCATTGTTATAATTTCGATTTGGTATATAACCTTTTAGCCTTATGTTAAAATATTACCATAAGATAAAAATATATCATATCATATTTTTATTAAAAAAATTATTTCATTGTTATAATTTCAATTTGGTATCTAACCTTATGGTAAAATATTGTCATAAGATAAAAATATAATATAATATTTTTGTTAATAAAAATTATTTCATTGTTATAATTTCGATTTGGTATATAACCTTTTAGCCTAATGTTAAAATATTGCCATAAGATAAAAATATATCATATCATATTTTTATTAAAAAAAAATTATTTCATTGTTATAATTTCAATTTGGTATCTAACCTTATGGTAAAATATTGTCATAAGATAAAAATATAATATAATATTTTTGTTAATAAAAATTATTTCATTGTTATAATTTCGATTTGGTATATAACCTTATGGTAAAATATTGTCATAAGATAAAAATATAATATAATATTTTTGTTAATAAAAAATTATTTCATTGTTATAATTTCGATTTGGTATATAACCTTATGGTAAAATATTGTCATAAGATAAAAATATAATATAATATTTTTGTTAATAAAAATTATTTCATTGTTATAATTTCGATTTGGTATATAACCTTTTAGCCTTATGTTAAAATATTACCATAAGATAAAAATATATCATATCATATTTTTATTAAAAAAATTATTTCATTGTTATAATTTCAATTTGGTATCTAACCTTATGGTAAAATAATGTCATAAGATAAAAATATAATATAATATTTTTGTTAATAAAAATTATTTCATTGTTATAATTTAGATTTGGTATATAACCTTTTATGGTTAAAATATTGCCATAAGATAAAAATATATATATATTTTTGTTAATAAAAAATTATTTCATTTTTATAATTTCTATTTGGTATATAACCTTATGGTAAAATATTGTCATAAGATAAAAATATAATATAATATTTTTGTTAATAAAAATTATTTCATTGTTATAATTTCGATTTGGTATATAACCTTATGGTAAAATATTGTCATAAGATAAAAATATAATATAATATTTTTGTTAATAAAAATTATTTCATTGTTATAATTTCGATTTGGTATATAACCTTTTAGCCTTATGTTAAAATATTACCATAAGATAAAAATATATCATATCATATTTTTATTAAAAAAATTATTTCATTGTTATAATTTCAATTTGGTATCTAACCTTATGGTAAAATATTGTCATAAGATAAAAATATAATATAATATTTTTGTTAATAAAAATTATTTCATTGTTATAATTTCGATTTGGTATATAACCTTATGGTAAAATATTGTCATAAGATAAAAATATAATATAATATTTTTGTTAATAAAAATTATTTCATTGTTATAATTTCGATTTGGTATATAACCTTTTAGCCTTATGTTAAAATATTACCATAAGATAAAAATATATCATATCATATTTTTATTAAAAAAAAATTATTTCATTGTTATAATTTCAATTTGGTATCTAACCTTATGGTAAAATATTGTCATAAGATAAAAATATAATATAATATTTTTGTTAATAAAAATTATTTCATTGTTATAATTTCGATTTGGTATATAACCTTTTAGCCTAATGTTAAAATATTGCCATAAGATAAAAATATATCATATCATATTTTTATTAAAAAAATTATTTCATTGTTATAATTTCAATTTGGTATCTAACCTTATGGTAAAATATTGTCATAAGATAAAAATATAATATAATATTTTTGTTAATAAAAATTATTTCATTGTTATAATTTCGATTTGGTATATAACCTTTTAGCCTAATGTTAAAATATTGCCATAAGATAAAAATATATCATATCATATTTTTATTAAAAAAATTATTTCATTGTTATAATTTCAATTTGGTATCTAACCTTATGGTAAAATATTGTCATAAGATAAAAATATAATATAATATTTTTGTTAATAAAAATTATTTCATTGTTATAATTTCGATTTGGTATATAACCTTATGGTAAAATATTGTCATAAGATAAAAATATAATATAATATTTTTGTTAATAAAAATTATTTCATTGTTATAATTTCGATTTGGTATATAACCTTAGCCTAATGTAAAATATTGTCATAAGATAAAAATATAATATAATATTTTTGTTAATAAAAATTATTTCATTGTTATAATTTCGATTTGGTATATAACCTTTTAGCCTAATGTTAAAATATTGCCATAAGATAAAAATATATCATAATATTTTTATTAAAAAAATTATTTCATTGTTATAATTTCATTTGGTATCTAACCTTATGTTAAAATATTGCCATAAGATAAAAATATAAATATTTTTATTAAAAAAATTATTTCATTGTTATAATTTCAAGATAAAAAAATATTGTCAAAGATAAAAATATAATATAATATTTTTGTTAATAAAAATTATTTCATTGTTATAATTTCGATTTGGTATATAACCTTTTAGCCTAATGTTAAAATATTGCCATAAGATAAAAATATATCATATCATATTTTTATTAAAAAAATTATTTCATTGTTATAATTTCAATTTGGTATCTAACCTTATGGTAAAATATTGTCATAAGATAAAAATATAATATAATATTTTTGTTAATAAAAATTATTTCATTGTTATAATTTCGATTTGGTATATAACCTTTTAGCCTAATGTTAAAATATTGCCATAAGATAAAAATATATCATATCATATTTTTATTAAAAAAATTATTTCATTGTTATAATTTCAATTTGGTATCTAACCTTATGGTAAAATATTGTCATAAGATAAAAATATAATATAATATTTTTGTTAATAAAAATTATTTCATTGTTATAATTTCGATTTGGTATATAACCTTATGGTAAAATATTGTCATAAGATAAAAATATAATATAATATTTTTGTTAATAAAAATTATTTCATTGTTATAATTTCGATTTGGTATATAACCTTTTAGCCTAATGTTAAAATATTACCATAAGATAAAAATATATCATATCATATTTTTATTAAAAAATTATTTCATTGTTATAATTTCAATTTGGTATCTAACCTTATGGTAAAATATTGTCATAAGATAAAAATATAATATAATATTTTTGTTAATAAAAATTATTTCATTGTTATAATTTCGATTTGGTATATAACCTTTTAGCCTAATGTTAAAATATTGCCATAAGATAAAAATATATCATATCATATTTTTATTAAAAAAATTATTTCATTGTTATAATTTCAATTTGGTATCTAACCTTATGGTAAAATATTGTCATAAGATAAAAATATAATATAATATTTTTGTTAATAAAAATTATTTCATTGTTATAATTTCGATTTGGTATATAACCTTTTAGCCTAATGTTAAAATATTGCCATAAGATAAAAAATATAACATCATATTTTTATTAATAAAAATTATTTCATTGTTATAATTTCGATTTGGTATATAACCTTTTAGCCTAATGTTAAAATATTGCCATAAGATAAAAATATATCATATCATATTTTTATTAAAAAAATTATTTCATTGTTATAATTTCAATTTGGTATCTAACCTTATGGTAAAATATTGTCATAAGATAAAAATATAATATAATATTTTTGTTAATAAAAAATTATTTCATTGTTATAATTTCGATTTGGTATATAACCTTTTAGCCTAATGTTAAAATATTGCCATAAGATAAAAATATATCATATCATATTTTTATTAAAAAAATTATTTCATTGTTATAATTTCAATTTGGTATCTAACCTTATGGTAAAATATTGTCATAAGATAAAAATATAATATAATATTTTTGTTAATAAAAATTATTTCATTGTTATAATTTCGATTTGGTATATAACCTTTTAGCCTAATGTTAAAATATTGCCATAAGATAAAAAATATAACATCATATTTTTATTAATAAAAATTATTTCATTGTTATAATTTCAATTTGGTATCTAACCTTATGGTAAAATATTGTCATAAGATAAAAAATATAATATAATATTTTTGTTAATAAAAATTATTTCATTGTTATAATTTCTATTTGGTATATAACCTTTAGCCTAATGTTAAAATATTGTTAAGATAAAAAATATAACATCATATTTTTATTAATAAAAATTATTTCATTGTTATAATTTCGATTTGGTATATAACCTTTTAGCCTAATGTTAAAATATTGCCATAAGATAAAAATATATCATATCATATTTTTATTAAAAAAATTATTTCATTGTTATAATTTCAATTTGGTATCTAACCTTATGGTAAAATATTGTCATAAGATAAAAATATAATATAATATTTTTTTTAATAAAAATTATTTCATTGTTATAATTTCGATTTGGTATATAACCTTTTAGCCTAATGTTAAAATATTGCCATAAGATAAAAATATATCATATCATATTTTTATTAAAAAAATTATTTCATTGTTATAATTTCAATTTGGTATCTAACCTTATGGTAAAATATTGTCATAAGATAAAAATATAATATAATATTTTTGTTAATAAAAATTATTTCATTGTTATAATTTCGATTTGGTATATAACCTTTTAGCCTAATGTTAAAATATTGCCATAAGATAAAAAATATAACATCATATTTTTATTAATAAAAATTATTTCATTGTTATAATTTCGATTTGGTATCTAAGAGAAGAATAAATTTAAGTCTCCAGCATTATGTTAAAAATTAAAAATATTGCCCTAAGATAAAAAGTCATTCATAAGAAGTCTAAACTCATTGAAAAAATTTAAATCAATTCAAATATTTCCAATCAATTATATAAGCTTCATAACTAATATTAAAAAAAAAAACTGCTTTATGCAGTATTTCAATAATATTTATGATACTATACTGTCAAAAACATATGCAGAGTTTTAAGAAAAATTAAATGAAGCACTTACCTGTTTAAAGCAAAACTCTAAAATGCAGTAAAAAGAATGAGTAAGGTTATTTATCTATCAAGGCTTGAAGAAATCTACTGGAAGCTTGTTGAGAGCAAATGTTACACCTTATTTTATGCTGACGTAAAACCACACATAAGATAAGAAAAAAAGATTAAAAATGGAAATTTTTTGCAAGGTCTTTTTCAGCATCGATTCTTATAATATTTTATGGATATCTTCTTTTATCAGTGATATTATTTTTAAATATTGCCTTAAAAAATCTGATTGGAATTTTAAAATTGGATAATTTTTTGCTATGAATTGATTTGATATTCATGTCAATAATTACCTGACTCATTGTCCAGTGGAAATGCATGCAATCTAGCAATAGAAAAGGCAAAGGTTCGAATATGTATTCGAATGAATTTCAATCACTGATTTCTTGAAACAGGCGACTTGGTGGTGATTATAACAGGATGTGTAAGGCTGTCAACTTAGGATGCCATGACTACGAATTTCAACAGAAGTAATTAAATAAATTTATTTAATTAAAAAGAAATAATCATTCAATTAAAATTTCATTTTTCAAATTGCTTTAATTCATTTAAAATAATATTCATGGACCTATTAAAAAAGTAATCTTAAGAAGTTTTTTTTTTAACTTCGAAAAATTTTCTTTATCCATTACTTTATTATATCTGATGCGACCATACGTCCTGTTTTTAGACGGCTTTAGCACAAGCACAGAGTGCAAGACAGTCCACAAGCACAACTTCTTCCCTTTTTCATTGGCACAACAGCCCCGCGGTGTGCCAAGGCCGTCTGCCTACTGACAGATTTCGAAACAGGAGATGTTTTTCTTTTTACGATATAGGTTTGTCAGCCCTACGCTCTACAGTTATATTAGACCAGGACATACGGTTTAAAGTGGATTCTCATCCACTACAAACAATTCAGGGCAATAATATGATATATAATCATGGTTTAAAGACGCTAAAAGTGGAAAATATCCCACGGCAGCACTTAGTAGCGCTTCGATGATGGCCGATAGTAATATGCTTTTTAGTTTCACCTGTATGTTTTTTTGTAACTGACTCTTTGGGCTCGATTTTACCCTACTTTAAGCGAACAGATTTAATTTAAACGTTGTAGACTTATCAAGGACCGACGACCATAAAATATTTTGATAAGTTTATTATCTCATCATGATTAGGATCGCCAGGATGAGTGATTTTATTTTAACTTATGAAGAGCAATTTAACCCATGTAGAATAAAAGTACCTAAGACATTCAAACCTACGTGGGACAGTGGCACAACGGATAACGTACATGACTACGGATCAGGAGATTCCTTGTTCGAATCCTGGCTGGCTCGACATATGCGCATTTAGCCTTTGTTTTACTCACAATTACTGTAGTTCCAGTCCTCCGTACCGGGACCACATTTAAATATTATAGTTTAAAAAACACGCTTTTAGAGTTAATCAAACTAAAAAGTAAAAAATAATTGTTAACATAAGAATAAAATTACTGACGTGAAAATGAATGTCACTGTTCTAATAGCGTGGGGTGCTCGATATCAATCAAACTAAAAAGTAAACAATAATTGTTAACATAAGAATAAAATGACTGACGTGAAAATGAATGTCACTGTTCTAAAAGCGTGGGGTGCTCGATATCAATCTTTATAATTTTTCACTAATTTCATTCCGAAATGCAGAGTTAGTTTAAAAATGTCATATAAAGCACCCTACTCTTTTAGAACAGAGACATTTTTTAGTTTTTTTTAGCTATTAATTTATTTTTTAGTTTGATTGACTCTAAAAGCGTGTTTTTTAGTTTTTTTAAACTATAATTTATTTCTGACAGTAACGGTGCAGGTAACGGGACCGGTGAGAGGGACACTATCCAATAAATATGATTCAATATTATAAAATCGGTCGTGAATGAACACACCACTTGATTATTTTTTCAGAATGCAATGACAATTGATGAATTATTGTTGGCCGTTCAGACGCCTAATTTCGACAGCTAGAAATACTGACTGTCATTCAGATAACAATAAGGCTCATCTCCCCACAATATTTTCCACACCGAATAATTGTCGATTTATATTCGGGCAGAAACGGTAGTGCGAAAATCAGAAACTCCTTATAATCTAATCAATTGATTATAAGGAGTTCCTGCATAGAAATGCAGGACCTTTCGTAAGATTTTCCAGACAGTAAAACAAAACATATTAGTTTCGTTAGCTATTGCACTAATGCTTGAACCATTGCTAGTCTCTGCATCGAACATTGACGTGGCAACTTCGTTTGATACTGCTTTTTGTCCTCTGGTGCCTGTAAACTCCTAGTGATCCAGTTTCGTTGAATTTGTAGTCATATAACTTAGTGCTACAATAGATTGAATTTTTATTCAAGTTATAAATTAAATTCCCCTAAGAGTCTCCGCTGAAATACACCCTCTAATGTAAAACAGTCCACGTTCAGACAAGGTAGGACACATGTTAAATCGAATCAAATCAACAGTCAATCAAAGAACTACTAACAGATCTCTATCTCACTTCCTTTTTAAAAAGCGATTAGTAGTCATGTTCGAAGTAGGAAATTTGCAGAATCAGCCTAGATTGTGCAAATATCCTACTTTTTTCCTATGTGAACAACAGCACCCATCTCTCCTACTGGTGTTTCTTGATAGTAATATTTCTTTTTCTGGAATTCATCTCCCCATGCATTACATGAAATTCAACTTCATTCCGTCCATTAGTTTTAGATCCGAATTGCTCCAAACAGGGAACATTATGTGGACATCCAAGATAACAGAGAAAGATAATATGTTTTTCTTTTCGTTCAAATGCATAAATTTAAAAAAGGCTAATATCAGGCCTTAAAAGGCTACTTCTTTTTCTCTTATTCATTGGCACAACAGCCTCATGGTGGGTCAAGGCTGTCTGTCTATTGACAGATTTCGAGACAAGAAGCGTTGACTTTTACTAGGTAGGGTTATCAGTTCAACGACCAACGCTCTACAGTCATATTAGAGTGTGGACAACGGTTTAAAGTGGATTCCAAACCACTACAAACATTCATGGCACCGCCGGGACTCGGACCGGAAATCTGTGGCATCAGGCCTTCCTTAAAACCCTAGCTTTCAAATTTGTGAATGAATGTTTTGAGCGCCACACATCAAACCGGCTTGTTGCAATTTAGGTAAAAATCGATATGCACATGATTTCATTTGTCAGCTTTCCAGGAACAGAGACGTCGTTCGGTTTTGTGTCGGATTTTAGTCGTGGATTGAAGGATTTACGACCTTCCCAATGACGACTGAAAGCTAGCTCGTAATTAGAGGCGGGCTTGTTTCATGAGTTCAAATTGCTGGGGACAGTCAAACAATTGTCCAAATATTTCCAATCAGGACACAGATTTAAGTTTAAACGCCCCTCATAACACTAAACGCTAGATGTAAAATACTATTGTAGTAACTTTTTTTTTTTTTTTTTTTGCAATTAGAGGGCTTTTATTTTGTTTTTATTCTACCAAATAAAAGTAATGCGTTTCAGTTTTTCATACTTGAATAATAATTAAAGTTTCAGGCATATTTTGTCCCATTAATGATAAAATCACAATGACCTGATCTTACTGTGTCTAATGCTAGTGCATTAGGAAAAAAAGTTTCTCTAATCGGAAGTAATGTTTTTGTTTTACAAACTCATAGCTCAATGATAGTACGTGCAGATAGCTTGCAAGAGGGCATAGACTCGATTGCATTGGTGGCGTGTGTTATAATCAAATTCAAATGTAGGGTAGTCACCATTAAACGTTCCCTCATGTTCCATTTTTGTATACTATTTGTAGCATATATAAATGGAACACAAGTGAAATTAAAAAAAAATATGTATACATTTATCATAGTATGAGTAAGACAAACATTGAATAAACGTAAAATCAAAATGCATGACTCTTAGTAAATAACAATGACATAAATTAGGACTATCAAAAAATAGTTTAATGTAAAATTGACACATTTATGCAATAGAATGTTTTCGGGAACATTTTTTCTAGTGTAAACTTTAAGATAAAGTTATCTGTTGCAAAATGTCTGTGCATGGCATCTAAGTCAATATAACTTAGATTCCAGATTCTTCAGAATTTTCTCATTATTTCATTGAATATCACTATGGGCAAATTTTTGACAAATGCACATTTTTCACTCTTTTTGAAAACTTTATTTTAATGAGAAATAAAAATACATTTTCAAAAAATTTTTAGAGATATAAATCAATTCTTGCTCTTTTTATACAATAAGCGTAGATGATTAAAAAATTTACAGATATTTCAAATATTATATATTAATTAAACAATATATATATATATATATATATACACTCAAGAGCCAAAACATTATGACCAACAGTCAATAACGAGTTGGCCCACCTTTGGCGTGCAACACAGCTTCAACCCGCCTTGGCATGGATTAATACCATCACTTAATACCAGTTAAATACCACTTCCACCTGATCACGTGCCTTCCACGTCATCCAGGCGAGTTCATTGCAAAATGTAGGGGTGGTCATAATGTTTTGGCTCTTGAGTGTATATTGTAGGATTTACATGTAGTTTATAATCTGTTTATTACTGATCTAAACTTACAGGCCGAATTTTGACTTGCCACTAACAACACGCTTAAAACTTATTGAAGCGATAATTAAAAGATTTAAGAAAATTCTGCTTACAATTAACGTACATTACAACTTTTATTTCTTCTTATATTTATTGAATATATACATTTGTAAATTCGCTTTTCCTGTTGTCTTTCTTTCGTTTCATGTGGAATTCCATTTTACCATCTTTTGAATCTTTCCCATTTCTTTCAGATGTATGGAGATGGTTTTTCGTGTCATTTAATTGATCTGCGAGTTGCTGTTGAGTTTGAGCGTCATCCTCCTCCAACAATGCTTGGCAATTTGTCATATTCAAACTTTTTCTGTAGCTTCCCAAATTCTTCATTTCTCACGTCAAAATCGAAACTTAAATTTTTTAAACCCTCAAATCACTGTGATTTACCAAGAGTATGCTCGTGTAAGCTTCGACAAGCATTCAAGCGATTCTGCAGCACTTTTATTCAAATAGTAACAGAAAATCAATACTGTTCTCAAACCGTAATTTCCAGGCACAAAATTCGACATGTTCAAAGCTATAACAAACTATGCTGGGATATAAAATTTGTATTGTTTTGAGTTAAAACTCTTTGTCAAATGTCAACAAAGCAAATAGCTCCAATAACGCGACTTGACGTTAACTACATTGACAGATATGGGCAATTACATATGGGCAAATATCTGTTTCATACTTACAGACCTGGTATTTATTTTTATTTTAGTACGCGTATTCTACCTATGAGCCATGTATACTATACTTTGATCGAAATGTAATGTTTGTTATGATTTCAGTTTTTGTTTAAAAATAAAAGAGAGTGAGTTTTTTCCTTTTTATAATATGAGTTTCAGGTTAAATATTTTCTTTTCAAAAACTTGAAAAATCTATAGTCAAAGACGAAATATTGACACGATAGGAATCATTCGTCATAATTTAATTTTCCAAAACACCTTGTATACAACCATGTAGTACATCTCACTGTGATATAGACATGAAATAAGTTGCGCCATCTATCAGCAAACTGTACTACTAATCTGTCATTGAACTAGAACCTTGTAACTGATCGTAAATTATTCAGTTACGAAATTTCCTACTCTGTATAATAAATTAAAAATGCACACGCTTAGACAAAAATGTTATAAGTTATAATGAAATATAATAAAGTTAAAATGGAACGTGTGTAAACAAATTTTTAAAATGTTGTTCAGTTCAAATTAAAAAAAAAAAAACTTATCGAAGTTACAATTAATAGGATTAAGAAATAAATAAAAATAAACGAATACAAATAAAAAAAGTTGGAATTTTATTGTTAATAAATTATCCTGTAAAATAACAATTCTGATTGCAATCTTATCTATTCTATTTCAGAATAAAAAAATAATGAAGGGGTGAAAATAATGATTATGACAAAATATTATCAATTCTGAGTATGAGATGTCATTTTTGGAGGCAAATGAAGAGCACTATCTTTAAAATATATCTTACTAACAAATATTCTCGCAATCGTCATCATTTCTTTACTTCTTTGAATGTTACAATAATTGCCTTATCAAAGAAATAAAAGTTTCCTCGGAAAAAAATAGAGATAACATGAGAACATCAAATAAGCAATACGTTATCATCATCATTTTTTTTCCTGTAATTATATATCGGAGAAAGCAATATTTATATCATTACGAATAGAATTATATTAATCAAATACTTCTGACAGTCAAATTTAAAATTCAGGATTTAAAGTTATTATAGATAAGTTTTTAATTAAGTGTGAAAAATCTAAATTAAGCGTTATTTTATAGCGTTCTAAATAAGCAATAAAATATGATTTCTACACTTTAACAAAAATAAAATAATTTTTTACTTTTAGATACATAAAATAACTGACTAAAAAGAGAAAAATAATTTACCAAATAATTTAGCGGTAAAAAGATTAAATAATTCTTTTTATCAAATTAATGTACAATTTTTACACAAAATTACAACTATTTGAAATAAGGTGCATCGGTATTTTTTCCATTATTGGGATGCCAGGCTAAATTTAAGCAACCTTGGTGATGATTTAAATCAGCAAGTCGTGAGCAGATTTGTGAAGACGTTTACTTCCTATAAAATGGCCGCTCTGTGGTGGGGAGACCTTGAAAATTATATATCTATATCATTCCTTTAAGTATAAAAAAATATAATATAATAATAGATATAAAGTTGGTGTACTATGCATAGATAATGCAACATTATTAAAAGATAATGAAACCTGCTAGTTTTTTCGTTCTTTTAAATGTTCATAATTCTGCAAATATCTCAACGTTCAATCAGCTTTTTACATATGCTTATGAGCGTGTTCATGCCGATCAGTATTGATTCATAATTTACATTCAGGATATGCATGATTGCATAGCAAAATGAATATCATGAAATCCAAGACATTTTTTTAGAACCATTATACAGGACGATTATATAGTAATAAACTTCCTCTATAAGCAGCAACCTTCAGCTAAAATGGATTGTAACCTTATTTGCAGAAAATGAATTGCAACCATACTTGAAAATGGATTGTAACCACATTTGGTATACTACTGTGCCCAAAAAGTATGATCAATTTTTTTTTCAAAAACTCTTTATTTATTCTTCCAAATTTATTTCATCGCCTTCAAAGTAATCCCCTTCGGGCACAATGCATTTATGCCAACATTTTTTCCAATCCTCAATGCATACTAAAAAGTCCCCAGCAGGGAAGCGCGCGGTGATTCATGTTGAATCTCTTCAACCGACACAAAACGGTGTCCCCGGAGTGGTCTTTTGAGTTTAGGAAATAGCCAAAAGTCGCTCGGTGTGAATACGGTGGTTGTGGAACGATATGAGTTTCATTTTTGGCGAAACAGTCACGAAGAATCAATGCAGTGTGAGCTGGCGCATTCAGTGTTTTCGGTACCAATCGATATTTGACGCGTTTGATGCCCAAAATGGAATTGACCGATCCTTTTGAAATTCCAACATCCTCAGCAAGGTCTCTAATTGTAAATCGACGGTTTGCAAGCACCAAATCTTTCATTTTTTGGACGTGAGCTTCGTCGGTTGAGGTTGATGGTTCTTCGTCTTCAACGCATTCTCTGCCTTCTTTGAACAGTTTATATCACTTCTAAACATTTCTTTCCGATATAGGAATGCTCACCGAGTGCCTTCTGCAACATTCTATACGTTTTCGCAAACAAAATTGAATGCAAGTTCTCTGCTCAATTAATTCAGACATTTCAAAAATCGCCGTAATCAGTTTTAGCGTCTCACAAAGCCAAGTGTAACTCAAACACTAATGAATATTTTGACGTCAAATTTCACACAGATGTCAAGGACTGTGGTAGCCACCAAAAAAAAAAAAAAATTTAATTCCATAAGCCCCGGGGATTTTAAATTTATATTCCCTTTTGGACACAGTAGTATATACTATGCATGAGATGCGCTCAAAGAATTTCGAAAGAAAAAAAAAAAAATTAGTTCAAAAATACCCTCTAATTGAAAAAACGTTTTCTTTTACTTCTAAAACTTCATCTTTTCATGAAAAAACATTAAATTTAACAAAATAAACGACCAACACGGAATATATAACAAATCGAACAATATAAATAATAAAAGGTAAGACCGAGAAAAGCCATCGGTTCTAGGGTGAAAAAATGTCGGGATTTGTATATATACAAAGCTGAGGAAGCATTATGTAAAACAGGTCTGGGTATAAAACGTTTGTAGAAGTTTAATTTCAGCAGTCATAATGGCGATATCTTTTGTAGAACGTAAAATTGTTTTACAGAAACAAGAATGCTTCTGCTGCGGTACGTTAATATCGTCGCATAAAGAAATAACAAAGAAACTTTTATTCAAAGACCGACGCCCGATTCAATGACTAAATCAAAGACCAACGCCTGATTCTCAAACCAAATCAAAGACCAACGCCTGATTCTCAAACCATCAAAGACCAACGCCTACTAAAGGTATCCGGGCCATGATTGTGAGATTTGAAGAGACCGGAAATCAGGAGTTCAACCTGGAAGAGAATTAGACTTTCCTCCTTGTAATCTGTTTGTTAGATTAAACTTCATTTTGTGTGAAGAGAAAAAGTTAATAATTGATTTTTCATTCTGAGGTTTTTTTAAATACTGAAATATTATTAACTACTTTGAAAAAGTAGCAAATCAATAATAATTTACTAAAACGAAGATACATATTGATAAAGATACTAAGCCCATATAAAATTTTGTTATCAATACACATTAATTTTGCTTTATCAACCTTAATATGACAAATTCTTTATAAAAAATGATAAAATTTAAACTTCTTAAGTTGATACTGATATTAATAAACATATTTATGAATGAAGGAACAATACTGTAGTTGAAAAAATAAGTTTTACTAATTGCAAGAAGGAAAAAAAGAAACAATAAAGATAGGGAAAAATAAAAATTAACCATTTTAAATAGCTTTTATTATTATCTATATAAATTTACATATGAAATTAATTTTCAGATAGCTGATCCATTACAGAATCTGTGTTTAAACTGCGAGATGACACGGTAGTAATATCACTAAGAGATGGTATTGATGCATCAGATTCATTGTCTTTTAGATGCAATTTTTCAACATGTGATGTCTGAGGCTTTTTCAAAGTATGGTTGCTGTTAGAAGGGCTGTGAGCAGAACTTTTAGGGTCTTTAGACAGCTTTTCTTCTAATGAAATTAAGTTTTCTGCAGCCACTTCTTTCTCTTTTTCAGAAGAACTTTCTAAATTCTTGTCCTTTGCTGAACTATACACTTCACTTAATGTTAGTGATTTGACATCTTTGTCAGTTGATGCATCGCTCACCGATTCTAAGTAACTTCTGCTGGTGTCTCCTTTTCCGGTAGAAATGTCACTTTTGATTTTTTTAAGGGTGTTGTGGCTGCTTTCTGAAGAACTGGATTTATGTCCACTTGATTTTGTAGAAGTTTTCTGTATTGCAGTAGGTCTCCTATTTTTAGTTTCTAAATTTCTGTTAGAATGTGGTTCAGCATGAGGGTTATCTTTGATACTGCCAGACATTTTTGAAGATACATTGGATGATTTAAGGGCTAGTTCTGAATCTATGGGAAATGCAGGTTCTGATTTCATGGATGGATCAGAAATGTGATCACTAAAAACTTGGCGTCGCCTACGGAATTTTGAGTTTTCACTTATGCTTTCTTTTTCAGGTAGTGATATACCCACGAGATTTGCTTTTGGTAAAGACATATATTCACTACTTTTAAGAGATTCATGCCTACTCTGATCATCAACTGCAGATACTACATTAGATGAAATATCTCCAGCTGAACCAGATGCTGAAACGCTTTCAGATAAAGATTTACGTGTGCTGCTTTTAATTGATTCATCTACGCTATGTTGATGTATTGAAGATGGTACATCTGATGAAAAGTCATCAACTGAACTAGATGCTGCAACATTTTGGACTGCACGAACTTTTTTCTTATAAATTTTGTGCGATGAAGATGCTGATACTTGTTTGTTAGTTACATCATATTTTGAAGGCGTTTGACTAGAAACATTTTTCTTATGAACATCAGTTGAATAATCATCATATTCTTTTTTATTTATTCTAACTAATCTACTATAGTCATCCCTTACTTGTCGTCCATCTTTCGAAGGCCCAGAAGAAGTGTTGCTAAGTTGATGTGAGTGATAATGCTTATCATAAAAAGGCTGATTCAAGGGGGTAGTTCTATTGTAATTATCCATTACATCCTTAAAAACCTTCATGACTTTTCCTTGCATTGACGATTGCTCTTTTTTGTAACCTTTCGGTTGCAGTGGTCTAGCTTCTCTGTGAATCCTTTTTTGAAATTCACTTCCATCTCCTACTGCATTTTGGAGATCATATCTATACTGATATGATTGTTCTATTGGAATATGTTCATCTCCTTTTAATGTTTTTGAAACTTTAGGAATTACTCCTTGATAATTATTTTTAGCATTAGATATTGTTTCATGATGGATTTTCGTAAATGATTGTTCATCAGTTCGAATGGGTCTTCCTGTTGAAGACTGAGCTTCATTTTTAGGAATTGAAAGATGACTTTCTACTACTTTTACACAATTTTTCATGGCATCAATAATAATGGGCTTCATTGCGATATCAGTTTTTTCATTTAATCCAAGCATTTCAATACATTCCCATAATCTAGAAATAGATATTAATACATGAATAAATATAATAACATAATATTAGTTAAAGATTCAATTTATAATTATAAGTAAATAAAACAATAAGTTTAATCACATTATTTTTTACTATTTTCACAATTAAATTCATTCAAAAAAAAAATTTTTTTTTCATAAAATGCACTACCTTAAATGTCTAAAGAGATAATTTTCAAGAATTTTAATAAAAATTTTAAAAAGAAAGATGGCAATTGAAATCTTAGCTATTCAGCATCTATCGTTTTATAAGATGATCTTATTTATGTGACTAAGTATTTAGTTCTTTATATATGACTAATCATTTAGTCATAACTAATAATGACTAATCATTAATAATTATGAAAATCATTTAGTCAATATACAACTAAATGTTTGAATACAATTGGATCAATAAAAGGAAGACAATTAATAAATTTATTCAAGAATTTTTTATTACATCAGATTAAAATATTTTATACTTAATAAAATAGCAAATTTTTTTCAATATTTTTAATAAAAAATCTTTACGATATTTTTTTTCCAATTATATTAAAGATAAAATTTTTTTTATTCATCTAAAATTGTACTAATATATAACAAAAACTAATGCTTACAAAATAATTGTAAGCTTATGAAAGTTTATAATGAATCAACCTATCA
Organism: Caerostris darwini; assembly: GCA_021605075.1. Classification (NCBI taxonomy): domain Eukaryota; kingdom Metazoa; phylum Arthropoda; class Arachnida; order Araneae; family Araneidae; genus Caerostris; species Caerostris darwini. Next base: position 387,024 of record BPLQ01004925.1, on the reverse strand, counting down.
ATTAATAAATGCTTAATTAAGTTATTAATTAATGCCTAGGACATTCAATTATAAAAAATACAATCTAAAACAAATCCACCATGTATTGAAAAAAATGTATACACAAAAATACACAAAAATAAAAGATGCAATACAAATTTTAAAATTTAATTTTATTAACAAATAATTTAAATTTGAAATAGCTAGAAAATAAATTTTTTCAAAAAATGTTAATATTTAAAAATTAGTAAAAATGGTATAATATTTTAAAATGCAATATTTCTTTTTTTTTTTTTAGAATGAGCAAAATCACAATTTATTGTGAATAAAATCATATAGTTTTTTTTTTTGGAACAAGAAAATTAAGAAAATAAAAGAACTAAATACAAATCATGTAAAAAAATAACAAAAAACTTTACCCATATTTTTTCATAAGATCCAGAAATATTTTGAATTTCTCAAATGTGTTTTTAACTTCATTAAATGTTTCGTGATCTAAGAAGATATAATCCTTCAGTACATCCATCTTCTCTAATTCTTTACGAAGCAAATTGTTTTCCATTTTATACTAAAATAAAAAGGAGAGAAAAAAAAAAACATATATATATATATATAAAATTAAGAAGTTATAAATACAGTAGTACATAATATTTAAAGTATTGCACAATATTTATAATAATATGAATAATTAAATATTATACGGACCACAAATTACTTTTTTTAATTTTAGTTAGAAATCACTTTATGTAAAGCTAATTTTAAAATAATATTTTAAATATTATTTTTTCCCAATTCTAATAATCATTCAATTAAACTTCTTGAAATATAAATAGCATGAGTCTGACTTACTTAATTTAAATATTATTATGGCTTTATCAATATACAAAAATATAGTTAAATTTATTTAAAAATACAAGTGAAGAAAAATTGAAATGAAAAACTTAAACATAATGATAAATAAAATGAAAGATTAGTGCATATAATAAATTTTAGCTGGTGTTTAAAATTATTAATTAAAAAATATGTTGTTTAAAATTAAGTCCAGTAATTAAAAAGATCGTAAACTGTCCTATATATTACTTATACTTTAAATAAATAAATAATATATCATAAAATTTTGCTTAATTTTTTAAAATAAAAGATAATAAAAAATGTGGCACATTTAGAATAGTAGCAAAAACAAAATAGTATTTTCTAAAGATACTCATTCCTAAAATTTACAATTTAAAGGAATGTACATAAATTTCTTAAAATAAATTGAATAATAAAAAGATTAAAATGTTTTGAAATGGGTTTAAATACCTTTTTTACTAACTGTTTCAGAGAATCTTTTATTTTCAATTCACGAGACAAAGCATTCTTTGCTTCTAACAATTCATAATTAACTTCGAAGTTAGTTTGTGAATAAGTTTCTTTGACTTGAATATTTTCCTTCTCACTTATTGAATTTTTAATATGATTGAGTTCCTTCTCAGTTTCACTATAAAGCTGAAGAGCCTTCTTAAGTTGTTCTTCAATGCTAGATAAAATACATGCATATTTTTAATAATTAAATATGATTTTCAATAAAAAATTCCTTTTTCCCCATATTTCAAAGCAGCTGCATTCATATACAAGATAAAAAAAATTATTAATGAGGAAAACAATCAATAAAATTTTTCAATCTTTCACTAAAAAAAGATTGAAATAACAGTTTTTACAGTAATTTTTTTAATGATTTGTAAATTATTCAAAGGAAAATAAGCCCTTGTCAATCTGCCTAAAATCATGTAAATGGGCAAGTTCTTTATAGCATTTTCTGGATAGAACAACCAGTACAAACATTCCAACTCATAATCAATGAATTTTCAAGAACTACCGTACATTACGGCGCAGTTTTAATACAAAAAAATAAGATCAGAATTTACGGGTGCGCGTTTATGCCAGATATAAAAATGATATATTTAAAAACAAGGAAACAATGTGCATAACAAAATTCAGATTTCTACATGAACCTAAATGCTGTTTTTTATTATTGAATAACATGAAAAGTTCCGTCATATTCGTTTTCAGGTACATCATCGAATTCTGTTTAATACGCACCATTATTGTTACTCTGATCCATATATAAATAATCATCTTCCTTTCCATCTAGATTATTATTAGATATACTACATTTTTGTAAATAATTTTTGAATTATGTCGGCTTTAATTTCATTCCATGCTTCCCCCTTTTTTTCTCTTTAATTTCATTGCATGCTTTTTTCTACATACTACTTCTTAACTGGCATGATGCATTTGGCCTCCTTTTTCACCTTTTAACATTCACATATTCCATCGTTTTAAACTTCTTTTGAATGGTTTATTGACACACACATCTAAATGCTGAACTAACGACGTTAATCCACCTGGAATAACTGCCAACTTTCAGGTTCCTTTGTAAGAAAAGGGTGCACACTCAAAAAAAAGGGGAAAAGCACTCAAAAACACATATATACATGGGTAATTTTTAACATTATAATTTCTATTTTTGAAGGATGGCACTACTCTACCCATACTGCTTAATGCCACGTGCTTTATAAAGAGTAGGTAATAGTAGAAAACTAACATGCATGATCATGTTCAAAATAACAGAATCTCACAAATTAAGTAATTCATTCTGTAATTGATATTTTGAATAGAAGGAATTCACGATTAACTGAAATTCATCAATAAATCTGTAAGATGTACAGTGGTCTAGTTATGAGTGTGGGACTAAATAGAAGTTTGATTTGACTTTCCAATGCCTATAGAACAAATGTGCAATAAAGCAGATAATTGCAGTGGATGATGGAATAATTTTTCACGTTATTCAGAATCACTAATTATTGTTTGGAGTATCCTAGTATGTATATATCAATTGTTATTAATGTATCAATTGTTATTAAAAATGCTTACCAAAAAATGTGCTCAAAATGGGTACTAAAAATGCTTACAGAGGTGAAGAAAAGCAAAGGTTTTGCTGCAACTTTGACATTGTGAATTAAAATAATGCTGAAGGTGTTGAATTCTTGTACCTCATTGTCACTAACAGTGATAATTGGATTGGGCACACCAGTTATTGAAGAAGAAAACAAACAAGGGAATGAAGGTACCTCAGCTCACTGACAAAAAAGAAAATAGAATTATTCCAATATCCAACATAGAATAATGAGCACCTTTTCCAGGGTCAGAAAGGATTTCACATTCAGAGCCAAAATCATGGCAGATATTAAAACATCTATGACATGCCATTTAAAATTACTCAGATGACTTGCTTAGTGTTGGTACTCAATTGGTACTTGAGAGTCTTAATGTATCTTTTTTGGTTTGGAATAAATGATCATTTGCCGTATAGCCGACCTGGTGTCAAATGATTTGTACTGATTCTCAAGTGGCCATGACCAAGTCAAGAAAGATACCATAACATCACATTTAACCTCACAGGAGGCTACTTACATTGATACTAACATAATGTACTTGTATCTCCTTATAATGAATGCCTTAATATGCCAGGTAATTATGAAATAAAATAGTGTAATGTGTTTTAATTATTAATGAATATATATCTCAGTCCACATCTTGTTCCTGTTCTTTCAACACAAGTATGGAAATTACCTTTTAAATAGTCTTCAAGTGTAATGACAACTTTTATTAATATATATGTTTATTAATAAAAAATTTGAATAGTGGATTATTAAAAAGGTTTATTAAATCATTCACATACAAAAATTTAAAACTAAAATAAATAACTAAATTTTAATACCTTAATTTAGCCCTAGGTTTAGGAGGAGAAATATGCCTCATAGACTGAAAGAAAAGATATATTTATAATTTTTTATTATATCTTACAAATATATAATATAAAACTTAATTCAGACTAGAATTAAGTATCATTTATATATAAAACAACACAATGTTTTTAAATTCATTATTAAATAAACATTATAGTAACTTTGTTCACTTAGAGTATAAATAAAAAAATTATGTCTTAATACATCTAATATTGAAATAAAGAAAAGTTAATAATCATTTTAAAAATAATTAAATAATTACAAATGTTACTTTTTAAAAATTCATTATAAATAGAGGAAATATATTTCATAATTTTATATAAATTTAAAAAAATGTACTTAAATAGTATGAATTCAAAAGCATTTGAAATTTTGGAATCCAATTTAAGTTTTTTTGTTTAAATATATAGTAGAAAACAGAACTTAAAATAAAAATTTTAAATAATTTTTTTTTAATTTGCAAAAACATTCTAACAAGACTAAGTTTTCTGGCCAAGATAAATTAAAATAGATTACAAACATTTTATGAATTAAATATTGTTTTCTTAATTTTAGATATGCACAAGCTTTATTTGCAGTAACTACAAATTAAGAATTACTAATATAAAAAAGTTACCTTTGTCCTCACAGCTTTGCGTCTTATAAATTTTCTAACTTTTGGTGGTTTCCATAAAGTTCCTAGCTCATACTAAATAAGCATTATATGATATCAATGAAAACAAATAAGATATTCAACATTGTGATTTATTATATAATTTAAATTTTTAAAAACATACAGTTGGAACAGCTTATATAAAACATTTTAATATTTTTTTAAGAAAACCTCCTTATTTTCCCATTTATCGGAACTCATGGAATCCCTGAAAACTACATTAACAGAATCCCAGGAATTTATTTTAGAAAAATATCATCATAAGAAATATTAAGAAATGATTTTCAGGTGTTTCTTAAACAAATATTATGTAATGAATCAGAAATAAAGGTCAGACAAATTAAATAATATATAAATTATGTGTATATATTTTTAATTATAAAAAAGTTCCAAAAAATAAATTTCAATTTTTTTGATAAAATCAGAATATAATATATATAACAGGGGATAATTAAAATTTGTTTTAATACGCTTTGTAAGAAATAAATTATATATATAAATAATAAATAAATATAGATATAAATATATATGCAACAATATTGAGTAGTTCTTTTATGAAATAAAAAGCAAATAAAATAATTATGCAAGATAATCTCAACACAATAAATGATAAAATTTAAAAATGTTGTTAAAAGCATCAAAATACTCACTTTATTTTCCTTCTGGACATTATTTAAGCTTAGTTGTAAAGATATTCTATCAATAAGAGATTTGATCTATAAAAAAAAAATAATAAAATTGTGTTTAGATAAAAAATATTAGAAAAAGTCTAACTGTGTTCTTATAATGTTATATTATTCACCAATATTGTTTTGCCGTATATCTATCACTTGTAATCCAACATTAGATTTCAAGATCTTCAATATCGATCTTGCACCTCCATTTTCTATTGAACATTTTTGTAAATCCAGAGCTAGAAAAGAATTGAATTTAAATATAAGAATAAAAATAAAACTTAATGATGCTGATTAAGAGTACAATATAATATTTAAAAATTTGAATAAGCTGTTAAATCCTGGATTGTTTTCCATTATGTTTAATTACTTTAAAGTTCTGAATATTTTATAGAAATTAATTTAAGTTTGAAATTCCAAATTAAAATATATTTTTAAACATTAACTAAACTCTTTTGTATATTTATGAAAGATTTTTCAAAAATTACAAAGATATTGCCCAACAAATAGATAACTAAAAAAATTAAGATTGTTGCAATTGCTAAACAAAATTCAACGCTGTAAAAATTTTAATATATATATATATATATACACATATATATTTTACATTTACTAAAAAAATTTTGTGATAAATTCATAAGACAAGGTGTTTCAGCAGATTCTTATAAAATTTATATTTTTTATAGATCTAAAACTTTTAAATTAATAAAAGCTTTCAATTTGAAAAAAAATATTAATATTATTTAAAGTAAATATGACCAATGTAAAAAAAAAAAGTGACAAAAAAGCATACAACCTTTCATCCAAATATCTTCTTGAAGACTTTCCATTAAGGTTTCTATGCCTTTATGACCAATGTCATTATTATTAATTGAAATTCTTCTCAATCCTTTCATTATATCAAGGACAGGAAGACGATAGCGCAAAGTGTCAGGAAACATATCATTGCTTCTTTTCAGATGATGGGCCTAAAATTGAAAGTATAAAGCTTTTTTGTGAATAATAAATAAATATAATTGTGTAATCAACCAACACAAAAATTCATATTAAAAACAGAGAATACAAAAATAACAAATAAACGAATTTCTCAGTTGACTATAATGAATAAATTTTTGTTAAATTTCCAGAAAGTGTTTCGATGAAGAAACAATTTTCAAATTGTGATAGAATACAAAATTTTTTTTTGAGAAGTTATTGTAAAAACAAAAGCTTAAAAAATCATTATAATAATTGATGAGTTTTTCTAATACTTTAATTTACATAATTTAAAAAAAATCCAATTTTAATCATATTTATACAAGTATGTTCTTAATGCTTTAAGTATTTAATAAGAATAATATAAATATTAATAAGCTGTACATTAATTATTATTATTCTTTAAGTATTGAAAAGCAAAAGATAATAAATACAAACCTTAATAAGATCACAGACAAAAACTAGATCTGTTGTATTCAAACTACAAGAACTAAAATCCAACCAAACAATATTAGATGTTTGGAGACTCTTACAAAGAACTGAAAAATAAGAAAAAACATTAAAATAAACAAAAGCAATTTTAGAATAATTTAATTGATGTACATTTTACTAACTTTCCACATATTCTTCTTGAAGTCGACATCCACTCAAAGAGAGTTTTTCAATGTTTGAATTTTTGAGACCCTAAATTAAATATTATAATTTCATAAATATGTCAATATTTGCATTACAAATTTACTGAGGATATTAATGCATTTTTGCAACTATTTTGAAATATATATATATATATAAAGAGAGAGAGAGAGAGAAACAGATAGATACAAAAACTTTATTTTCTACTATGCCCAGTCTGATAGCTGTTTGTTGATCTATCATATTACATCTCGATTTCCAAGATAAAAAAGCTTTTCTTAAAATATCATGGTTGATTTTGTTTCACTCCTCTTCCACAATCTACCAAAGTCCATCTAGTGTTTTGGAACATCTCTTGTAAATAACTTGTTTTAAAAGCTGAGAATGTCAAGGACTTGAATGATTTTTTCATTTATCATTTTTTCTAAATATAGAGCATGTTGACAGAACTTGGGTAGAATGCATTTATATGGAATAGCCTCAGTTCCAGTTTCATTTATCTGTTTTTCTAAATATCGGGTTCGAGGGCGTATGGATTTAGAACTTTATATCCCATAACTGTAAGAGCGTCACGGAGCAAAAAGTCAGAAGATGGTTTTCCCCTTCAATCATGGTAAAAGTGAAGGAATGATGGAATATCTTTTTTGAAAATAGTTGTTACAACATATTTTCTGTAGTAATAAGTTAATTTTGGCATTTTCTTCATCTTTCCTTATTTTAAGTTTAGAATATTTTATTTTTGTTACAAGAAATTGTTATTTCAAAATATTTCATTTTTGTTAAAACAAATTCTATTATTTCAGAATATTTGATTCTAAGAAAATCTAATACTAATCATAAAAACTTAAGCAAAACTTTGTGTTTTTCCTCTGAACCAATATTTTAGTTTGCTTTTTATCTCTTTTTTTTTTTTTTTTTTTTTGGTAGTAAATCAATCTTTTTCTATTGCAATCAGATTAATATATCGAGGCTTCATTAATTGAACTACATATTTCTATTTTTCACCAGTCAAACAATTTTCAAACAACAATTTGTATATAGTCTTATGCAGGGAAACATGTTTCAGCGATAGTTGGAGAAAATCTGTTTTTGTTTTGATTAAATCATAATTTTTGTTTATAAACATATAGAGATGTTTAAAGATTTTGTGATAGTTGTTTGGAGGAATTGTATTTTTTTTTTAAATATGACATGACTTTAAATGCAAAAGGAAGTGTATGTATTTTTGCTAGATATGCATTTTTTTACTTTTTTTCCAGTCAAATGTTTGAGTTTCTTTACATTTCTTTCAGTTTTTATTGAGTCACTTATTTTATATGTAGAATTATTATAACAATGCTTTTCCTGTCTTTCTTTTATAATCAAATTAGAATATTTCTCCTCATAAAGTGCAGAAATATAGCTTTTGATCCATTGTTTATCTTCCAGTATATTTTTAAAGCAAAAAATAATTTTAATAATACACAGGATAATTAAAACCATCTTTTAATTGATGACAACCAGAATTTTTTAATTCATTTAAATTTAATTCATGCAGAAAGTTAAAATTGTTACAAAAATATTTGAACATCCTCTGTGTTACTTTGATAATTCATGTTTTACACATTGATATTTCATGTTTTTTATAGGTTTATGTGTTATACTTTTTGTTTATTTTTGTTATAAAGCAAAAAATAATGAAAAAATAAAATTTTTACCACTGCTATGTTCTGGATATCTTCATATCTTAAACAAAGATTTTCAATCAGCAAGACTTTTAAAGTCTTTGAAACATGTAAGAGATCCGATAAACATTTAAAAATGTCTGTAATATTTTTTGCAGAACAACCATATGGAATCGGGAAGCAAGTGTTACTTCTTTTTTTCCTTATATCAACTAAAAATATAATAAAGTGAATAAGTATTTAATTTATTTGTATAGGAAATCATTTAATACTGCATTATAATTTATCAAACATATATATATAGAATAAAAAGACTTTGTTGTCATGTAGATATTAATAATATTCTATTACTAAAAAATTATTCAATCTAAAACATATTAATGCAACTAAATTATTAAAAATTACTATATTATTCATTTTAATTTATTAAGAATATTTTAATACAGATTATTTGATAAAAAATAACTTTTTTTTTTGGTAATAATACTATCTTCAGTTAGCATTGCAACAGTATTGAGAGAGATCACAATATTTTTATTCTATCTATTGAAAACCTGTAATTGAAAACACAGACAGAATTTCTTCAGATTTTGAAAAGGCTTTCATATTTGTTTAAAATATGATAATTTGATGAAACATGCAAGTTTACTAACTTTTGCTAGAAAATAAAGAATTCAAGCCACCCAAAGATATATTCAATTGTTATCATAGTATTAAAAATATGATAATGTATATGAAATAAAAATATGACACAATTTTCAAAGCATTGGATTAATCAACAGTTGTATCGAATGATGGGCTTAAAGAATGTGTTAGATTTTACAATCAATAATGTAAGAAATAACTGAAATTAAAATATAAAAGAAAAACAAAAAGTTGGATATGAAACATAAACAAGCATCATTATCAAAAAAATAATAATGATTCACTTGGTAAATTAATCAAACAAGCAAAATTTCTTTGAAGCATCATTAATTACAAATATTGGTAAAGCTATGGCAATTTAGTTATAATTTCTAAACAAGACATTTAATTGTAGAAGAATAAATTGAAAACTGAATATGAAAATAAAAATAAAAATTTCTTTCACATTGTTGAACAAATTTTGATTAAATGCATTTGAATGATTATGCACATTGAATTCTAACAAGAATAATCTTATTTAGAAAATAATCAATATCATACTTAGTTTATCAAAGATATATCTTATACCTTATTAATTTATGAAATAAATTTTAATGGTTTATTATTCAAATAATTGATGTTTATTGATTTTTAACGCTTAATATTTATCATGTATAAAGTTTTAACAGTGTAACTGTTGACCAATTATCTTGATTTATTAATAGGTATAATTGTTGTATGCTGAAAAAGAAATGTTTCTGCATCCAAATATCTGATATTAAAAATTAATCTTTGCAGAAACAGATAAAATATTGTCAAAAACTAAAGCAGCGATATAAATATAATATGAAAAAGGAAACTTTCCCTTACATGTTTCTCTTTCTTCATCAAGAAAATAATTAGACCAAAATTGTACTTTAGTCAAACCATGGTCAACACTTAGTGCTGATAATAAAAATGGCCAATGCTCGCAGCGAATATTTTCTATTGTTAGGCACAATTCTGTTCCTTTTAAATTTTTTATCACACTTTTCATTGGGCAAACTTTAGATTTTAAACACAGATAGCTGTAGTGGGTCCAAAAGTCAATTATCTTGTTTTCAGGCATCTTTTAAAATTTTGTATCTGAAATAAAAATAAAATAATTAATTTTAAAATTCTTATACTTATACTTTATTAAAGTATTAAAAAACAATAAATAACTTTGGATATAAAATTTGTATAAAGCATGCTTCATAAAAATAAAATTCATTTATTGGACAAGCTGAATGGTTCAGTTGTTTCCAGGACAATCATTTTGGTAGCCTTATATAATTCTTTTGATTTTGTTTTGTATATATTTTTTAAACTTTTTTTTTTGACATTGCATAGAATATAAAAGAAGTTAATAGGCATAATTTTAAATATAATTATAATTAAAATGAAGGGGAAAATACCGCTGAATGAATTTACAAAAAAAAAAAAAAAAAAAAAAAAATTGATTTACTACCATTTTTCCATTAAAAGTATAGAATACAATATCAGTTATTAATGATGGAATGTCAACCAAAAAAAAAGGCAAGTAAACATTTGAATTTACTATATAAAAGTATTCAGTAATACTAGGTACTAACAGTCAATAGCTATTTCATAATTTTAACACTACCAAATTATTTTAATTTAGATTTGTCAACAAATATTCTTCCTTTCAATAAAGAATGCTAATCAAAAAGTTTGTTTTTAACCCAAGAGAAAACATTTAGCAAAAAACAAAAGTTAACAAAAACTGAATGTATCATCGCAGATATTAAAAAACAAAACAAAAGATAAGTTACTTTTCCATTTTTCAATTAATTCAGCATCATTTATCCAAAATGTAAAAATGCCATTAAATCATCACTGATTATAATATAATAAATGTGAATGCATGATGTGTTTTCTAGTAAAAGATTGAAATCTTTGGCAAGCTTGCACAATTTTTATATGTTGCTCTTATGGAGAAAGAATCAATAAATCATACTCAATATGATTGGACATGCTATATGCATGAACAAAATTTATTACAGTGAGTAAGAGAAATTCAAAAAATTTTTTTTCTTTCAGTTATCAAATTGAATTTATTTTGACAAAAAATAAATTCAAGATTCAAATTCAAGAAAAAAAATTGTTGAATTTCTCTTACTCACTGTAACAAATTTCTATCAAAAGACTCTTTCCACATACAATCAATAAGCAATCTTTAAAACCAGCATTCCAAAACATTACATTACATGGCACACATTTTATATAATCCAGCATCAATTTAGCCATTTGTTTTTGGATTTTTTTCATGTAGATTTTGCACTTGGTTGACCTTGACTGCCTAATTGTGACACAGCACTGATCACATTTTCGGCTAAGGTTTATCATAAGTAACAGTTCTTATTTCAACACAGGGTAAAATTCATAAATTTGCAGAAATCATAAATTTATGTTTAATTCATAACAATTTTTTGAAGGGAGAGATTTGAATCACAGAATCAATATAATATCAGCTATTTTTTTTAAACAATAAGGCAGGTTCATTGTGCACTTTTTTTATGTTTGCCGCAACTTGTTTTAACTATCATTTTACAATAGTAATTTTTCATTTATGCTGTGTTTTTTTTTATCAATATAGGAATATTCAATTAAATTAGTGTTCAATGATGATGTTTAATTTTGCATTTGCTAGAACGATGCAAGATTAGTTCAAAATGTGCCTAAATACATACATATTTTAATTGTTTACACTCTTATTTGAAGTGATTTATCTTTGGTATTCCTGTTAAAACTTTATTAACACTTGATAATCTGGCAAAATCCCTATGCCGGCATCTTATGCCAGATTAAAAGAATTTACTATATAAACTGCATTTTTATGACTGAATAATATGATAAGTGAAGAAATTAATTTACATAAAGCATCCTCAAAATATAAAAAAATTTTTAAAAGAGATTTAATATCATTATTTAGATTAATACTGCAACTTTTACAAAATTAATTAACATAAAAAAATGCCCTTCACAAATGAAGTAGAGTATTAAAGCTAAGATCTTTACAGTTTCATAAACAATTTTTATGATATAAGAATTCAAGAGTTTCTTATGAAATGTTTTAAAATTATTGTTATATGCATTTTTTACTATTGATTACCATTAACTACAAAATAAAAGTCAATAAATTTAACTGCAGAATAATGTAGCTTAATTCAATCAATTTATCATAGTAAAATTTTCTTTCTTTTAAATTCGAAATATAATATCAATATTTCCTCAAAGAAAAATAACATCAAATATAATCTTTTTATTAAAAAAAATATATCTTAAAATAAAATTCTTTGTACAAATTAATAGTTATTTGGGTAAAGAAATTTTACATGTTTTTAAAGTTAAACTGATTAAAATTAGAATGTTTTCTATTCTAAACACAATAAATGAAAAACATGTCTTTTTATACCATATAAATAAAATTAAACTATATTATTCAATAAATAGTTTTTTAGCAGTACAAAAAATTTCATCATACCCAATTAATTTTGTAAAATAGGATAAAAAAATAGACGATTTATTAGTTTCGTTTTAACATTCGCGCGAAATGTTGTCACAAAAATAAATAAACAACATAGTTACAATCACGATCAGAGGATGCATAAAATATACAGTTGCTTAAAATATTTCAACATGTTAAAAATTTATAAAAAAAAAAAAGCTGTAGCCTGGAAGTGAATTCGAATATAATATATATATTTCAATATATTTTTTTCATATTATTTCGATGTAATTTTGAATAAAATCAAACAACTCTTTAATAAAAAACTAACTCCTTTTCTTCTTGTAAAAATGAAAAGGCAGAGAAGAACACGTTATAAAAGTGATCGTATAAAAGGTTTCGAATAAATTCATAAACAAAATTATAAATTTGGGTCACATTTTTTTTTATCTTTGCATTTTGGTATATTTGCGTCACTTTTTTTTTATCTCTGCATTTGGTTTGATAATGTATTCTTTAAAAATGGCTCATATTCGGACAGATATAACGAGCAGCTTTATTAATGAAAAACGAACGAAAGTTTATTTATTTATTTTTAGCATTAGTAAATCAATTTAGAAAACCAATAAACTAATCCCATTTAGGGTTGCGGTAAGTGACTGAATTATTTTAAAGAAAATTAGATAAAAAAAAAAGCAAGGTAAGAAAAAGTATTCCGGTTAAATTAATTCAACATGACGAAAGATTTATAAAAAACTTTGTAAAAAATCTATGTTGAGTTTGTAAAAATTTCTACATTATTTACTGAAAAATTTCTTTCTTCCATTTCCTTCTCTGGTTGTTTGAAGGAGTGTTGAAATCAGCAGGATTACATGGGTGCTCTGACTGATGAAAATATTTTCTAAATTGTCAAGAATAAAAATCTTTGGCTTTTCTTCGTAAATGAATGATAAATGAACTTATAATATTTTGGAAAGAATATATGTAATATATTTAGTTCCGATGGGTGTATATTGAGAACAATAACAACAACAACAACAACAACAAAAATGAGGAGTTTAATCCAAAGAAGTTAATTGGAATTAGGTTTCGTTACGTGGGGAGGCCTGTCAGCATAAGGATTAGATAATTTGGTCTTTATTAATGGAATTATATATCTTAATCATTATTTAATTATTTTAAAATCAATTTAAAATTGTCAGTCCAAAATTTGGATATTTGAAACGATTTTTATTTGTGTAAGATATCCTAAGCATGCTTCTCTCGTCTTTCGCCTCAGTTCTTTACAACTCATTCTACATCAGCTTTGTAGCTGTATTTAAACCCAATCGAACACATCTAGAGGTTAAAGTAAGAAAACACGATATTAAAATGATCGAAAAAAATGAACGCAAACTGATGCAGAAATTACAAATAACAAGTGAACTCTAGGGCCGGGCTTTTAAATGATTTAATAAAGGACATAAGATATTCTATTAAATATTAATTGACCAAAATATTTGTGTAAAAACAAACAAACGGAAACTGAATATACCGAAATAATAGAGACTTTTTTTGAAGTGTACAAAGTCTTTTATGGAGTACATTTTTGTTACTTTTAATTATTGATTTTCCAAAAATAAAAATAAAAAAGAAACTACGTTTCATAGATTTAGAAAATATAGATTATAGAAAAAATTTCATTCTGAAATAATATTTTTTGTTAATGGATAGAGCAGTTTTTCATTAAAATTCGTAATTGGACGAACACGTTTGAAAGTCACTATATACAATTTGAATGAAATTTTTTTTATTACTTATCATTTTCAAAATTATGCTGTTTATCCAGCTGATACTTCAATATGACTATTAAGATTGGAATGAAATTCTTAAAAACAAGAATAATTAATTTTTATTTTTAGAATTAATTATTAATCATATGATTATGCGTTCAATTGTAAGAAAAAGGACTGATATAAAAAAAAATTCACAATTATTTTTAATATAAATTAAAATAACTTTCAAATGTCATATCTGCTAACTACTAAATATCTATATATGTATATATACATATAACAAAAACTTATGTTTATATTTTCTAAAACTTGCTAAATGTTGCTTGTGTTTTTTTTCCCCTCTAAATTTAAAATGTTTTTATCTGGCGTGTAGCCAAAAAACACGAAAATTCTTTAATTGTTTTTAACCTTTTTTTAATTGCGTTTTTAAACCATTTAGTTCAAAACTCCTCTGTTAAGAATTATGAATGAGAAATGAATTCAAAACTATTTACATGCCCCTCCCCCTTTTTTTAATTAGCCGTTATATTTTGCAATTTGTACTAAATATATTTTTAATTTCATGATTTTTCATTAATAAATAGTTAACGAGATTAAAAATTGTATTAAAAATCATCTTAAAATAGTAAGTTTTTGTAATTGCAGTCTTTTTTTAATATTTCACATTTTAAATGTTGTATTATACATTATTACATAACGTGTTATTATACAAAATTCAAATTTATTTTTTCCATCCGTTCTAAATTTATATCTAGTTTTTATTTTATTGTTAAAAAATAAATTAAATATTTGTACATGTAATTTCTGTTATTCTGTTTTCATCAATAAATTGCTTATATTTTAAATTAAAAAATTCCTTTGCTAGTTTAATAGATATTTTACTTTAGATTAACGTTTGCTCAACATCCATATTATTTAATAATGATACTAATATGTATTCGATTAATACATTGCAATTAATATGAAAAAACCAATTTATCACTGGTTTCATATTTTATATTTTCTAGATTTTTATCTATTATTTTTTTTTATTTCATATTTTTAAAGGTATTTTATGAGAGTTTTTTTCCGTATTATCATCAAGCCCAAATTAATTATTAGTAAAGGATTTTGTTGGGCTTTCTATTGTTTTGAATGAGAAAATTTTGTTATGAATTTTTATTATATAACAAGTAATATAAAAAAAATTTTTTAAAGTAAATTTCAACATTTTTTTCACTATAGTGCAGAAAGTCCTTTATAATAGAGGTGAAATTTTCCTCTTACATCTGGCGCCATCTATTGGTAGACACATGCAACTTAAATCTAAAAAGAACTAAAATTAAAGAATTAATATTTGAAAAATCTGCATTAACATCAAGTGTCATCCATTACAAGTTCAAAAAAAATGTATTTGAACTTGAGTGGATGAATAAAATGTATTTTATTAACGATTGAATTCAGATTTCAAATTTATGAAATGGTTGGGTTTTATTAAATGTTTTTAAATACTTCTGTTCATTGAAAATACCTTTTATTTAATATAAGATGTCTACTTTCGCATTAAACTTTCAATGAAATTTTTAAATGTGTTAGAAAGTAACTTATAAAAAGGAAGTAATAAACGCTTGCATAATGCAATTTTCTAAAATTTCTTTGACAAATCTATTTTTTATTGTATATCAATAACAGACTATACACATTCGTTATTGTATAAAATTTTACATTGTAATTTATTTTAAATTTCGTGATTAGAACGAAGTTACTATTCAATTCTTAATTTATTATAACATTAAATACTCTATTTCGGAAACCTGTCGCAGACATCTGCTTTTCGTATACTTTTTAATTGTAAGCCTTCAAAAAAATAATTTGTCTCAAACTATCATTAGAAATTATCAATGTATAAAGTCATTCCCATTTGATAAACATACATAAGGAAATGGTGATTAGTTCAAGAGCACTTCAATTTAAATTAAGTATTGAATAAATAATTAATTTTTAATTTACCCATATACCTTTTATGAATTTTATAAATCTATTAGTCAATTTTTAATTACTTTAAAAAGAATTTCCTCAATTATGTATCAAATAAAATTTACATGAGGATAGAGGCTAAGAGAAGTTTTTAAAAAGAAATAGAATTCTTGAAAAAAAAAAAAAAAAAATGATTTTATTATTTTTTTGACAAATGATACAGTTAGTTTTTTATTAAAAAAACTACTGCCTTTCATTAATAAATTCTATCTTAAAAAAAAAAAAAATTAATTAATTAATTTTCAATTGTACAACATGAAATAATTCTGTACTTTTCAAATGTTTGAAATTTAATGAAAATACATTATAAAAGCAATTTATCTATCTATTGTCGCTTTTTAAAATAAGAGTTTCCCCTCTTTCAAACAAATAAACAAAATTTCTGTAATTTATCAGTTGTTCTCTTTGTTCTCCAGTATTTTAAGAAACATAAAAATATCGAAAATTATATTTTTATGATTAATTCTGCATTTTCTTTTATGCAATCGATTTTTACATAATAATGAAAATAAACAATTCATGTAGAATGAATTTTTCGTTTGAAAGTTTAGAATATACTTACTGCATTTAATTGCACAGTTTGGTGTAATAAATTATTTCCCTTTCCCGATTTAGAACTATTTTTCATACAAGAAAAAATTGCTTGCAATTTGAAATTACAAAAATTATGAATAATTAAATAAATGTTTAATTTGAAAAATTGTTTCTGTAGAAATTATATTTTTAATAAATGCTTATCATAAAGACCCAACGATATTGTGTTCGTAATTCTTAAATTAGCGACTGATTGTTGCATAGAACATTAACCTTTCTTACAATAAATTTTACAGATAAAAACTTTTTTTATATATATTTTTTTTTTCAAGTTATGAATGCAATACATCAAAGGTCACTGCGAAAATGAAACATCCAATCAAGTAAAAAAAGAATAAAAGAAAACCTTCAATGTAAAGTGCAAACGGAAGCATAACGTTTTGTTTATTTTCGAATCGTGTTTCGTAGGTCCGTGAAATAAAAAGAACAGATTCTATTACAAATAGTGAGCTTAAATTCTAGGTGTTGAATAAAGGAACACACAAGCAAATTTCACATAAATTTAGCAACAGGAAAAAGCTCTTTCAAATAAACAATCTACAGTTTATATGTAAATACGAATAAGTTCGTACAATGATATATTGAACTGAGATAAGTGCTAATGGTCAAGCTTTTAGATTAATGCTAAAAAAGCATTCTTGGATCATCCGTTGTATTCGTATGTAAATATCTACGGTGACATACTTATCTGGACAACTGTCCTCCATTATTCCATTCAGGCAACAAACTTACAATAGTAAATGGAATGGTGGTGAAAAGTGATTGAAAAAAAAAAAGCTGGGGAACTTTATTCGAAAATCGAAACGGGTTAGTAGCGTGAATCTATTATAGAAAATCCAATGTTTATCTGATTCATTGTATTCTATTTAAAATCTATTGAAATGTTTTGGGATCACTAGATCAGTTTTTAACAATCAGCGTGGGAATTCTGTTATGTAAACTATTGAGTTACCCTGCTAATGGATCAAAGATGCTGTAGATTAGCTAAAAGCGTGCGATAATAACTTTTTTCAGAAAAGAGAAATCCGGTGGTTTGAATGTCAACATAAATGATTTTTGCATTTCTTTTATGATTTTTTTCTCCCTAGGCGCATGCTCAGTTTCCATGCAGAAAAAAGCTAAGCACCTATGTGTGCAAAAACTTCTATTAAAATTGCCTTTTATAAGTTTTTCGGGTTTTTTTCATATGGCACGCAAATGCGTTCCTCTGAAAGTAATATCTTCAGAGACCATTCGTGTCTATGTGGGAGGACACAGCATATCAAATGTAATATATAGGATGTCCACATGAAACCTCCTTAATTTTAAATGTTAATTGTACGGAAACTATGAGTTCTAGAGATTTGCGGTTTGTGGCATCAAGAATAACAACACAACAAATTTATTTTTCTTTAAAGCTTATTTTTTTGTCTATGTATGCATGTATGCTCATATGTCTCGATATGAGCTTTGTTCGTAGCTCTTATAATATCCAGTCAATTTCAGTCCATGTGTTATGCAGCATGTCATGTGTGACAAAATTGATGACTTCTGTAATTATGTGGCATCACATACAGGTGTAGCGTAGACCATATCTTAGCTCTATAGCGTAGACCATATCTTAGCTCCATAGCTAGACCATATCTTATCCATAGCCCCACAGGAAGAAATCCATTGGAGTTATATCTGAAGAATGCGGTGGTCCAGCTGTGGGTTCATCTCGTGTCCGATCCATCGTTGCGAAAATGTTTCATCTAAGGAATGACTAACCAGACGTTAGACGTTAACTCCAGTGCGGTGGGGCACCATCCTGCCGGAATATCACATCTGCCTGCAAAAAGAGAGTAACTGTGGAAACAAACTGTTCAAGCATGTCTAAGCTAAATGGGACCAGTTAAGGTTTTTTTCTAGGAAGAAAAATGGTCCGACGATTCTGTCACGCACTAGACCGCGTTATCGCATTCCCTTCGTCACTGTCCCCGGCATGTTTCCAATAACGTTAGGTTGTTCTGAACCCCAGATAACGATGTGACGATTAACCGTTAATGGATGTGATTGTTCACTGAATATCACATTTTCTAGGTAATTGTGAGCGTTGTTGATTCGGTTCAGGATCTCAATATCAAAGTTTTTTCCGATTTGTTGTATGCAATTTTGATACGAATTTTTGATACGTAAAAATTAACTTTTTGGGAAAAAATTTTTTGCTGCAAAATTTTGCAGCAAAACAAACTTGTGTTGCTATTCTTGATACCCCCAAAACAGCAAATCTCTAGAACTCAAAGTTTCCGTACAATTAATATTTAAAATCAAGGAGGTTTGATGTAGATCTCTGTATATATGTTTATACGCACTGAAATGGTAGGCATTACAAAATGTATTGTAAGGGAGTTTTATAGAGAATGTTAAAAGGGATAAATAACCTTTCAGAAATAAATAATATTTAATCAAAATGTATAACTTTGTTGTTAATTTTTTATTCACTTAATATTTTTCTTTATGTATTTTAAATTCAAAATACGGATATAAATATTTTTAAATGTTTTGGAAAAAGTACTGCAAAAAGAACTTAACCTTCTTTTTAATTAAAGTAATTATTTATCATATAAACAACGTACTAATGAATCACATGAATTTTAATTTGCCAAATTGTTTAAAATGTTGAATTCTTTCAAAAAAAAATGACTGCTGTATTTTAAAATAAATTTTACTACTAATTATTTGATTTAGTGATTAAAGAAATGAAATAAAAAAAACTTCGAAATAAAAAAATTCCTGAAAGATATAATTATCTAAAAGGCAACTATATAATTTCTATGTAATTTGTGGAGAAAACTCTTTAATAAAAATGTGCAACAATTTCATATATTTTTTTTGTAACACGTGCAACGTAACATTTCAGGTGACAAAAATAACAGTAATATGTCTTTGAAGTTTATGTAAATTTAATTCAGGACTCTTAGGAAAAGCACTTTTAATTGACCCCTAATATGACTTCATGAAAAAGTTTAGCAAATTTTTACTTAATAATAAGCTCCCATTTTTAAATCTAATGTTTACCCATAATATGACCTCAAGAAAAGGTTCAGCAGATTTATATCCGTAGACCAGTTCATTTACGATGAAGCTTTCCCAGACATATTGTTGGGCATGTGGGGGGACAAAAATCTTTTTCTTGTAACCCAGTTGCATTAAACTTGTTAATGATATAGTGCTCATTGAATGTATTTGTTAAATATGTTCACATTTGATTCTTCCATTTGATGAAGATCTTTTAATTAATGATGTTCACCGCATTCGACTATAACTGAGTAATTTTTATATTTTGTTTTAAAGACATGGCTTTTTTCTCTCTCTCTTTTTAAAATCTTAACTCGTAGCATACTTCGTTTTTATTCTATGGAGTTGTCCAGTTTTTATCTTTAAAAGTATAAAAATAAAAAAAAATTAAATAAATAAATAAAAAAATAGCGTGAGACATATGTGTAGCAAAATTTCGTTTTAAAATTTGATTCTGTACTGAACCTAACTAATAAATTTCATTAAATGCATTCTGCTGCATATATATCTTCCTTTAATTTTTATTCGCAAAATATTGCATACTCGTAAAAATTATTGCATTTTCACAATATATAATCATGGTTCAAAGCTCTAAATAATAGAGTGTATGTTACACATCCGATAAAAATTTCTGTGAGATTATTCTCTGCTGAAGATTATGACATTTCATTAAAAAATACCACGAATATCCGCAACATCGTGGCATTTCCACCGCTCATCAAACCCCACCATTGCAAAACTCCTTCATCCGAAAAACAAAAGAATCACCATTGGATCATGATTATTCCAGTAAAGCAACAGGAAAAGATCATTCAACTCCGCAATGGCAAACTGAATCTGAAACGTCCAATCTGTTCAACAAAATTTACCAAAGGACATCATTGTCTACCGTTATGAAGATAAAAAAGTAAAAAATAATAAAAAAAAAACCCACTGAGAATTATAACTACCCTTAGTTAATGCATAAAAATTCGTTAGAACATTTCGCCATATGGGGTTTCCGTACGATTTGTTGGCCGCCTCGTAAAATAAAAGAAAACCAACAAAGCACGTCCGGGATTTTTGCCAGTCACGCCCAGATCGCTGATTTTTGCCGATTCTGGATGTGAAATGTCAGAGACCTTTGGGCCGAAGCGATAACCTTCCCTACCATATGGTGCTTTTTTTTCTTTTTTCGGTTTTGTTTTGACAGTTTTTTTCGCCAGTAAATGCAAATGAGGTGTTTTGTTAGCAGAGGTTTCGATTTTAAAGGCGTTTGTTTGCAATGTGTCGGAAAAAATGGGCAGTGAATTTCATTCAGCGAGAAAGAGGTAAAAAGTAAACATTAAAATGTGTAAGACGAACGCACAGGGTAAATTTTTGAGCCAAAGAATATTTCTATATATTTTAGATAATGGCCAAATATTCAATTTATTCGCAGTTCATTCTAAAATATGTATTTATTTTTCTAAATTTTGCATTTAAATATTTTTAATTTTTGTTTTTATTTATAAATTGCTGAAATATACCTTTTAAATAGACATTAAAATAAAAGAAAAATATTTTTTTTATTCGAATTTATTTATTATATGTGCAACGCGACAGAGATCGTCGCTATATTTTGCCTTTATTAATTATTTCTTAATACTACTATGTTATTTATTCTTGTTTGAAGAAATATTGAATATAATTCCTTAGAAATATATTCAATATTAATTTTCTCTTAAAATTATTAAATTAAAAAACTTATAAAGAACTTTTTGATAGATTTTACTATGCTTTAAAAATAAAATGCCTTATTACTAGAATGCGTATAAAAGTAAATTTAAAATAATCAATTCATTTTTAAAAAATATATATATGGGTTACTCCTAAAAATATTCGGATATTAAAAATTTGTAGAAAAAGGTTATAGCTTGGAATTCAATTCGAATATAAAGTCCACTATTTTTCCAGATCGTTTTCATGTGATTCTAAATAAAACAGAACCATTTAAAAAATAGCTATAGAATTCGAATAAAATAGAATTCTCATTTTTCATAGAATTCTCTTATTCTTAATAGATATAGAATAGAATAGAATTCTCATTTTTTTTATATATATAAAAAGGAAAATGCAAGGCGGCAGAGAGAAAACAGGTCACAAAGTGATCGGACACCGCAATATTTTCGGATCAATTCATAAATAAAATTACAATTTGTTGTTTTATTTTAGTTTTACATTTTGGTGACATTTAAAAATCGTTGCCTTTAAATCTTTGCTTGCTTATATCGTTATACATTTCTATTTATTTAAAAATGGCTCGTATTGTAAGGAAATAACAAACAGTATTCCAAAACTCCTTATTTTTTAATCATAGTAGTGGCAAATCAGTTCAAAATATCTCTAAATTAGTAAATTTATCTCATTCTATGGCACAATATGTGATAAAATGCTTTGAGGCAGAAAATCAGATCGAAACTAGGTGAGAAAAGGTCGTCTGACAAAGTATATAATGCGATTTACAGATTTATAGTTAGAAAATTAGTAATAAAATCCACGTTTGAATGCTGGAAAAAATTTCCACTGAATTATTTTTTCAATTTCACTGAAGCTGTTCGATGAGTGTTCATTTGAACACAATTGCATAGACATTTTGCCCGATGAAAATTTTTGTAAGTACAAAAAGAAAAATTATGCTTTAAAGGATAAATAAGCCCTAATTAGTTTGGAATCATGCCTTATTTGCAGATGAAAGTAAATTTAACGTTTTTCGTCCTGATGAACGTATAATTTTATGAAGAAAAAAAAAGAAGTATTGAATCCAAAGGACTTAGTTGAAACAGCGGAATAGTATAGCATAGTGCTGCAAGTGTTCATGCGTCAACTTGCATGTTAACAACAGTAACAAGTAATTTGGAATATATCGATGGCAGAATGGTAATGAATCATACTCTTTATTTGAATATTTTAAAAACAATTTAAAATTATCAGCCCAAAATTTGGGTGTAAAAATTTTGTTTTTCATCTAGATAACGACCCTAAATACACGGTTTTCAAAGTTTGCCTGTGGTGTCTCTTAATTTCTCCCAAATTCTGAAAACGCCCTCTCAATTGCCGGATTTAAATCCATTACAATACATTTGGGAAGAATCGGATGACTACGAAGTCACGATTTTTAAATGTTTTTTTTTTTTTTTTTTTTTTCCCAAATCAAAAATAGTATTAATCGAAGAATTTTGGAACATTAACGCAGAAATTAAAAAAAAATAATAATAAATAAAATAAAAATAAAAAAGAAATTAAAAAATATAATAATAATAAAAAATAAAAATAAACAAATAAAATAAAATAAAGATTTAAATATAAATAAACTGATAAATTCTATTCCCGGACACTTAAAAACTGTTGTAGATGCTTCTGAACATCTTAATGGGTACTAATTAGTTGATATGCTATGATGTTATGTAGAGATTTCTTCTATAATAAGTAGAAATGTGTAGGAAGACTTTTATGAGATAACTTTTTTGTTGTTTTTTTAATTATTGATTTCAGAAAAAATGATTTCTATCTTCATAGAACATTTAATGTGTTTAACATTTAAGTTTTAGATGTCATAAAAAAATTCTCAATTTGAAATATAAATTTTTATTAATGGAAATATTCATTGAGATTTGTAAGTGAAGGAAAACTTTTGGGTGACACTGTATTTTATATGAAAAATTACAATCTACAATGGAGTGATTGCAATGCTGCATTATATGAAAATTGTCTGAAGTTTGATTATACAGCCAAAATAATTGGAGTAGAGAAATGAATAAAAAGTAAGAAAATCATTAATAATGGCAATTTGAATTAATCCTTATTTTAATTATTTAAATATATTTCAGAATTTTTTTATGAAATTTAATTTTCCATCACATTGTAGAATTTTCTTTTTTACCTGACATTATACTTGAATCTAACAGTGATTTCTACTTTGTTATGGTTTATTTATTAACAATAAAAACTATTTTAATTAAAAAAATATAATAATAATTAAAATACCTTTATTTTGTTTGTTATTGAACAAAAAATGGCAAAAGAGAATTTCGTTAGTCTGAAGTGAAATTAAAAAACGAAAATAAATAATAATAATAATAATAACTGAACTAAAATATAATTTAAAAAAAAAGGACATTAAGAAAAGTACTTTTTCTGCTGATTTTATTTCAATGTGTGATGATGTATCTTATCTTAATTTTTTTTTTCATTATGTAATTTTAGTCTTAGACATAAACTACCACAGTTAAACAACATTAAATTTTAGTGGGCTTCAGTTTGGACACCTTTTGTGACCGGCAAATGTTCGATTGATATTTGATTTCAATCCTTGTGTTTTCTAGCTACATCGGAGTGACAGATAAATAAAAGTCGCGATAATTTTGTCGACTCAATTCTTGTTCTGGATGTATGTATCTCACAAAGACATGCAAGGTCAGAGATGACCCTTTCTGGTATTTCTTTTATCCCCAGTTTTGATTGTATGCCTTTCTTCATGTTTCATGTATTATTTCATTTAATTTTAACAAATACGGTTATAAACATCTACTATAGATCTCTACGGTTATAGACATCTACTATAGATCTCTACGGTTATTGATATCTACTATAGATCTCTACTATTATTGATATCTACAATAGATCTCTACGGTTATAGACATGGATGTTTGTTAGTGGTTCGGAATCCACGTTAAACTGTAGGTCCCGGTCTAATTAACCTAAAGTGTGTACGAAATGACCGCAGAGCGGCAAATCAAACCCTACGGTTATAGAATTATACTAACCACAGCAGCAGCTGGCGGTAATAGCTCCATGCATAAGAAAATTTATAAGCACATTCTGAAAATATATGATGATTTATCTTATCATCTACATCATAATTAATCATTCACAGTTTTAAAAAAAATGATTAACAATTTATTATCGATAATTTTTATCCCGTACATTCTTATATTATGTGTAGATTATTTAATGATTACATCAGTTTGAATTTTATTTTACTTTTATCTTACATCACACTTGAATTTATCGAGAATTTCTGGGTTTTTTTTTATGGTTTATTTATTAACATAAAAAAATAGCTATTTTAATTTTTAAAAAATAAAATCATAAGTAACATATTTTTATTTTGTTTTTATGAACACAAAATGACTAAAGAGAATTTTGTTATTTGAAGTTCTATAATAAAATTAAAATAAATTTTAATTTCGGTGAGTAGTAAATTCATTGTGTTTGAAATATTTTCAAAAAATAATTTAATTATAAACTTTCAAAAATTTATCCACTACTCTAATTGAAAAATCACTGCTTTACATTTAGTTCTTCGTAGATTTATTAATTAAAAACTTATACCACAAATTCAGGAAGAGCTACTTTTTAGAATAGATCAAATGTTGCATCGGAAGAGATCGTATTCCCATTACAAGAAGAGAAAACTCAGTCGCAAATAATAATTCATTCACCCGTGACTTTAGTTTTCACGTCACTCGCCAGATGTCGCTCTGGCGAATCGCAACAGGTTGTCGTTTTCGGGCGGGTAATGAAAAGTTTCCAAAATAGTCGCTTTCTTTTTCACGCGAGTTCGAATTTTGTGAAGCTGTTTTTTTCTTTTTATGCGGAGCCGCATTTTCAACTTGTCATATGCGAAAAAGAGCGCACTATGGAATGGATGGTGGCAGCTTTCTTCTTTTGGGTTTTGCAACAATTGGCTAAGGTATGACACTTTTTTTTTCCCAATATTTTTAAAATTTATATTTAATTTAAATACACCTGGACTATTTTTTTTATATTATTATTATGATTCGAATTAAAAAAAAAAAAAAAAAAAAAATTGGACGATTTTAAAAGGAATAAATTTTGAATAATTATTTTATTCGATTAAGTTTTTCATTTTCATTTTTTTCTTTTTTATTTAATTCTAATATGTAATTGTATATTCAAATACGTAAAAAAAGAATTGTATATTCAAATACGTATAAATTTATTTTATTTATTTATTTATTTGTTTCAAATACATAAATTTCAAATTGTGCGCTTGCTTTGAAGTTTAATTTTTAATATAATTTTCTTAGGTGTTTTTAAGCATTTTTTACGTCCTAATTATTTTAATTTAGACAAAAATAATCGAATTCAAAAAATATTTTAGAACCTTATCTATAAATATGTATCATAAATTTTGAATACATTGATCGTAAGATGTAGTTAAAACTAATAATGCATAGTAGTTCATTTCCTAATAAAAGAATAATCAAAAATAATAATAATTATAGTAAGAAATAAATTTAAAGATGTATGCAAATAGAAGATTAAGTTCAAAGTTAAAATTAGAAAAAACTTTTGCACTTAACTTTTGTAAAAAGGAGACAGTGGCTCCAATTTAAACAGCAAGCAATTCGATTACTCCATAAAGAATGTACATTTTTTTCCCAAATAGCTAAAGACATGATTAAAGATGAAAAACTTTTGTAATTCACAAAATAACTTGATTTTATTTCATGAAAATTTATATAAAAAAGAAACTTAATTTTTTAAAATTAAAGCTTGCAATTTTTGTTCTGTTGTTTTTATATTATGTTAACTTTTATTTATTTAGTTTCACAGATATAAATTCCATTTATAAGTTCATTAAATAACAAACATAAAATTCATTTGAAAAAAAGTTTTTGATTTATTTCAAATAAAAATGAACTACTTTAAAAGCACTTCGAACGGGGAAAAAAACCGTAAAAATTGGAATCTATTTAATATCTTTAGAAAAATATTTTCAGATATTGAAAATATATAATTCATTTCTTAAGAAATTAAAGCAACTTAAAAAAAAGAAGTTTTAATTGAATGAAAATGCATCTAATATTTAAATCTTCATTGAAGAACTTTTAAATAATAAAAAACAGATAATTTCTAATGAATTTTGTTTACCACGTTTTTTTTTTTAATGAACATGGAACCTAATTTTTAAACAAATAAATAATAAATAATAATTTTTGGCACCTTCTTTCAGATCTTTATAAAGTCTTTGGAAGCATAAATTTTGGGTGTTTTAAGGCACAAATGTAAGACAGAAAGTTTTTAAAGCTATACTAAAATTAAATTTATTGGAAATATATCTATTTGATAACAATTTTTTTATTATAATACTTATTTGTTTTATTATATATTATATATTTTCTTCAAATGACTATTAATGGTTAACTAAAAATATCAGAAAAATTTTGGAATATCGATTTTTGTAAGAACAAAATTTTAAAAAATGGGAAAAATAATTTATAATAATAAAAGTAATAGGTTAAATTAAATAAAATAAAAAGTAATTCGGAAGAAATATTTCTTATAAAATTATAATAAGAGTTAGGGAAAACCGGCTTATTGAACTTTGGGTGTAAATAAATATTTGTGTAATTTCTGTGGCGTTATAGAAAAAAAGAAACTTTAACGACTGTTTCTACGGGCTGTTACTTCCACACTAGTGAATGTATATTTGATATTAAAATTTCATTTCAATAATCATGCAAAATTCACAAAAACTATTTAAAAATATTCATTCAAATATTCAATAAATAATTATGCAAATATTCAATAATAATCATGCAAGTATTCAACTTCATACAGATCTTAATTTCATAAATTAGTAGAGAAAATAGATATGCCCTAATTCAAACAACTAAGATCAATTTATCATGATAAACAACTAAATCTAGTTACATGTACATTGAATTAAAGTTTTATTACGTATCTATTCAAAACAAGGAAAACCATGCTATTAATTTTTATTGATTTTGTATAACAAATCAGCGTTCGACATAGGTTATTTCCTTTTAAAAGTTTTTGGAGAAGTTCCAAATTGGGATTAAAAATGCCTGCAAATCTTAGAACGCTTAACTTACATGCAAATAATAAATAAGTTGTTGCCACCAAGTTTTTGTAAATATCATAATAAATGATATGAGAAATTTTATCAATCGATATTCTGAAATATTCAAAGAGAAAAATGATTCATCCGTTTGTCTATTTTTTATAATTGTATCTTTATAATCGAAAGAAATTGGTATTGTTAGAAAAATACTTTGTTACTATAAGTTATTGATTTTACTATAAAAATTTGATTAAATTTGCCACACAAATCCTTTAAAGTAATTAACATGTGAGCATTAATGCAAACAAACGTTTAACTTTATGTAATAAATTTAAAATAAAGAAGAATTGAAGCAATCTAATGTAGATTCATAAAATTATTTTTATTGTAATAGCATAAATTAAAATCAGAAAATGGTATAAATTAAAATTAAAAATCCAAAAAAATTAATCGAATTCAAAAGAATTTGGAAATAAGGGAGAAAATAAAAAATAGTTTATCACGGTTTGAAAGAAATTTTTTAAATATAAAAAATAAATAGAATTTAAAAGCACTTATACCTAGGCTATCTGTTACTTTCTTTAATAAATAAATAGAAACCATTAATTTTAAGTGGATTTCGAAACCAATGTATTAAATACATCATATATATATTTAATAAAAATTATAATGAATAAAATGTTTGAAAATGTTGAAATTCTTAATAAAAAATATGTATTATACCTTTAAGATTAAATAAAAGTTCTTTTTTATTTCTGCGAAATTTTACTTTCTCAATCTCTCCCCTTAATGAAAGTAAAAGATTTTTACTTTCATAAAATAAATAAAATGACGAGAAGAGTATTCTTATTAAATCCACTTACTGTTTATTAACACCAACATGCATATTATGTACTGTTCAAAAAATAAAGAAATTTTAAGCTTTCTTTAACATTAATAGCAGAAAAAAGACCTATTAATATATTTAATACATTTCCTGATTATTTCTACATTAGCGTATGACTGAAAAAAAGTAAGATCAATTCATTCATTCTATTATTCTTTCACAAAATGGAAGAAGTGCTCTTTCATTAAAATCACTTCTATAATTAGTGGTGGTATAAAAAATTGTTGCAAAGTAAGCCTGCAATACTACCAAGAAACTTAATACATTATGAAGCAAGATAACCGCTTAATGTTTTACAAATTAGTAGATACGTAATATATCTATTTATGTAGATCAGTATGAGGTTTTTCAACTGTTGATTACTTAATTGTAATCAATGTTTATTAATATAACAGAAAAAAAAATTTTTTTTTTTAAGTTTGTATTTATTTTTTTCTCTTAAGATGGGATTGTCTAGAAAATTGCTCCATTACATAAATTGTGAGACGGAAATTAACATTAATAATACTTTTTATCCGAATGTATTTTAAAAAATATCAGGTCAATCGTTTTAATTTGTTTTACCCGATTTAGGTGTTCCCATTTTGCATTTGATAATTTTCAAATTCATCTATATGAAAAATTTATTCTAATGTGATTATGATATTGTTATTTTCTTAAAAATAAAATACTAAAATATTTGTTCTATAGTTTTATATCATATACACAGCACAGAATATTTCTGTTATGTATGATAGAGAAAATTTAATTTTGATGGGGATAATTACTCTACTAAAAAAATTACTGCAATAAGAAAGGACTGATTATTCATTTTTCTTCAGTTAACAACTCAAAAGTTTTGAATTCAAATTAATTTTGAAACTAACTGCCGAAGAAAACGTGTTTTAAAAATTAAAAAAAAAAAAAAAAAGATAATATTTAGATAAAAATAAGTCATAGAAACTATACGAAATAAATGTAAAAATAAAACTGCAAGAAAAATTGATGAATAAATAAACCCAAACATGTATAAAATCAAATACCAATTTTTCATATTTTAAACAGTAATTTAATGTTTTTATACAGTTTATATAATGAAAATGTTTCAAAAATGTTTATTTTTGTTAAGACATTTGCGAATAGATTTTATATATTCTATATTTAGTATATTTAGTACATTTAGTATAATGAAATCTTATATTAAAAAAATTCTTGAAATTTGGAATGTATATATATATATATATATATATATTTAAGAAAATACAAACAAAAAAATTATTCAAAATTGTAAATTTTGAATAAGTAACGTAACGTAATGTAATTCTTAATCCAACATTTTTGGAAACTTTGATAAATATTATTTTTTATTAAAATATTTTTTAACCAGCAACTCATAAAACAAAGTTCAAACCAATAAAGTTAAAAGTAATGAAGCATAACTTTTGAAGAAAAAAATATATAATAATATTAAAAAAAAATAATATACAATAATAATAATAATAAATTAATACATAATAACATTAATTTTCCTATTTATTCCATAAATTGATTAAATTTAATTTAAAAACTCCTTCAGGAAAACAATACTTACGCTTATTTTTCATGGGTCTTGAATAAGCAGTCCACTTTCTTGGCACCCTCTAAATAAAGACCTTCTACGATTCATCGTTAAAAATGTGAAATTAAATATAATGTGAGTTAAGAATAATGCGAAATTAAATATCTATCATGAAATTTTTTAAACATTTTAAAAAATATATTAATTTTTTATAGCATCAATGTTTGTGCGTTCTATTCAATAAAGATAATTGCTCAAGCATTTGTTTTGTTACTGGACACCTGTTATCAGGGTGTTAAACAGCCAGTATCAAAAGAACTGGAAACCTTATAACAATTCTGGAATTTTCGTTATCGTGACTAGTTTGACCTCCAACTAATAGTTTTTATCCAACAAAATAAAATATTTCAGGAAGTACTCAACTCAAAGATAAAATTTTAGGTAGAACTTAATGCTAGTTGGTATGGCTATCATGGTTTAAAACATGGTAATAGTGTATAGAAATTTAAAATTATTTTGATGGAAGATAATAATATCAGAAAAATATATCTAAAATTGTAATATGGAAATGTGTACTGTTGTAGAGGTGGAATATATCACATTTAGATATACGCATGTTGAAAACAATAGAAGGATTCTCCAACAAAATCTCCGAATTCAAAAGGAAAATTGGAATGTTGTCCTAATGCTATTTATTGAAATGAAATCTTCCCTTTGTAAATTTGTAAAAATTGTAGTCTAGGTTAACTGTTCTACATGGATAAAATTTCTTCTATAGTTAAATTTACTTTTATAAAAGGTAAACTTTCTAGAAAACTTTAAAAAATTAAAAGAGGAATGTCAAAAATTTGAGATTAGGTTATACATCTGAAGATATATAAAACTATATAATATTTGAAGGTTTTCTGAAACTCCCTTTTTTAACTAACTTAATTGTTTTATTTTTGAAATTTGATCAAATTTTACCTTGTGAAAATTTGAATAATTCATTTCTCTGTGTCTGTAGGAATATCGATATTCTAATCAAGATGAAACAAATTATGCTTTTTAACATAAATTTCTCTGTCTATTTGATCATTTTAATTACAATAATAATATGAATAAATTCTTAATTTCTGTTATTTAATAAAAAATTGTTAATAATTTAATTTTACTGAAATATCTTACTAAAATGCTTTGTAAACTTATGAACTAAAAATTTTTAAAGATAATTTTAACATTTTTGATTGATTAAAATTAGAAAATATTTTAGAGTGTTTAAAATGTTATAAAAATATTACGGTACAAAATCGTCTCCGTTAATAATACATATTTACATAAATTCATTTATTTACTAAATTTACTTCATATTACATATCAAATAAATTAACTTTACTGAAATGTCTTACTAAAATACTTTGTTAATACTTAAAGTTAATTTTAGCATTTTAGTTTGATTAAAATTAAAAAAATTTTGAAGGATTTAAAATAAGTTATAAAAAATATTACGGTACAAAAAAATATTCGTTAATAATACATGTCTTCATATTTACTAAGTACGTCTGCTAAAGTATGTAAAATGAATTCATTATCTTTTTTTCTAAGTTTTCCAAATCTTTTCAAAAGGTAGTAATTTTTTAACAACTATGTCTGTCATGTATTTTTTATAACTCTTTTGTATATTCATAAAATGCAATTTGATTTTTATATTTTACCTGCTATTTTAAAGCAAATTTTAAATACAAAAATTATTCATTGTTCTTTGAATAGAGAAAAAACCCTGGATATTTAACGATGCTTTTTAAATAAGAGTTAAAATGAGATATGCATGCTAAACAAAATGTTTTATTTAAAAGTCTACTTTTATCTGTTTGGTTTTACATTCAAATAAATTCTCCTTTACCATTTCACTACCAAATTTTGTATCATAAACCGAACTTAACCTCGCTATAACTCAATGGCCGTTGAACTTGAAAAATAGACAATGCATGTAGTAAAAAATTTATATTGTGATCAACCGCAGTGAAATTTTCAAAAATGATAGGCTTATGATACATCCGCTCACTAACTTCCATTTTTTTAAAATCTATTTATTTTACATATATGTGCTTACACAGCTTTATAAAA
Organism: Caerostris darwini; assembly: GCA_021605075.1. NCBI lineage: Eukaryota > Metazoa > Arthropoda > Arachnida > Araneae > Araneidae > Caerostris > Caerostris darwini. The sequence continues at coordinate 354,737 of BPLQ01004925.1, read as the reverse complement.
AACACATCACATCAACAAAAAAGTAACTCAAGACAATAAAAAAAAATAGTAAGTGAAAAGGGTTATTTTTTTGTTTTGTTTTCTAAATAAGGTAGAAACGTGCTTTCTTTTCCTGAATATTTCAGTTTTGTTTATGCTTCCTCGTAATTTATTTCGTTCTTCACTGCCATTGTTTTACAATTGTCGATTCAGCGCAATACTCTGAATCCACGGTCTTGCGCCGCATGTCCGCTGTACTTCCAGTGAGTGTTTTATTGTGTTGTAGGTATTGTAAAGAAAAAGAACTTCCTATTGGAAAACTCAACTTTTTTATGTAAATTAGGAAGTAATTTTCTGTGTAAAATGAAACAGAGAAATTATTTCTTGTAAGTTTCCGTATTGCGGTTTCATGCTGATGGATGATTTTCATCTACATATTTCTGAAGTATTAAGCAGTATTTGATGAAAACTTTTTTACCATGAACAGTGAACAAAAATGACAGTCAATATGTTTATTTTTCTAAGCATATTACCAGTAAATTCTCTAAGCTTATTGAACTGTTTACAAACAGATCTAAACAGTGGGTAAACGTTGATAAAGACGGAATATAATCGAAAAAAAAAGATTGAAGTTTCGAAAAGAAAGTGAACTTCCTATCTGAAAAGTCAGCCTTTTTTTAATGTAAATTAAGAGGTAATTTTCTTCGTAAAATGAAACAGAGTAATTATTTCTTGTAAATTTCTGCATTGCGGTTTCATGCTGATGGATGATTTTCCTCTACATGTTTTTAAAGTATTAAGCAGTATTGGATGAAGAATGAACAAGAATGACAGTCAATATATTTATATTTCTAAGCGTATCACCAGTAAATTCTCTACGCTTATTGAACTGTTTACAAACAAATCTAAACAGTGGGTAAACGTTGATAAAGACGGGATATAATCGAAAAGAAAAAGATTGAAGTTTCGAAAAGAAAGTGAACTTCCTATCTGAAAAGTCAGCCTTTTTTTAATGTAAATTAAGAGGTAATTTTCTTCGTAAAATGAAACAGAGTAATTATTTCTTGTAAATTTCTGCATTGCGGTTTCATGCTGATGGATGAATTTCATCTACATGTTTTTAAAATATTAAGCAGTATTTGATGAAAACTTTTTTACCATGAACAGTGAACAAGAATGACAGTCAATATGTTTATTTTTCTAAGCATATTACCAGTAAATTCTCTAAGCTTATTGAACTGTTTACAAACAGATCTAAACAGTGGGTAAACGTTGATAAAGACGGAATATAATCGAAAAGAAAAAGATTGAAGTTTCGAAAAGAAAGTGAACTTCCTATCTGAAAAGTCAGCCTTTTTTTAATGTAAATTAAGAGGTAATTTTCTTCGTAAAATGAAACAGAGTAATTATTTCTTGTAAATTTCTGCATTGCGGTTTCATGCTGATGGATGAATTTCATCTACATGTTTTTAAAATATTAAGCAGTATTTGATGAAGAATTTTTTACCATGAACAATAAACAAGAATGACAGTCACTATATTTATATTCCTAAGTATATCCCAATAAATTCGCTAAGCTTATTGACCTCTTTACAAACAGCTCTAAACAGTGGGTAAACGTTGATAAAGTCGCGATATAATCGAAAAGAAAAAGATCGAAGTATCGAAAAGAAAAAAAAAACTTCCTATCTGAAAACGCAGCTTTTTTTATGTAAATTAAGAGGTAATTTTCTTTGTAAAATGAAACAGAGTAAATTATTTCTTATAAATTTCTGCATTGCGGTTTCATGCTGATGGATGATTTTCATCTGCATACTTTTGAAGTATTAAGCAGTATTTTATGAAGAATTTTTTACCATGAACAATGAACAAGAATATTTATATTTCTAAGCATATCACCAGTAAATTCGCTGAGATTATTGAACCCTTTACAAACAGATCTAAACAGTGGGTAAACATTGATAATGTCGTGATTTAATACATCGTGTCAACTGTTGAATTGTTTTGAGGTTTTAATAAATTTCATTTAAAACTTGATCTAAATATATTTTATAATTCATGAGTTTTTTATTAATGAAGCTTATTAGTACTTGTTTATTTATCTAAGGAATTAAATAATTTTAATTCAAGCATCTATTGTATATTTAGATAAATTTTTTTATCACAATCGATGCTAATGTTCTTAGATATATCAATGTTAATGTTCTTATGGATATCGATGCTAACGTTAATTTTTATTTGCCGCTATTGTAATTTATTTAAATTAAGTGAATTAAAATGTATCTATACTTAATGGAATAAATTACTATTTCCTAGAAATTGTTGGCTGAAATGATTTTCAAATATAAATAGATATCAAAAAATTCCTTCCAAAATAAACGGAAAAAATTTGAAATTAAAATACTTTTTATATTCACCAAGAATCTTGTGTTCCACATCATACCTACTGATGTTATTTCTAATGTTAGGGAAGATATTGTCATCTAAAGAACTTCTAGGGATAACACCCCGTATTTGCTCATCGCTTAATACAACAACAATACATCTACAACTGCTACAACAATTTCGCATTTTTCCATGTAAAGCAATCTATTGCAATATCCATGAAATTTACCTGGTTTTTAAAGCAATGGCTGTAACGCATAATGAAATAACTATAATGCAATGCATACAAGATATCAAATTTTGGTCAAATCGTCTGATAGACATTTAAAAAGGGATATCCATACCATTATTGAGCCGTGAGAGGACATTTAAATCACAGTTTTTACATTGCAAATATGTCTCGGGAAATTTAAAAACTTGTAGTTCTCAATAAAGAAGTAATATAAAAGCAATTTGTGTAATATTCAAAATTTAAAATCTTTTAATAAAATTGTAGAATATTTTTTATAACTTTGTAAGCGTATTCTATAGTTTAGAATAAGTGTTTTAGCACTATAAATTTATAAGGCAAAAAAATGTCTTAAAACTTAGCTTCCACAATTTCGTAGATCATTCAACTTTCTTACTGTTCAAAATTGTTTTCCATTTTTCTACACTGTTACTGAAACGATTTGTTAGGTTTTGAAAAGATCAATAACCGGATAAAATGATGTCTAAATCAAATATTTCTTTAAAACAAATTCAACTAAATGCATTGTCACACAAAATTTATTACGATTGATTTACAGAATGAATTGTCTTCGAAAACTCAACGAGATAAAAGGCATGCAATTGAGACGAATTTTGTTTTATTTTATTTCCTTTATGTCTTGGCGAAATTTATTTGATGCATATTTGTATTATTTAAGAAGTATTACTTGATAGCCATCATTCACAACAATAAATCTTTTTATTTTGTTAATTCTAATGGCAGTTGATGTAAATACGTAAATCCTGAGCGGACCTTATTCATAAGAAAGTGTGATAATTGATTTTTACAAATGAAATGGAAACGAATGAAAAATGAATGAAACATTTTGAAACTGATGTAATTTTTTTAAAAATAAATTCGTTCATTATGGAAACTTCGAGGAAAATGAAATACACGAATGAAAATATAAATTACTACATTTCTTATTCTTGAAACATAAAAATATATTTAATTATAATTGCCCACATAGTTTTAATCGTCAAGCATGACTTTCAATCTGTTTGTTGTCTGTTTCTTATCCCACTTGGTGAATAGCAACATCTGGACCAAGTTCAAGAATTTTGTATATTGAAATACGCCTTTTAATGCTACGTTTAATACCCGACTCGTGGCTCAATGGCAACGTGTGCCGTTGGTGAGCATTAGGGCTGTGGTTCAATCCACTGGCGGCTTTGTTGTAGACCAGGGATGGGCCAACTCCGGCCTTCCGGAAGATTCTATCCGGCCCGCGGATAAAATTGTGATTTGCCCGCCCGAGGAAAATTGTTTGTATTTTAAAAAAGATGGATATATATAAATATATTAGATATCCATTTTTTTTCTGCTTTAAATACTATTTTATATCTTCCTTTTTTTCAAAGGACTGATGATCTTTTTACTTTCTCTATTTTTGTTCTACAAAACATAAATCAACGGAAATAGCAAGGACAAACAGCTTTCAATCGGAAAAGTGTTAAAAGTGTCTTTGTTAGTATGTGAAAAAGAAAAGGGTGTCTTTGTTAATTATAGCTGTAAATTTGCGCCAGAAGACATATAGGTGATTCAAACGCAGATTTTAAGATTTCAATGCCATTCAAACAGAATTGGATATTTTTACCATGCCTTGAAACTTAAATTGTGAAACAGTGAGGTTCAGATTTGCAAATGAAATTAATTGAGTTGCAATCTAACAATCTTCTCAAGCAATTGTTTCTAAATATGCCAAAGTCATTATCGAAAGTAAGTTTCCGAAATTTAATATATCACGGCCAGAAAATCAGTGGTACGTTTGTTTCATCTTATATACATGAACAAGTGTTTTCAACTGTAAACCTTAGAAAGAATTATTTCAGAAGTAAACTGACAGAAGAGCATTTAGCCTCGTTCCTTAGAATCAGTACATCTCACTTTGAACTTCAATATAAGAAACTTTTAAGAAAGAAATCACAATTTCATTCATCTCATTAACGTATTTAAATTGTGATACTTGTATATTGTTTTTAAAATATTAGAAAAATTTATTTTGGCCCGCCAACCTTTTTTTTTTTCTTTCGATTTTTGACCCGCGACCGAAAAAGTTTGCCCATCCCCGTTGTAGACACTCTTTCAAAAAACGAGGAGCCTCGATGGCATTTCTGATGCTCAGCATCTTGCCTCGTGAATCCGACTACCTGGTGGGAGTTTTACAGGATTTCCCCCCATATAATACACAAATGCTGGGAAGTTCCCTCTAAAAGTCATCCAGGAAGGCACTGTCCTCCTTTTCAGCGACACGGAGTCAAGTCAGACTTCTACCTAAGGGTGCTCCATCACAAAAAAAGCTGCCCCCATCCTTCCATCTTTGAGACCACAAGGGGTTCTTGGATTTGGTCTAAAATGTTGCTATCTACCCGACCAAAGGAGATAAAAGAAAAATGCTACATTTAATTCTGTATTTAAATGTTAAACACATGCATAAGTATATATTTGGTATCTTAGATATTTTAATTTTAAAGATGAAATAATTAAAATGAAATTATAGTGCTGAATAACTTATGTTAATACATTGCATGAAATACATGGCATATAAATTATGCATGTTGTACATGGCATATAAATTCGTGAATAGATATTTTTATTTCTGAAAGTCTATTTATATTTTGAATATATCAATTACTAGCAAATCTCCTTCTAACGGATTTTTCTCTAAAAATGGGACATCTACATAATGATGTTGTTCAAACACAATATGGTTAACGCAGCTTTAGCTAAATATTTTTTTTTATTAAGTAACAGGGTTCATAAAAAGTTCTAGAAACAATTAACTACATCGGAATTGTTTGTTCATGTTTTAACAGTGGTGACAAATTTGTATTCCATCCTCTTCTTAATGGAAATAAGTAATAAAAAACAGATCCCAACAGCAACTATTGGATTTTGAATTAATCAAACAAATAGCAGTCGATTGTTCTGTAATGAATCAAAATATAAATAAATATTAAAAGAACAAAATACATATTCAGCATTCCTTTTTGATAGACCATCTGCTACTGATTTTTAGGCGAAATTGCTGTTTATTGTTCAAGTTACGTATAGTATGCAAAGCAGCATTTGTGAGCATGCAACTGTTTTCGAATGCCACATTTTTTTAAATTTCGTTATTAAATAGTTTTAATATGGTTAAAATAAAATTTAACTTTATTTTTATCTGTAAAATTTTCTTAATAGCACACCATTTATTGCTAATTTTGGAAAAATTCCCTCAAACAACTTATTTTTTTAAATTTTTAAAATAGAATTCGTTACATTGTAACCCAAGTGAATTCTTTTTCACTAAATTGCTTTACTTTTTAGAAAATTAAATAAACTTTGTGTTAATTGAAGTAATGTTATGAAATGAATACAGAGTAAACAATTGACAAGAAATTAAAAAATTTACTTAGTTAACTTTTTGATCGGGGCCTGATGGTCGAGTGACTAGCGTTCTGGCTGTCAGTGCCACAGGTTTTGGATTCGAGTGTGGAAGGTGCATGAATGTTTTCAGTGATTCAGAATCCCCTTTATACAGTACGATTAAAGTGGTCCGGTACTGATACTGATAAGTGACTGGTACTTTAAGCTGTAGGTCCCGGTCAAATATCCCTGTTGGGCGTAGGGCTCACGACCTTACCCCTTAAAAAGAAAACATCTCCTAAGTCGAAATCTGCCAGTGGGCAGACGACTTTGGCCCACCATGGGGCTGTTGCGCCAATGATGATGATGATAATGATGTAAACTAGATTCAACTGTAATGAAAGTACTGTTTTCAAATGCAGAAATTAATTTTGAAATTGATGTCAAATCATTCTGTTGTCGTCTCATTTGCGAAATACTAAAAGGAAAGGCCTGTATTTAATGTGAATGATGATGATAAATTTTTTAATTACGTAGTTAATTTTTATTTTAATGTAGAATTTAAAAATCTACAATTATTTATTACAAATTTTGTTATTTAAAAAATTTGTTTATTTTTTTAAATTTTATATCTTTTCAATTCCATATATTTTAATATGTAAAAATCATCAAACTCCTTTTCTATTTATTACAGTGTGATTATTTCAATACTTAAAACCCTAATCAAATCTATTTTTTGTAGAAGCACATCCGTAAGATGAGCCCTAGATACTAAAATACAAAATAACTTCATTCAAATGTATTTCCAAGCCTCAACAATGCTGACAAAATCATATTTCATCCTCTTCCGAATGTGTATAAATAAATAAAAAAAGCGGAACCACTGTAGCGACTATTGGCTTCCGAATTGGCGATGCAAATCGCTTTTCCATAAGCAAGCGAAATACTACATTATAGCTTAAATATTTTGCGAATCCATCATGTATTTCTCAGTACCCAATTCCCCCACGGTATTGTGCTGCAGCGTTATTTCCTGTGGATGAGCTTCGCTTGACGGATGTAACCCATCCGACCACTTTTGCATCCGCAATTCTTTTATATCCTCATTTTTTTTTTCTTTTTCTTTTTTATCATTATTCCATTGCAAAAGTTTTTATTATGAAACCGTGACAAAGACCCCTATTCGAATTCACATTCCATTTTATAGTCCGATACGAAAAAAACTTGTTTTTTGTTCCTTTCTTCCCGTAGACTCGTTCGAATATGACAGTGATATAATTGGCTGATCTGCTGTCACGTGACGAGTTTCATTCATTTAGAGTTTTTAGTTGAAGACACGATAGTTTATTTTGTGAAAAAAAAAATTTTTTTTTTTCGCTTCTTCTTTTAGAAGACGGAAGCCCTGTTCGTGTGAGTTTTCTGTCATCGTATATGGGGACACATGAAATGGCAAGTTTCGTTTGAAAAGAAATGGTGAAATGTGTCACTTAGTAGTTTCTCATGCATGAATGAGAATGGCTTCGATAATAAAGTTTGAAAGGATCATTAAGTACAGACCTTTCTCTTCGTATTTCGAAAATGAGGCGGGCTACAGATTGTTTTGAAATTAATTTCGGGATTTGAAAGCAAGACTCTCGTTACAGTTGAATTTAGCTTACATCACTGTTGGTATCAAGAATATAAAGAAACAGTTTTCATTAAAATAATGAAATTTTTTTTCACTCTTCTTCTTCATTGGCGTAACAGCCCCTTGGTGGTTCAAAGTCGCCTACCTACTGACAGATTTCGAGGCAGGAAAGATGTTTTATTTTTACGGGATAGGATTGACATTTTAGAATGGGGCCTGATGGCCAAGTGGATAGTGCTCTGGCGCTCGCTGCAGAGATTTCGGTTCGAATCCTGGCGGTGTCATGGATGCTTGTAGGGGTTTGGAATACACTTTAAGCCCGGTCTCATATGACCGTAGAGCCTCACAGAGCTCAATCAGACTTCTCATCCATGTCCTTCCCGAACTATAAAAGGGCAACTCAGCTCTAGGCACAGCGATGTGGTGTGGTGTAGTAGTAGTAGTAGTCATATTATACCGGGACCTACAGTTTAAAGTGTATTCCGAACCACTACAAGCATCCATGGCACAGCGGGAACTCGAACTCGGAACTTGTAGCACCAGAAGCCAGGGTGCTAGTCACTCGAACGTCAGGCACCCATTTTCTCTGTTAAATAGAAAAAACATCTTTGTCAATGAAATTTTTTCCTTCATCTAATCCACATGTTTGTCAAACAATAATAAAGTACAAAAATAAACACGTGTGGAATTTCAAAATGCTGCTTATTCTAATCCTGTTTTCATATATCTTTTAATATTTGTTTGTGTTTATGAGATATTAACAGTGATTTTTCTAAACAGAGATGAGTATATATTTCTCATTTTCGCCTTTCAAACACTAGCGGGTTTTTTTTTTCTGTGCAACTTCGGTGAGCTACACGATACACTTATGCATACCACAAACAATCTGCAGACAGGTGTGGGGGCGTTCAACTTGGAGGACTTTTAGATAAACAGCCTCGCATTCCTGCGTTATATGGCAGAAAAAAACTAGGAAGTGTAACAGTTTGTACGTATTATTGGAATCATTACTAAGTCTCCTCGATTTTTAAAATAGCAGATATAACAACCACCGCCAATGGGTTGGAATCTAATGTTACCATCTCACGTCAAACTGCTCGCGAATTAACTCTTTAATGGATTATTTCAAGTATTTTTATTTCTTTTCGGAACTTTAAGGGTTAGCATGTTTCTTCATTGGCGAAACAGCCCCATGGTGGGCCAAAGCCGTCTGCCTACTGGAAGATTTCGTGACAGGAGATGTTTTCTTTTACTGGTTAGGGTTGTCAGCCCTATGCCCAAAGGTCTACAGTCATATTAGAAGGGAAATCTACAGTTCAAAGTGGATTCCGAAAAACTACAAAAATCCATGTCCCGCCGAAATCCATGAACCCGAAACCTGTAGAATCGAGCACTAGTCACTCGGCCATCAGGCTCCTTAGCTTGCATAACTGTCACTGAACTGTTGGTATCAAGAATATAAAAAAATATTTTTCATTAAAGTAATGAAAAATGTTCTTCTCTTTGCCAACGAGATATTTTCTTCCTCTGATCCCCATATTTGTCAAATAATTATAAAGTGCAAAAACAAACTCATTTCAAAATGCTATTTATGCTAGTCCTGCTTTCATGTATCATTTAATATCTGTCTGTTTTTATGAGATATTAACAGTAATTTTACTTCACGAAGATGAGTAAATATTTCTCATTTTTCCTTCTCAAACATTCACTATCTTTTTCAATTCCTTCTATTAGCTCACACTCTCCCTATATAAACCTTGTTCAAATTTTCAATCGTTCATAAAATACTTTTTATTCATCCACTCCAGTGCAAATACATTTTTTTTTGAACTTGCAGTGGCTGACACTGGATGTTAATACAGTTTTTTCAAATATTAATTCAGTAATTAAATTTAATTGATTAATTTTAGTTTTTTTTTAGATTTAAGTTCCATGTATCTACCAATAGATGGCGCCAGATAAACTTAAAAATAATGAATGAAAATTATTTATAAAAGACTTTTTGCAATATAGTGAAAAAAAAGTAGGAATTGACTTAAAATTTTTTTTTATATATTACTTGTTTCTGTGCGACTTCGGTGAGCTACACGTTCCAATTATGCATACCACGAATAAGCAGCAGCAGACAGGTGTTGCGGCGTTCAACTCGGAAGGATTAATGGGATAACTGCACCCCATTCCCGTGCCATACGGCAGGGAAAAAACTAGGAAGTTTCCACCTAGCAGCTTGAGGGTTAATGTGAAACTTTTGTACATTTTATTAGAATCATTATGAAGTCTCCTCATTTTTGAAAGTGAATATAATAGCCACTGCGAATGGGTTGGAATCTGATGTTAGCATCTCACCTCACACTGGTCACGACTTAACTCTTTAATGGATTATTCCAAGTATATTTATTTCTTTTCAGAACATTAAGGGTTAACATGTTTCTTGTTCTTTTCTTCTTCATTGACGCAACAGTCCCATGGTGGGCCAAGACCGTTTGCCTTGTAGCAGATTTCGAGATAGGAAATGTTTGCTTTTTACGGGTTACGGTTGTCAGCCCTACGCACAACGTTCTACATTAATATTAGACCGGGACCTGCTGCTTAAAGTATATTCCGAAACACTACAAACATCCTTAGCACCGCCAGGACTCGAACCAGAAACCTGTGGCACCGAACGCCAGTGGGCTAGAAGGGTTAGGTTGTACCAAAATTATTTTGTAGTTTCGGACCAAGACAAATATTTTGGGATATCTTGTATTATTTTAGTTCAAACAATACTTCACTCGTGATATTGTACGCCAGGCAAAATTATTTCAACGAGATTTCATGTTGTTTTACAAGCATTTGATTCGATGTCTTTCAATACCCATAAGATTGACGACTAGTTGCATGTTATTGATTGTTCATTACCAAATTATTACATGCAGGAAACAATATACAACTCCATTTAATAATTTTTATTTGGAAACAAAATGTGAAAAACTAACAAGCATCCGTAAATATTTTATGAAAACATTTTGTGATATTCACTGATGCAAATAATAAATTAAATAGAATCAATCAAATTAATAAACTTTATGAAATATATTGATAAATATTATTGCATATAATAAATCTTGTTTAAAAGGATCTTGTTTGAAAGGAAACCAATTAAGAAAGAAAATTTCATGTTGAAAGTTTTCATTGTTTACTACATTTTTGTACTTTTATTTTATCTACAGAGAATTATTTCTAAACAATGCACGCAAGGAATAGTAACAAATTGTATTAATGATGATGCTTTTTTTATTGCATCGCAATAATTATTTTGACGTCTTATTAATAGGAATTTCGGACAGCAGGACATAAAATTGAATGTTTGTCTGAACGGATATGCTTGTGTTATAAATTAATTTCTACCTTATCTCGTACTGCTTACATTTAAATACATTAACAATAAAAGGTCTAATTTTTGAATATTTTTTCCGTAATCAAAGATCGTAGATATATTTTATTTAGTACTTTTTTAACTATTTGAAAACTTATTTTTCTAACGCAATTGTTTAATAGATTGAAACATTTTTGTCCCGGATTTTTTTTAATTCTGATTATCAATCTTATTACTATTTGCAAACAAAATTTACCTAAATAAAATCTGATATAATTTATTGACTGATATTTCATTTATTATATGTATCTTGGCACATCCCTAGGTATCTTGACCACAAGTCAAACAATATCTGCCTTTAAATTAAAATATAACTTAATAATAACTAATAGTCCCAAAGCTTGAAATAAAAGATGCGTTTTATTTTCATTCAACTATAACACAGACTTTATAACATAATTTCCTTATTCCTTTAATGAAGGTTTTTTTTTTATCCATTTTATTAAATATATTATTATATTAAATATACATTATCTTAAATACCTTGATATCCATTTTACTTATCCCTTTTCTTAAATATCTTAATATACATTTTACTTATCTATTTTCTTAAATATCTTAATATCCATTTTACTTATCCATTTTCTTAATATTTTTGCTACATCTAACTCTTAAATCAGGGGTGGCCAACTCAAATGATCTTGCAGGCCACTTTGGAAATGCGTCCCAACTCCGCGGGCCGCATATAAAATTATATATCATTATATTAGATTTACTAGACCCACTATAGATATTTTTTGGAGTGAAAAATTGAAACATAATGAGTTATTATTATTGTGTTTACTATTATTCTTACTTTCTTCTAAACATAGATAATATAATAATAATTGCACTAAACGCACATTATAAAAAAATATATAACATTAAAAAATAAAATAAAATAAATATATAATGGTAAACATGAAATAGAAAAAATATATAACATTAAAAAGGAAGTAGAAAAAATATATAACATTAAACAGGAAATATAAAAAATATATAACATTAAAAATGAAATATAAAAAATATATAACATTAAAAATGAAATATAAAAAATATATAACATTAAAAATGAAATATAAAAAATATAAATGAAATAAAAACTGAAATCATTAAAAAATATTTATTTTACTAGTGCGATATTCGTTTGCGCAAGAATATTATTTTAAAATCAAAGCTCATTTTTTTAATAATTTCGACAGTTAATTTTTAAATATATGGATCCACACATAATATATATCTTTTTAATACATTGTTTTTCACTACTTTGACCATTATAAAATAAATATTGTAAACGTGTGATAAATCTTACGGGCCGGGAAAATGTTCAAGGACCGCGGGGTGGCGACCCCTGTCTTACATTAACTACTTTCACGCCTTGGCATCATTTTTTAAATTAAATCAAATTAAGTGTTGCTAGATCCCTAGTGGCGCGATAAGACGACACTCCCTTCTGAAGAACGAAAATACTAAACAGACGGCTTTGAGACCCGATTTCAAAAGGATGATTCACCGTACCTAGAAGGGCAAACCATTAAGAAGTGACTCATACTAAATGGAACTTCCTTCAAGAGTAGCCAGAAATTTCAAACTTGCAAGCTAGCAATAAAGCGAATTCTAAACTCGATAAGCTAACACTATATAAATTAATTCAATCTATTAGTAAGGATGATTTTATAACTGTTTGATTAATTGCTGGAACTCCTATAATGGTTTTACTTAGAACTTGGATTGGTTATCCCATCTCTAAATAAATTAAGTAATATAATAAAATTCTTAAAAATTTAAAGTGAAATAATGAATATTATTTAAATACTCAAATTTCAATAGAATATTGTGGTTGGTTTTTATGCATTACTAAGAATAACTATATGAATTATAAGAAAATATAAATATAAATGTATTTAATGATAGAAAGTATAAAAATATATTAATAGTACATTATTCTTAAAACAGGCTGCCTATATTTATAGCAATAGAAGATAGCTTGGTTTGTCTCTCTATGTTTAGTTTTTGCACACTTTGGGCTAATTAGACCGAGACCTACAATTTAAAGTGTATTCCAAACCACTAACAAACATCCATGCCATCCATGTTACATCCAAATATATATTTTTTGTGACATGAATTTCTATTCTTTGATATTTTGATTTAATGAAAGAAGTTTGAAGCCATACTTTGAAAAATAGATTCAAAATTTTTGCAAATTCACACAATTAATTAATTATAATGAGATTTAAAGTTTCAACTAGAATAAAAATTCATTTTGAAGATTTTTTTTTTTTTTTTTTGAAAGATTTGAAATTTATCTTCAAAATTTGTTTATTTTACAATTTTTAGAACATAATTTAGTCTTTTTTTTAATATTCTAAATTTCTATGGCACAATGTTTAGCCAGAACCAATTATTTGTAAGGTTTCAAAAAAATTTTATTAATAAAAATATTTTTATTCAAAAAAATATTTATAAAAAATTTTATCTTCTGCTGCTTTAGAAAATATTTTTATTAAAAATGTTTCTAATAATGCCATTTCAATTTAATTGATCAATTAATTTTTTTTTTATTTGAACTAAAAATATTGAATGATTTGTTAAATTTTTTTTTTTTCGATTTAACGAAATGTTTGATTTTGAATGTTTTAAAATGTGTTCTTTTTTATAATTCTTTTAGAGCCATCCTTTAACAAAACCATTCACATTAAAGCCTTCCGAAAGATGGAAATGTAAGTACCCTTTGCATTATAGCACATATAATTTCATAATAAATGCTAAAAAGAAATCATAAATGCTTGTTTAACTTAAAAAAAAAAAAAAAAAAAAAAAAAAAATTAATAGAAACTCAAACTTGAGGAAAAATCTTATTAATAAAGATCACGATACTTTAATGCAGTATTAAATGACAGGAAATAAATTAAAATAAGCGCTAGACTTTATTTCTGTACTATAAACAAATAATAAAAATATCTTTGTGTATATTTTATGTGTATATTTTTTGTATATATATTTTAATATTACCGCTTCTTAATTATACAATTCCAATGGCAATATTCCGTTATTTGTTCAAATACATGATAATCTATTCTTTAATATGTTACTATATAACTTATTAGTATTAACAAATTTATTGGAATTATCTCTTATGCATGAAATTTGAATATTCGACAACTTTTCAGAATTCCTTTTAAAATGTTCATCTATAGACTAAAATAAAACTTTTATTTTATTTGAAATATCATCAACCAAAAAACGAAAAAATCATTTACATTGAATTCCTGTTTCAAATTATTATCCATTTAATTTCGTTAATATTCAAATTTCAAACAAATTACTTAAAGCGTAATCGCTCAGCTACGGAAACAAAACGACTGAAAAATCAGTGATTTAGTACCACATACCTGGAATATTTCTGACTCTACCATACGTGGAGTAATTACATATTATAGAATGATTGACAAACGTAAAGGGCAGTTGAATCAACTAACAAAACGACATTTTCCTAAGGTTTTTTTTTTTTTTTTTTTTTTGTCCTTTATACTTGGCTTAACAGAGGTAACTTTAAAATAATGTGACATGTTTTTCAAAAAATGCATGCAATGCTAACCTATCATTAAAATGATGTGATGATTTGCTTCAGCAGCTTACAATTCAATCAAATGAATTCTTTACATTTGTAATTTGTTTGAAAATTCGTAGACAAAACAAATCATAGATGTTTTTTTTTTTTTTTTTTACGATGCTATTGTAACTAAGCAACGATACGTCAGTTCAGAATTTTTGTGGGGGGCGACAGTGCGACAGTTAGTAGATCTACCTCCCGTGGACAGTAGACCTACCTCCTTTGTTAATGTCCTAGGCGGCGAAAAGATCTGCAACTATAGGCATGCAGCAACACTCCAAGAGTGATCACCTTCCTGGGACTTTGTGTAGACTAAATGTCTTACAATGGAATGCGGGCGGCCTGTCCCAATCTAACAAAGTTGAGATTCAACATTTCCTTGCCAGCTACAATGTTGATACTTGCGGAGAGCTATGACTGTTTGGCGAGCCATCTGCACCCCATTGGCATTTTTGATACCCGAAATTGCCCTCTCTGTGAGAAAGAAAGACGAGATCATGGACAGACACCACATAACAGGATGGCCGGATTTGCATGCGGACTCCGAGGTGAAAAGATATTGGAGTATTAGAACTTCGCTGATGAGAGATTGAATTTTTTCTCGTATTATTTTCTTTTTTCTTGAGTGTGTTTTACACTATTTTGATCTCGTAAGAGTTTGTCATTTTCTATTGTCATTTGGAATAAAAAAATATTTATTTATTTGTAACAAATCATGTTTTTTTTTCCCTCCTATTTTAGCTCCTGTAGATGTTATTTATCCCAAATTGCATTTGCCTCCACCTCGAAGAAAACGTTCCACAAAAGCCGATGATCATTCCCTACTCGTCTTGAAGACGACGAATGATACGTTTTACATCAAGTTAAAAGCCAACGATGATCTGGTTGATCCAAATCGCTTACAGACCTCTTCTGACCAATCGACGAATAGCTGCCATTATCATGGAACTGTTTTATCTCACCAGCAGGGCAGCGCAGCTATCTCTGTCTGTGGACCAAAAAAACAACTGGTAAGAAAATGTGTGTTGTTGATGAATAATAGCATTTTGGTGTCACCAAGATATTTATCCTTACGTTAACATTAGAAAAATGACATTCATGTGATAAGGCAGTAAGTCTATTAAGTAGAAAAAATATATTTCATATTAAATGAAGTAATTTTTCACAGATTATGAAATTTATTATTTTATAATATTATAAATTATTATTTTTTGTTTATCAATGAAAGGCATTAAAGTATTACGGAAATATTTAATATATTATTAGTATTTGTAAATAATATTTTTTCATGTGTATTTTTACAAAAGTGCAGTTTTTTTTTTTTCATTTCAGATTTTTTTACACGCTGTTCTACTTCTCATATTAATTTCCGAAAAATAATATTTTAAAGAGTTATGCTGCTCAAAACAAATTAAATGTCTAGGAATTATAATTAAATTATTATGTTCAATAAATTATATTTGTTTAAAATAAAATGAAAAATATTTTTTAGAGAAAGACATTTATATTATGTTATATCACATATTTTAACAGAGGGGTTTGGTGATTTGTTAAGAATTACTTATTTTAGGCATTGATATTTAACCAAAAATGTAATTTTCAATAAATAATTAATAATAAATTTTCATTTTTAAATCAGAAACAAGATGGTCTGTTAAAGTATACAAAATATGTTATTGTAACTACCATAAAAATTTTATAACCCTATGTTTTACCATTTCTGAGAAATAAGTTGAAGAATTTAACATGGTGGAGATAGGGCTTATCGATTCCTCTTAATGAATTTTAATCAAACTTATTTTGTAACTGATTTTTGTGAAATTTTAAAATGCTATTATGTTTCAGTCTGGTGTGATAGTAACAGGGAACAATGCTTACGTTTTGCGTCCCATGGATTATCTTGAAAAGAAGACATACCTGACCATCTCAGAAATGCATCTTACTCAAACGCAGGAGCACATATCATTATGAAAATGGATAACCCGTTTAATGAGTACTGTGGAGGACAACATAAAGGTAAGATTTAGAGATCTCGAATATATATATAAACTCATGTTTGTGAAAATTGCAACACCATGAAGGAATAGTCATAATTGAATGAAATTTAATACACAGTTGAGTGGTAGTGATACAAATAAATGATTAAATGTTCAAAGCAAACAAACAATAACAAGAGATCAGAATCAGTATTTTGTGCAGCCACCACGCCCCGCAATAAGTGATGCTACACGACGTGGCATGGAGTCAAACAAATTTTGAATGTCTGCCTGAGGAAGAGCATTCCATATTGTTTGTATGCGCACCCAAAGTTCGTCTGCAGAAGCAACAGGACGAGGATCACGAACCAGACGCCGACCAACGAAATCCCACACATGTTCAATCGGTGACATATCCGGGGAATACGCAGGCCAAGGAAGAAGCTGTACCTGCCGCGTTGCAAAGAAGGATTGAACAGTCCTAGCGATATGAGGGCGGGCATTGTCCTGTTGAAATACAGCGCCTGGCAAGCTTTGAAGGAAGGGAACGGCTTGGGGCTGTAGAACTTCACTGATGTACCGGTTGCTGTTCAGATTACCCGTAATTCTTAGCAATTGAGATCGTCCATGATATGCTATGGCACCCCAGACCATAACTCCGGGTGTTCGTCTACTGTGGCGTTCGATAATGCACTCCGGAAGGTGGTGTTTGCCGGCATAGCGTCTGACACGAATGCGGCCATCATGGTACCACAAATTAAAGTGGAATTCGTCTGAAAATACGACATGCTGCCAATCAGCACGCCAATCTCTATGCTGAGCGGCCCATTGTAGCCGCAAGCGGCGATGGTTTAGCGTGAGAGGGATCCTGTATAAAGGAGTCCTTGCGCGCAGTCCACGCTGCAGCAAACGTCTACGAATTGATGAAGCACACAATGAAACACCTGTAGCTATTGACCACTGTGCTGCCAATTGTCTAGAGGAAGCTGTACGGTCCGTCAGCGCCATGCGGGCCAGGTGTCTATCATCGCGAGCTGACGTCCCATTTCGGGGTCCCCTCCCGGATTTCCTAGTTGTCCAACACTCGACCGTCCACTGCTTCCAAAGACGCTTCACTGTGCTGCTGTTACGCTGCACACGAGCGGCTACTGCACGATAAGACAATCCAGCTTCACGAAGGCCGATGATTCTCCCCCGTTCAAACTCTGTAAGTTGTTCAAATCTCGGTCTCTTTCGTCGAAGAGGCATAAGTAACAATTGAGCTAACGTTTACCACTAGCAGATAACCACCGATAACCATACACACCTCTTTACAGCCGTCTATTTATTCGGATTCATCCGCCGTTCAGAGGGCGCTGCTCAGCATAGGCATGCGCTACGGATTTGAAATTCTAATCATTTGCATATCATGCGCTAATTTGCATTTCCTGAAAATTTCAGCTCACTCGCGTAAGTCCTTCTTGGTGTTGCAATTTTCACAATCATGAGTATATATTATTCAGGCGTAACTCAAAACGGAAATGTCTCTGAATGAGAGACATTTTTTTTTTTTTTTTTTAAGTGGATGTATTAACTGGTGGCATACTTACCGAAGAAATTTATTTATTTTTAACTTTCAAGGTGAATGTGAATTAATTTTAAAATGTGATCATTTTTCAATTTTATTTCATAGATACAGAAACACTTCAACTTGTTGAAGATGTAATATAAAATGATTAATCCTTTTAATAATTCTTGACGCGGATTTTACTGTATTTTGGTGTATTTCACTAGTTTTTAATCTCAAGAATTATAAATTGTCCTTCATAGAACATACTTTTAATATTGATTTTACAATTGCACGAAAATTGATTGCTATCTTAACATAAAAGAAACTCTCGTGTAATAAATATTTTCTAATCACTGGAATATTAATTAATACTTTTACAGTAATTATTACAACTGTGCTTAATAATTTTAGCAATGAAACACATTAACTGAAAAGAAAAATTCAGTAATCATCAATAGAGAATGAGTTAAAAAAGTCAGATATTAAAAAAACAGTATTTTTAACGCGCATTGCTATTACACACATTTGTGAAACATATCAATGTGTTTCTATTGTTCTACCAAAATTTCATTTTTGCTCGACAAAGTGCTTTGCATGAAACATATTTTTAATTATTGCACATCTTATGTACTTTGTACTATCCCGCTTGGCTTATCGGCAATATTGTTGACCTTCCTCAGACAGATTTTAAGTAATTTTACAAATCCAAACAATGAAATTCATGAAAACTTAATGAAGGAAGATTAAAACATACATGGATGAAAAACTCTGGAAGTCTTTTCAAAATGCAATTATCACAGACGTTTTGACAGCATAAGGTAACTTCAATTTGATTCACAAAGACCAATGAGCGAAAGGAAATATATTCCCCGTTGAAGGTTATGGGAAACGATCTCTTTACTTCTGCTTTTTTGCATTCACAGAACATGTTAGCTTGTAACCTTGATCACTCTGCGTGAACAGGGATTAATGACCAGCAGTGCGCATAATCGAAAATCATTATGGTTACAAATAGCCGTTTCTGTCCTTCCATTTAGAGATTAAATATTCTGTTTGCTTTTTTTGTCATCACAGAGATGATTCTGTGTGACAAAATATTATAGTGTCAACTTCGAATTCGTGTCCCATTTGTAACATGTGCCTATTACGGTGCAGGTAATATAAGTTTGAATCCCTTGGTGATATGCTTGCAAACATTGCTTTCATAAGTCAGGAGATTCAATGCTTATTATGATAGCTTATTTGAGCATCTTGCATGGTGGGAGCGTTTCAAGTTTTTCCATTTCGACAACCAAATGTATAGAAATCATATAGTCGTTATGCAAAATACAGTCCTGGCTATCGTCAATGAAGAGAAATGAAGCCTTTGTTTAATAATTAAAAAACACTAGGTTATTCAACATTAAATTTAATAAATTAGTCAAATGATCAGTTTTTGTCGATATCCTCAATAAAGATTAGTAACCTTCCTTAATCTGTCAGTTGTGATATATTATGTGAAACATGAGGAACCAGTATTAAAAAAATAATAATGCAATCGAAAAATCGTAAAACTAGTATAAAATGATTCTTGAAAACAAAAAGCTTTAAGTGACAACCAAATCTATAAAAGTCCTATAGACGATATGTAAAATGCAGTCCTGGTTATCCTCAAAGAAGTAAGAAGAAGACTTTGTTTAATAAATAAAAAACACTAGATCATTTAACATTAAATTTAATAATTTAGTCAAATGATCAGTTTTTGAATATCCTCAATAAGGATAATATTCTTCCTTAATCTATCGGTCGTGTTATATTAATGAAAAATATGAAGAACCCATTGCATTATTACCAAAAAGTAATAATGCAATCGAAATATTTGTAATTATTTGTATTCATATTGTAAAATTATTATAAAGTGATTCCTGCTAGCCAAAACGGACTTTTATTCAAAATAATAATAAAATACAACTATTTCATCTTTATAAGGTATTACTGATTTTATTTTTATTAATTAATTAATTGGGTTTTTTATTTTTAAAAAAGGGCAACTGTGGTTGAAACTACTTATTTGAACTAAATAAATAAATTTCTTTATATATATATATATATATATATATATTTAAACTTCCTTTATTTTAGATATGTAATTCGTATTTTTTTAGTGTGTCATTGGTTAAATTCATCGTTACTATAAATTTCTTTTATTTTTATATTTTAATTTTCATTAATTTTCATTTCCTTCAAGTAAGATCTTATTTTTTTCTTTTTGTTTTAAGCATTTCATCCAAGTATCCGAAACATATTTTGTTTTGCAGATGCATCGCTGCATTTTTCTGAGAACGAGATTTCAGAAGAGAGACAGAGGATCAAAAGATCCAGCACGGAAAAGAGGAAAGTGATCGAGACAGCAATCTATGTAGATTATCCTCTTTATCACAAACTAAGCGTCAAAAAGCAGCAGTCCGTGGAAGAGATGCAAAATACAGTCCTGGCTATACTCAATGAGGTGAGAATGATAAAATGGTTAATTTGACTTATCATATAGACTGAGTAATCATTATCAATTTTTATTTGTCCTCAATGAGGTGAGAATAAGCCTTTGTTTAATGAATGGTAAATATAAAGCTATTTAATATTAAATTTACTGTACTGATCAAATGGCTAATTTTGATTATCCCTAATAAGGTAGAAAGAAGACTTTTTTAAATGAATGGAAAATATAGGTTATTTAACATTATACACTGAAGTGACAAAAGTCATGGGATACCTCTTAATATCGTGTCGGCCCTCCTTTCGCCCGGCGAAGTGCAGCAACTCGACGTGGCATGGACTCAACAAGTCGTTGGAAGTCTTCTGCAGGAATATTGAGCCATGCTGTCTCGATAGACGTCCATAATTGTGAAAGCGTTGATGGTGCAGGATTTTGGGCACGAACAGACCTCTCGATGATGTCCTATAAATGCTCGATGGGATTCATGTCGGGTGATCTAGGTGGCCAGATCATTCGTTGGAATTGTCCAGAATGTTCTTCAAACCAATCGCGAACAGTTGTGGCCCGGTGACATGGCGCATTGTCATCCATAAAAATCCCATCGTTGTTTGGGTACATGAAGTCCATGAATGGCTGCAAGTGATCTCCAAGTAGCTGAACATAAGCATTTCCAGTCAATGTTCGGTCCAGTCGCACCAGAGGACCAAGTCCATGCCATGAAAAAACAGCCCACACCATTACGGAGCCACCACCAGCTTGAATAGTGCCTTGCTGACAGTTGGGGTCCATGGCTTCGTGAGGTCTGCTCCACACTCGAACCCTACCATCAGCTCTTACCAACTGAAATCGTGGCTCATCGGACCAGACCACGGTTTTCCATTCATCTAGGGACCAACCGATATGCTCACGTGCCCACGAGAGTCGCTGCAAGCGATGTCGTTCTGTCAGTAAAGGCACTCGAGTCGGTCTTCTGCTGGAATAGCCCAAGAAAGCCAAATTTCTCCGCACAGTTCTAACAGACAAGTCCCTTGTACGTCCACATTGATTTCTGCGGTTATTTGACGCAGTGTTGCTTGTCTGTTAGAATTTACGACTCTTTGCAGACGTCGCCGGTCTCGGTCGTTAAGTGCAGGCGGTCGACCACTGCGCTGTCCATGGTGGGATGTTATGTCTGAAATTTCATACTCTCGGCACACTCTTGACACAGTGGATCTGGGAATGTTGAATTCCCTAACGATTTCCGAAATGGC
Source organism: Caerostris darwini (assembly GCA_021605075.1). Taxonomy (NCBI): domain Eukaryota; kingdom Metazoa; phylum Arthropoda; class Arachnida; order Araneae; family Araneidae; genus Caerostris; species Caerostris darwini. The sequence goes on along the minus strand of BPLQ01004925.1, from coordinate 332,887 downwards.
ATGACCCATGCGTCTAGCTCCAACTAACATTCCGCGTTCAAAGTCTGTTAATTCCCGTCGTGTGGTCATCATCACGTCAAAACCTCTTCACATGAATAACTTGAACAGAAATGAAAGCTCTGCGAAAGCACTGCGCATTTATACCTGTTCTACGCGGTGCTACTGCCATCTGAAAATTTGTATTTTGCTATCCCATGACTTTTGTCACTTCAGTGTATTTACTGAATATATTCAAATGATCAATTTTGAAATTTAATCTAAGCATTTAAAAAATTCAAATGTATGAAATAATAAAAATTATCCTTTAATTCTTTAATTTAAAGAGATAGTTTTAAAATTTAATACAAGCATTAAATGCATACTTGCCAAATAAATAAATTATTATTACAATTTATTGATATTTGCTAATATAGTTCTTCTAGAAATGCGTTTGTATGTGCATCAAAAAGTAACACGTCCAGTATTGCAGAAGTCGATTAAAAGAAAATGCACAAATTCATAAATACAGGGGGAGAAAGTCGTTCAGGAAATTAATAAAAAAAAACTTGTATGAAAGTTCTGAAAGCTTACGGATACGTACCCTCAGGATATTCTAAACCGTGTTATATTATTAAAAAAAAATTTCCAGTTTTTCTATTTTTTTGTAATATTACATTTTTTATTATTTTTTCCTTCCATATTTACATTAAAAGGCAAAACAGTTTGACAAAAAACTGCAAACAAAAAGAGAGTTGACAAATAATATAGACTTATTATCATAATTAAACCTATTTGATTTATATATATACATTTTTTAAAACTGCCTCTTTAAATCTTATATACATTTAAACAAAATTTTAGTAATCTAGTATAGCATTGTTTTACATTAAGAAAAAGAGGAAAAACTTTGACATATTTATTGAAAAAGAGGAAAAACTTTCTTAGTAAATTTGAGAAATTAAACTAACTCACATTTAAGCCACATATATCTTAAATTGAAAAGAATCTTATGTACTTATCCCAATGATGACAAAATGCAATTCGATCTACCACTTTCAACGTCATCTCTGATTCTGCCTCGACAATTAATGAACTGATCCCAGCAATCCATAGGAATCCTTAGTTTACTAAGCTTCATATAAACTCACAAATAATTTAAAATACAGTTAAAAGTAATTTATTTTTGTAAAAATTTCTTATTCTTGTTTTGAAAATATTTTTTGAAACTCATTTTCTGTTACATATCTTTTTTTAGGTTCAACTTATTTATAATTACCAGTCACTCAACACAAAATTCAAAATTGTCGTTGTGAAGCTTGATATCTTAACTGAAGGAGAGGTTAGTAATATAATGTTTTATGCATTTTAAAAACATTTTTATCAACTATTTGAAGTTATGTTTACGTTATAATTATAATATCACTAAGAAATGCCAACGGCCGTACCATGCTGAATATACCGGTTCTCGTTAGATCACCGAAGTTAAGCATCATTGGGCGCGGTCAGTACTTGGGTGGGTGACCACCTGGGAACACTGCGTGCCGTTGGCAAATTTGGGACCTGAATGGCCGAGTGTCTAGCGCTCTGGCGCTCGGTGCCACAGGTTTCGGGTTCGAATCCCGGCGGTGCCATGGATGTTTGTAGTGGTTCGGAATCCACTTTAAGCCGTAGGTCCCGGTCTTCTATGACTGTAAGAGCGTCACGGAGCAAAAGTCAGGCTTCTACCTACGGGTGCTTCATCACAACAGAAGCTGCTTCCTTCCCCTTCAATCATGAGTCCATATGGGCTCGTGGGCTTGGCCAGCCAAGTGGGATAAGAAACAACAAACAACATATCACTAAGATTGTTGAACAAAACACCTATTATGTATGTATTATTGCTTTCTCGACAACGATACATATTATTATTGAGAAAGTTCTGATTAGTTATTAGAACTTTCTCAATAATAATGCATAAAATGCCTAAAATATTTCAATAATAGTGCATAAAAATAGTCTCGACAATAACACAATAAAGATGGTTAATTACTATATTAAAACTATGGATAATTACTATATTTAGAAATTGTGGATAACTAATGTTAAACGAATGACAAAATAAGTCTGATTAAAAAATTAATATTATCTGATGAGATAAAAACTCATTATGGTAACAAAATGAAAATATTTTGCGTATATTTTAATGATTGCAATTTATTAAATAATTCTATGAGTTTAAATCATTAATAAAATCACTTTTATCAAAACTGTTTCATATAAATATCAGTGAATGCAGTGTAAGTATCATAGATTTAATAAATGATCTATTATTTTAGATCGACGGTTTTCAAACCTTTTTTTAAGGATTATTTGCGCAACGCAAATTTCTTGTCATTTGTTGCATAGAATTTTTTTGTTGCTGTTGTTGTTGTTGTTAGCAAGTTTGGAGAAAAGGGCGTTTCACATTCCTAGGTTGGTACAAATGTAATTAGCACTCTTGCAGCCTTCTTTGCAACTACGAGATAGGACTGTACCATTTCTAATAAATAATGACTTTTAAAAAAATAGTAAATTACGTCTTTAGATTATTTCGGCTGTTAAACTGACAATACTTTTTAATTTTATAACAAATTTCTTTTCAATGAAGTTCTACAAAAGTAAGTAATAAAAAGTGCAAATCTCACAAAACCAACATCTAATATCAGGCAATTTCCCACATTTATTTCTGGTAGTAAAACAGGGTAATAAATAATACATATATTTTGAAAGTTTTTAAATGGAAAAAAATAAAATTTCTGGAAAATAGAATTTTAATTTTAGAGATTTGCATACTTTTAAATTCATTGAAGTTTTAATCTTGAAGATAAACAGTTATAAAAACTCAATAAAGCTATTATAAATTTATTTTAGTTCGTTAAACTGGTCTCTTATAATTAAAAGTTACTTATAATTATAAAAGCTTTCAAAACTTTATAGTTTTCTGTTTAAAATATTTTGCTTTTTTTTTTTGTATTTCTCCGCACATGAATTATAATAAAATTAATGAAATTATTATTAATTATTAATTAAGGAGATTATTAAAGTTGTCAGTTTAATATTATTAATTTCTTTAAGTTATTAATATTCTACGATTTATTCTTATAAAAAAAAAATTAATAAAATATCTAAATGGCATTACATTGTGTCATGGAAATACATACCCATGTTAATAATTAAAAGTATTTTAATATTTTTCCTAATGCCGAATATCTCCATTTAAAACTGAAAAACACTTAATTTTTATATAATAAATACTAAATAACACTAAATATATAATAAACACTAAATCTTGCATTGTTATATTTTTTCCATATTTAAAGTGACTTTCATAGTTAACTACATTTATAAACATTCTCTAGGAATTGAATTAATGTAACATTTATCGCTCAAAAGTGATATTTAATTTGATTTTAAGAAAAAAAATACCGTGATTTCCTGTTTATACTCCGCAATATCATATTACATACAGCCATAATAATAAAAAAATTGATAATATCGTGTGCTATTCGAAACTGTTCTTTGGTGTACCATGAACAAATCAAATTCTGTTTTTATACCGACGGCATATAACTAAAATAAATTTTCAATCTTAAAGAGCATTTTTAATGATATAATTATATTTTTAAAAAATGGGGCAAATTTAAGATTCTAGAAGTCTATTAGAGAAGATATACGTGAAAACAAAAGCAAATAGAAGAATATTTTTTCAACGATTTTTCTTATTTAGCGGAAAGATGAAATTTCGACGACATAGTTAATTAATTATTAATTTGACTTTCTATTAAGCGTTTTTCATAGCAAGGCTTTTTTTTTCATTAACACTCACCGATGTATGAAACGCGTCACATTTTGCCTTATTATAAAAATCCTACTTTCTATTATCTTCCATATCATGTTCCTTTCCTTGTTTTGTAAGATTATTTTTCTCTCGCACAAAATTTTGTCAACTTTTGTCGACAGGAAGAATTTTTTAAGGGCTGTTTTATATAATTTATTTTTTTAAATTTTTCAAGGAAAAAAAATGTCCTCAGGTAGTATGCAGCGGTCTATAATTTGCACCCTGAACTTCTGAATTTTTTTTTGCATATAATTCGCGGATAATAGGGAGAAAATTACTGTATTCAATCTTGTTAACATATTTATATCTTAATTGAATTTTCCTTTTCATAGGAAGGTCCTGATGCTGCAGATGGCGACATTGATCTGTATCTTGACAACTTTTGTTCATGGCAATCGTCCAAAAATCCACCCATCAATTCGGAGTTGCACTGGGATCACGCTCTCATGTTGTCAGGGTGATGTACATTATTCTCTTTTATAAAAAAAATTTACAGATAAATGGGCGAGATAACAGTTTAACTTTTCTGTCTCACCCATGACTCAGTGACACTATTCCTCTATACAACGTGCAAAGGAGCAGATATTCAATTTCGCTCTACATTTACTGCTATGAAAAACAAGTAGACTTGCTGGATGTTATAATAATCGCATAAACACTTGGACTGAATGGTTGGAATTTTGCAGGTTTTCTCCATCAAGATATACATTGGCCATTAAGATAGATATAGAAGATGAAGAGAAGAAGATGTCAATTTCCTACATACCATTTTTAGAGGGCAACATTGGAACATCTAGGATTGCTGACATCCTTTACGGACACCATCGAAAGGATGTCAATAATCCTAGATTTCGTTAGTCTCCCCTCTCTCTGTTTTCATGTTACTCATTAAAACCAAATATTTATCTTTTCCCCTTATCATAAACCCATGAGAGACTTTGTTGGATATGATTTACATTATTTTAAACTAAAAGGTTTAGTAGCATAATTTGTAACCCAGTGGTAACTAACTTGCACAACTAATATTATTCTTATTGGAGGTATTTGTGATGGGTTATATTGGAGATAAATAAAGGGAAATATTGTTTGGGTGGGTTATTTAGGGGATACATAAAGGAAAAATTGGGCCAACTGATGTCCAACAATAACAACAAAAAATAAAAGGGCTTAGTATTCTATATTCAGTTGCCTAAATAATCCTGGATACATCTAATTTTTCTTACAGAGTCTTAGTCCTAAAAATAGTTAGTTATTGTTATTTCTTAGGTAGTTTTTTCTTATTATTAATTACTCACTACATAACAGACAGTTTCCTGCTATGATGGTACGAATAATAATTTCATTACATGTGTACTACAACACAACACATAATCTTGTATATTTAATTCAATATTTTTATAAGTAAATCCTATAGTGTATTCAAAATTAGAATTAAAATTATGCTAGTACCAAATTGAAAATGAAAATATCAAAATTAAGGGCAAGTAAAAATTTGTATTTATGAAAATTATTATTGTAATATTTAAAATTCAATTTTTCATATTCATGCATGTAATATTTAATTCATTTTGCTGTTTATAATTTCGTAATAATTTTTTTTACAGTTATGACCTTCATAAATTAACCCCAGGAAATGAGAAAAATAAAAAAGTTCTAGGCAAGTAATTTTTTGCATTTCTCAATTGTTTGCCTATTTTATGTTGTTGTATTTTGTGTACTTAGATCTTAAAACCCTTGTAGAGTATTATTTTTTTAGAAATTACTTTCTTCGGATGTTTATCTATTTATTTTTTTTTGAATTTTTCATCAACCAGGATTTTAATAGAATTCAATGAACATTGTTATTTTTAGTACTTACATTAATATTCGATTTAAAAGCATACGGAAACATAATGTTTAAGTAGAACAAATTGATAAAGATATTTTTGTGCAAATTTAATATTTTTTTTCCCCTTTAGAAAATACAATTTGTGTTTTTTTTTTAATTTGGTTTTCTGACCCTTTGCTAATGTTGTGAGTCATTGTTAATCCTTGCTATTATTTCAATTTTGTACGAAGGAAGATAACAAGAGATGTCCAATTCACCTTCCATCGACATCTTCAAATACAATGAAGGGACTTTTCAGTCTATATATTCGCCAAAGACATGAGATTCGTTTATCAGTTCTCGAACTGAGCTCATCTACCGTTAATGTCCAACAAACTAACTAGGATGATTAAAGTCAACCCCTATAGATTTCAAATATTTAGATATACTTTCTTGATAACATGCATTTAAAGTATTGCAGAAATTTTTGCAATTCGTAAATACTAATTAGAAAATTAGTTATTATAATTAGAAGTTTCAAATATTTTATGCCCAACTCGTGGCTCAGTGGTAACATGCTGAGCCAGTGAGTACTAGGGCTGAGATACAATCCGCTAGTAGCATTGTTGTAGACACTGTTTCAAAAATGAGGAGACTCGAGGGGTTTTTTTGTTGTTCAGCATCTTGCCTCTTTTGCATATAGTACGGGAGTTTTCCTTTTCTTCCCCATACGATACGCAAATGCGGGGTAATGCCTCTTTAAATCCTGGTCCCTCTAAAGTCCTCCCAGAAGGCACTGCTCTCCTTCTTCAATGACTCGGAGCCAAGTCAGACTTTTACCTGTGAGTGCTCCATCACAACAGAAGCTGCCCCCTTTCTTTCCATCTATGAATAGACTACCATGGGATGTTCATCCCGCGCTGCCTGACACAGGATTAGTCATAAATATTTTATTTAATAATTATGTCAATGATAATGAATTTGTAATCTTCTTCACGTTAGAATATATCTACATCATTTTTATTTATTCAATACTTCTCAGTAATTTACAAATTATGTAAATTATAAATTTTTCTGTCTTTACAGGTTTGGCTTGGGTTAATGGAATGTGTCGTCCCAAACACAGCTGCACTTTAAATGAAGGTTCCAGTTTTGAAGCTGCATTCGTTATAGCTCATGAAATGGGTCACAGGTAATCGACGTTGACCAATTTATTCATTTTAAAACGCTTGGCCATTAAAATATATCAAGTATTTTCGTATCTAAATTTAAACAAAAATGTATGGACGAATTATATTTTTAACGCACACTTCGGCCCAATATACTCGGTTATTAGGCAACATTTATTCTATCTACTTCTAGATGTATTAAATAATATTAAATGAGATTTGAAATTTGGTGGAAAGAGGCTTAGAAAAATAACGTTAATGAATGAGCGATATATCGTCCTACAGACAAAAAGAGATCGCTACCAATCAGCGAACAATATTGCTTATAAACGGCTTACGACAACGAGACAAAAAGTGTCGTGCTTTATTATAGCCATAAGCCTTCATGGAAGTGGCTTATTTTTACGCCATTCTGAATGCTGCATCCCATTGACAGCTACCAATTGGCAGCCCCCGTTTAGTTTGATATAGGAGCACAAAATATCAATGTCCCTGTATAGATGAGATGCGTTTCAGTGTCATAAGTGATGACATTGAAAAAAGTTAGTGGTATAAAAACGTGCTTGTCTTGTGAGTTATTGTGATGAAATGGAGATTTGAGGCCTAAATTTTCGACGAAGGTATTATTACTGGAGATTGTTATTATTAGCAAGAAATTCTCCCCCACATGCATTTACTCCGAGGTGCCATCGGTGCAGATTTCATTACGATAATAAAACCAGGTCACATCAGACTCGTGCTATTGGGGAGTACATCGAAGATAGCACTAGAATGAATTGACCAGCATACCGATTTAGTCTTGTGTACATTCAAGATGCTTCTGGCAGACGCCCTTAGGCACGATATTCGCCGGAGTATCACCCAACGAATGGAAAAGATCTCAATAAAGAATGGATACTCTTCCCTCAAAAATTGCTGGATAATGTATTCAGCAAGGAGAGATGATACCCCAAAAACACAGTTAAAGGAAGTAATATGCCATGACTAGGGGCATCAGTTTGTTGCATTCTTTTGGGGGTAGACAAGCATTTGCACCAACTTCTTTCGCTAAAAACTTTTCTGTTTGATACCACATTGTATGCATTCCACTCATTTTTGGATTAATATGCTTTTTTCATGATTTAAGTAGAAATTTACTGTCTCTGTGCTCTAAATTTCATGTCTTCAAACTGATTTTTTCTGGAATTATGACACACACACACAAACAAAAAAGAGTCGTTGCTTATGTTTTGCACACTAGCATGCTATTGAATATTACTTTCTTTCAATGTGTCATAAAAATACAAAATTGCATGATTAGATTTCCAAAATGTAGAACATAGGTTTGAAAACCGACAATTGAAGCTGAACTGAAAATTCCCATATCTATGCTGGGAAAGGACACCATAAATACGGAAATCTTTCTTTGGATTTGAAGAAAAGATATAAATCTCTCAGATGCCATCCCTGGGTTATAATTGGAGTGACAGTTACTGAAATCTAAATAAAAACAAATTCAATGATTTCTGTTAAAAAGTAGCTATTGCACATTTGTATTGTACAGAGCTTCTATTATGTCGTACAAAGGGCTACAGGATTCTAGATACCATAACCAGATTGAAATCTGATTATGACCATTGTTTTGAATTATGTCATTATGATACAAATTAAATCAACACAAACAAGCTGCTACAGCGTGTTGAAGCGATCATTTTTCTGATGAAACTGACCAATTCCCGCTCTTTCAATACAAACAGGAAGTGACGACGTGAGTACAAAAAAGCGCACAAAATCAGCCGAACTTGCTATCTCGACTATCATATAAGAAGTTTAACTTCAAAAAATTGATAAATAGAAATCATTTGAGCAATCACTTTTGACCAAAAAAAATTAACTACAAAGATCTATCCGAATACTAAAACATTTAATATATCAATGTAATATCACGCATCACTTTTTTTATTATATTACTCATCTTTCATTACATTGGTTATATATATATATATATATATATATATATATATATATATATAAGAATACAACAGATGAAAGCAAAAACCAAAGAAGAATTGATAAGGAGTATACTGAAAACATGACCATTTTTCACAACAAAGGCCACTATTATTATTCCCTTACCACAAATTGTATAACGAACCCATCATCATAGCATTCGCAATACAAAAATCCTGAAGTGCCTCCCATTCAGGCCTCTCAAGGGAAAAAAAATTGTTTATATATATGTGTAATTTTTTTCACGCAGCCCGCGGAAGTTCATTCATATGCAACCTACGGACTTTAGAGATTTGAATATTGTAAAACACCTTTGATTATATATACGGAAAAAAATACATTTATATTAGAAAAACTTTTTTTCCATAAATTTAATGTAAATTTCAATTATTCAGTGTAATATAATAATAAATTTTTTCACAGTTTAGGTATGATGCACGATGGCAGGGGAAATGACTGTGATCCAAGTGCCTATCTGATGTCAGAAAAGACAGGACCCGGAAGAATAACATGGTCAACGTGCAGCAACGATTATCTGGACAGATTCTTTCAGTAAGTCGTCAATGAAACTTAATAATACTGAGAAGCTATTATCAATATTAAACTACTTCAATGGAGCAACAGGCCCGTGTTGGGCGAAAGCCCTCTGTTTACTGGCAGATTCGGAAACATGAAATTTTTTGTTTTGTTTTTTATGAGGTAGGGTTGTTAGCCCTACATCCAACTCTTTTTACAATCATATTAAATCGGATTCTACGGTTTAAAGTGGATTCCGAACTACTACACACATTCATGGCACTGCCGGTACTCGAGTCCGAAGTTTATGGCACCGAGCGCTAGTCACTCTGCCATCAAGCCCCTATTGTCTTCTATAATTAATAAATATAAGCATTCCCTAGGAAAAAGTTTCAATAAAATTTTCCATCTTAAACGAATGACATTAAAACTGATCAAATTATTTCAAAACAAATTTTTTTTTATTTGAAAGGATTGAAATAAGTAATTAATATGTAAAAAGTAGGTAACATTTTAAATTAGTGTGAAATCTACAAAATTGCCAACCTCAAATGATACTCTTCTGTAATATTCCACAAAATTTTTTATGCTTGTCAAAAGTACGTGTGTGTAGGGAGAGGGTAGGGCAAAGTGGCGAATACTTTCTTCCAACCGAAATGATCATTAGCCTTATCCCAAAAGTTCACAGATGCACATTAATTTTATCAAGTAATGCAGCAATTTAGGGCCTGATAGCCGAGTGACTAGAGCTGTGGCGCTCAGTGCCATGAATATAGTGGTACCATACTGGTTCGGAATCCACATCAAATCTTAAGTCTCAGTCTAATATGAATATAGAGCATTGGGTGTACAGTAAGACTGATAACCTAAAAAAACACCATCTCTTGTCTTGAAATCTTTCAGTGCCCAAACGGTCTTGGCCCACTATGGGCTGTTGCACCACTATTGAGGAAATTTTCACAACAGTAGGCCTAGTTTAGGCAGTAGGCTTTAACAGTAAGCTTAATTTTTTAATTAATTTTTTTCAATACTACCTATATGAGTTCTCAAAATATTTAAAAGTATTAATGGTTAAAATTCTTAATGTTGCGCGGCATTTTTAAATGAAAATATAAGCAAGTATATAATGAAAAGAAAAATCAATAAAATGTATAAAAAAAGTGTATGCACGTCAACATTAAACTTATTTATTGCATTTCATACTCTTTTCTTTCAGTAAAGATCTCGCAGGCTAGTAATTCTTTTCGTAGCAAAGAAAAACACTAGTGACACAATGTTTATTTGTTCACGTTGTTGAATAAGATTGATTGTTATTAAAAAGATGCATAATTTTTTTTTTAACTTTTTGCCAAAGCTGGTGTTAATTTTCTCAAAATCGATAGTACTTCTTTAATTGCGCAAAAGAAAAAGGAAAAGTAATAGACAATATTGACATTTTTTTTAATTTCCGTTTAGATATTATTTTTTTCTGTAGTCTGTAGTTAATCCAAAATGTTTCTAATTTTCTTTCGTAACTACGGAGTGCAAATCTAAAAGAACATATTGGAAAGCTCAAAATTGAGACACATCTAATCACTGAGGTTGACAAAATATTGAAAAAAATATTTGACTACATTTATAAAAAAAATATTGACTATTTTTACACAAGAAAACTTTAAAACAATATTAAGTTGCTTAAAAGTTTTCCTTGTTTAAAAAAATTTTCAGTATATTTCTTCCACCATCAGTATACTTCCACATTCAGTATATTTCTCCCTAATCGGAGTTCCAATATTAATACCATTCACTGAACGTTAACCACTAAAGTTACGAGCTAAGTAGTTATGGAATGGGGCAGTTTGTTTAAATAAAATATTCACACGCGAAAATAAAACAATAAAAAATATCAAAAGCCGAATGTAAATTTTAGCACACTTCCCCATAAATAAATCATAATACCTAATACTTTTTAAAAGACAGTTATATATATATATTTCAATACAGGAAAGGTTACGGAGCTTGCCTGGATGATGATAACTCCCACGTCTTGGAAAGCGTGAGTCGTGCATTGGACGACAAAATGCCTGGAGAAAGGTTCGATTTGGAAGCGCAGTGTAAACTGTCCCTTGGAGATGAATTCAAGCCCCATGTTGTTCCTAAAACTCCTTTTAATGTGAGTGATTTTTTTTTTCAGAAAATGTTTAAACACTGAAATGCATCTCTCTATTATAAAAAAAAATTAAAAGCCTTAGTTTTTCAAACTCGCTAATTTCTCTGCAAACACTGTTCAAACATTTATATTTGAAGCCTTTCGTGTCACCAAAGTATGGGATACTAATTCGGTATAAAAATAAGCTGTTTAAAATTTATATCTTAAAAATAGGCTGTTGTGACTTCTATTCCAGCAATTTAAATTAAATTAAAGCGAAATATGCATGAAGATCAAGTATTGTTGACTTTACTAACTGGCTTCTCGATATTGGAAATTTTAAAATTGAAACATATCATCATTCATCAAAATATTTGATTGAATGAAAACCCACAAATTATATATATATATATATTAACCTTTATTTTCTCCTCTCCTCCATAAATTAAAGAAGTATTTTTCTTAAAGATATCCTGTAATTAATTATCATATATGCTTAAAGATAAAAAAGCTGTTGAGCTTGCTGATTGGCCATTGGTAGCTTAAAAAAAATCATCAAAACATTTGATTGAGTAAAAGCCAAAGTAATTCTTGTATGAAAATTCATAATTTTAATATGTATACATAAATGTGAGATAATTTTTCTTCGATCTTTTTAAAATTAAGGAAAAAATTTTTTGAAGGATATCCCTTCATTGTGGTGGTGTTATTTTCTAATTTTTAATTAACTATTTCGTTGTTTATAATTATAAAACCGACAGTAATTTATTTTATTCCTTGTAGAACGTGTGCCGTGAGCTGTGGTGCGTGTCTGGTCTGTGGGCATCTGTAGCACATCCAGCTCTCGAGGGCAGCTCCTGCGGAACAGGAAAAGTAAGAAATCAAATGATCTTTTTCTTGTAGAAAATATTCACGAGATAAGATTTTTCATTAATGTACTATTGTTTTCTCAAATGAAAAGAAAATTATCTGTGTATTTATAATGACATTTAGTTTATTTATCTAATTGTACTTGCATATATATTTCATTATTCATTTTTTATTTCTTAATGTTATAAAAGTGTTTCAACACCAACTTTACAAACTCCTTGGAGGGACCCTTGGTCCTAAAATCTTACAAACTCTTCCACTAAGTCCTAAAGGCCACAATGACTCCTCCACTAAGTCCTATGGGCCAATACTAGCTAGCAGATTATATCAATATAGTGTATTTTTAAATTATGAGCAAAGTTTCGCTTCGGAACTAGCTGGCAAGCAAATATCTATGGAGCGGAAGGTGGCCTTTGCAATTCCGGTTGGTATTTATGGACAAACGTGCTAGGACACCTGACTTGGTGGCCAGGATTAGGAATGGCGATGATGTGGCTTTTGCAAATGGCGATGATATCTTGCACTACAGTAGTACAGTGTCATCTTCTGGAGAGTGACAAATTATGCAAAAGTGTCATGATTAGCTGAGTATACAGTGCCAAGAGAGTAATAGAGCTGGAGCATGTTCTGGAAAAGTTGTGCTGGAGATCGCTTGTCTGGAAGTGTTTACGAATATGTTCCAAGGACGAGTGGTATGAATACGGGAGACAACAGAGAGTTGGACGGATTCAAATTTTGATTTCGGAGCAACAAGTGCATTATTTTGGTTTGGAGTTACATGCCTTTTGTGTGAATTTTTAAAAAATATGGAAAAGAAACGAAATATGTATTGCGTGTAGAGCAATTAAAGAGCAATGGGTATATCAATGTTTGGTGATTGAGTCAAGTAATAAGACAATGTGTATAATTTGAAATAAAACAATATTAGTCCTTAAAGAATACAATATAAAACGTCATTATTAGATTAACATTGGCAGAATTACACCAAATTTATAAATAGCCTACGGTTAGTTAAAAAAAATAATAATCTTTGACATTGCAAATTTTACAATATATTCTGTCTTCAGGAAAGCATCCTCCTCCTCTTAACGCCTTATTATTATTATTATTATTTTGGCCCAGATTATGATTTGGAAAGCATTCTTCAAAAGCAAAATCGCAAAAGCTACAATAATCCAAAAAGCACTAGGTATGAAGATTTAAATTCACTTTTAAAAAAAATAGGAATTATTCAAGCCAAACCAGAACTCTGAAATTTAACCGCAAACAATCATTAATTTCATTAAATTGAAAGTTTTTATAAAGGTGCTTATTAGCTTTTTACTATAAGCAAATAAGGCTTTTCAGAAATATTGAATTTATCTTAAATTCTAATTATAACTAAATTTATTTAATTTCTTCAAATTTTTTAATTAAAAAAGTTTTATTCTAATTTTGAAAAGTTGATATGACAAAGTTAAATGAAATATTTATACTAAGTATTGAAATGCTAAAATTTTTTTTTTTAATATTGATATAATTTTGTACATCTGCTACTAAATATTTTAACAAACTGAATTCTATAGTATTTCATTTCCTTTATTTAGAGAAATATATAATATACGTAAAACTTATTAATAACGAATTTTGATATTTATTCATAATAGTATAATTTTTTTAAGAAATGTACTATAAAAATAAGTGTATTAGTGTAATTATTATTTACAGCTGCTTTTACAATGATTTAATTAATTTATATGTTAAAAAGAGATTATAATTAAAAATTATTTACAACTAAAAAAGTCATTGATTATCAGCTTGTGGAGTTTTTGTCACAAACAAACTCATTAGAGAAAAAAATAATTAAGATCAGGTCGTAAACCTCCAAAACATCATACAAATAATTATCTTTCTGACTTTGAAAAGTCAGCTCGTTACTCACCCTTAAAGCATACACCCTGAGACATTTACCGTAGGCCTCCTACTGAGATGCTCCGTTGGATATTTCCTTTTTTTTATTACCTTGTCTAAAAACAAACGTTTATGAGAATCGTTGCTTTCGTTTTTAAGTTCGTTCACGACATTTGCTAGCAATGATTTCAAATCAAATACTTATTGGGTATAATTGATAATATCATTTTTTATCCAGTAATTAAAATTTCAAATGGTTTTAAATTCATAAAATTAAAAAACAAAAATAACGTACTTTTTTAAATATAAATAAGGAATGAATTATTAAGACAGAAGGATTGCAAAACGAAAAGGCGTTTCTAAAATGAATTAAATAACATATTCAAATGAAATGCTTAGAAAATGGAAATTTATAAATTAGTTATTTTATCTGACCTTTAAATCACCCAGGTGGATTATTTACAGCAAAAAAAAAAAAAAAAAAAAAAAAAAAAAAAAATTAACAGTGATTTTAATATTTCGATTATATTTTATTAATTATTAAGGATATATACTCATGTTTATGAAAATTGCAACACCATGAAGGAATCGTCATAATTGAATGAAATTTAATACACAGTTGAGTGGTAGTGGTACAAATAGATGATTAAATGCTCAAAGCAAACAAACAATAACAAGAGATCGGAATCAGTATTTTGTGTAGCCTCCACGCGCCGCAATAAGTCCTGCTACACGACGTGGCATGGAGTCAAACAAATTTTGAATGTCTGCCTGAGGAAGAGCATTCCATATTGTTTGTATGCGCACCCAAAGTTCGTCTGCAGAATCAACAGGACGAGGATCACGAGTGAGACGCCGACCAACGAAATCCCACACATGTTCAATCGGCGACATATCCGGGGAATACGCAGGCCAAGGATGAAGCTGTACCTGCCGCGTTGCAAAGAAGGAATGAACAGTCCTAGCGATATGAGGGCGGCCATTGTCCTGCTGAAATACAGCGCCTGGCAAGCTTTGAAGGAAGGGAACAGCTTAGGGCTGTAGAACTTCACTGATGTACCGGTTGCTGTTCAGATTGCCCTCAATTCTTAGCAATTTAGATCGTCCATGATATGCTATGGCACCCCAGACCATAACTCCGGGTGTTCGTCCACTGTGGCGTTCGATAATGCACTCCGGAAGATGGCGTTCACCGGCATAGCGTCTGACATGAATGCGGCCATCATGGTACCACGAATTAAATCGGGATTCGTCAGAAAACACGACATGCTGCCAATCAGCATGCCAGTCTCTATGCTGAGCGGCCCATTGTAGCCGCAGGCGGCGATGGTTTCGCGTGAGAGGGATCCTGTATAAAGGAGTCCTTGCGCGCAGTCCACGCTGCAGCAGACGTCTACGAATTGATGAACCACACAATGAAACACCTGTACATATTGACCACTGTGCTGTCAATTGTCTACAGGAAGCTGTACGATCCGTCAGCGTCATGCGGACCAGGTGTCTATCATCGCGAGCTGACGTCACATTTCGGGGTCCACTCCCGGATTTCCGAGTTGTCCGACACTCGTCCGTCCACTGCTTCCAAAGGCGCATCACTGTGCTGCTGTTACGCTGCACACGAGCGGATACTGCACGATAAGACAATCCAGCTTCACGAAGGCCGATGATTCTCCCCCTTTCAATCTCTGTAAGTTGTTCAAATCTCGCTCTCTTTCGTCGAAGAGGCATAAGTAACGATTGAGCTAACGTTTACCACTAGCAGATAACCACCGATAACCATACACGCCTCGCTACAGCCGTCTATTTATTCGGATCCATCCGCCGTTCAAAGGGCGCTGCTCAGCATACGCATGCGCTACGGATTTAAAATTCTAATCATTTGCATATCATGCGCTAATTTGCATTTTCTGAAAATTTCAGCTCACTCGCGTAAGTCCTTCATGGTGTTGCAATTTTCACAAACATGAGTTTAAGAAAATGAATATATTTAAATACTATCTATCTGAAATCAAAAGCTGTGATAAAAATATAGGTACATAATTTATTTGTTAGAAGTACTTTAAAACCATTGTTAATGCAAAATGTAAAATTTTCTTCATGGAAGAAAATGGTTACATTTTTCAAGTATATCTTTTTCTTCTTGAGTCAATTGGACAAATAATAATGATGACGATTATAACAAAATAACAGTAGATTTAAATCCATTGTCTCTCCGATCTTTTTTTATTATTATTAAACAGTTTCACGTTTATCCTTGGGTTATTCCATGTTTATCCGTGCCTTCGACTTAAAAGTACTCTGATATATATATATATATATATTTGGGCCCCAAGCAATATATGAATTCAGATATGCATCTGAATTCATATATTCAATATATGAATTCAGATGCCTTGTTTGGAGCCCAAATATGCAGTTAAAACTGTATTAATTGTAGCATCACGTTTGAGAATTTAAGACACTCGACGCCCAGCCAGCATGGCGAAGAGCTGGGGGAAGGTTGAGCCTTGAATCCGGACAGCAGTTGGGTGTTTTAAATTCTCTAGCATGCTCATAATGTAACCCGATTGGTTAAAATGGTTATTTGATCAGATATTCTCATCAAAATATAATTATATCCTCATTATTACACTACATATCACAAATCCAAGTGTTGGAACAATATAATTATGCATAATGTAAGATTTAAGTGTGTTCTCCGTATGATGGTTATTTTACACAGAGTTGCATTTGCTCCCCTTCTTTTTATTATAACTTCCACGTCATATCATGATTTATAATAGATAAAGATGTCCCTTCTATTTGATTGCTTTTTTTTATGATACAGAAGATTTAATATTTTCTATGAACATTTACGTTTTATATTCTGAAAGCAATTTACATTACATGGAATCTTGAATTTATGAATAAACGTCAGCAAATAGGAAAAAACATAACAAAAACAAACAAGTAATGCTTATAAAAATTACATTAAATTTTTATCATCATCAGCTTGGATTGAATCATCCATAACGGCTATGATTTTAATTATTGGTTTGTTAATGAGATCAAGAAATACAGAAGGTTAAGATTCGTATTTTGAATAAGTGTTACTTTACAATGAAGCATGCGTTTCTATGGTTGATCAGCTACTAATTTCAATTTTTATAAAACATTTTCTTATTTAAATTTATAACACAACTGTATTAAACAGGCTGATTTGCCCCAGAGTAGTTTTAAATATTTCTATTTACATTTTAATGGTTTAAATAAAAAAAGAAAGAATTAGCATAAAACTATTTCTTTCACACAAGCACTATGATTAACAACAGTCAACCTTATAAACTCTTTTTATATTGATAGAAGATGGCAAATGAATGATTGACTGCCTGCCTATGTTTGGCGTATTCTGTTTAACTGACAGAAGATATCAGTTACAGGCAGATGATTGGATCACAGTTAAGTCTTCTGCCATCCCATGATACCTTGTTGAAACTCACAGTTTGGAGTGTTGCCAAATTATTTGTTTGTTATGCTGTAATTTTTAAAGATATTATTATATTCTTCTAGCAATGTATCCAAGGCAAATGTAAGAATATAGCTACCGCTGTATCATCACCTTCTAATGCTGAAATAGTAGAAGACATGAAAGGAGCCGTGGCGGAATTTTTAGAGAAACTGAAATCAGCATTTCACCTCTTAGTATCCTGAGGAACACAGAGCTTATAATATAGTCAATACAATTTATCACTCTTCTTACCTACGCATTGTCTTTCAATAAATCACCATTTCAACGTCTATTTGTTTCGTCTATTCAATTAAAAAACATTTTTGTCTTGTTAAATTAGCAAATTATATCTTCATTTTACGTAAGATGCTACCACCAAAGTATTTTTAATTTTTCAATATTTTTCAGGAGAATAAAAATCTATTTTTGCTTCAAATTTTTATTCAGACGAAGAAGTTTTTTTAAAAAAGAAATATTTCTTGGTATTTCACATTTTATTTTAAAAGTATCATTAAAAATTTAAGAATGAGAGAAAGTAAAAGACAGAAAATTAGAGAGTTTTGTTTTAGATTTAAATATTTTTCTCTCATTTTGTTCAATAACATATTCTCAATTTTGGATATTTAATTGTAAAAATTATATCATGCATATAACATTTTATATAATACTTTGTATTATTTTAATATAAAATCTTTGAAAGCAAACTACATATTTTCCATTGCTGTTCCAAAAAAATATTATTGTTAAAAAAAATCATAACTAAAAAAACTAAAACAGAATAAAAAAACAAATTATATTTTTCAAATTTTTTTAAATATTAAAACATAAAAACTTTTGAAAATAATAAAGAAAAAAAAAAAAAAAAAGGATTTATATCAATGATTATTTCATATATTTTAAACGAGACAAATATAAATATAAATTTGCAAGTATTTTAAAGTAACAAATCTCAATGTAAATCTTTGAAATTTTTTTTAAATTTATTCCCTTAAATTTACTATATAGCTGTATAAATCTTATTTATATTAGTATATTTTTTGTGTTCCAAGCTGAGCTATTACAGTGCCATACGAAATAATAGCACCGGTAGTTTGAAGAACAAAATTCTGATTCAGAGAAAAGAGATTATAACCTGTGATTAGAATTTTCGAAGAGAATTCATCGCTAGCAATTAGTAATACGATACGAACTGCGTCTTCTTTCTCATCTGTAGGCCACAACATATTAGAACACATGTTATGAATGGTTCTTCCAACTTGCACCGATGCTTTATTGACACTGACAGCTTGTATACTTACAGCGTAAAATGCCATCAGTGTTACAACTAGAGTTATAGCATTGATTAACACATATTGAGTAAATATCATATGAGGTGGAACTTTAAATAACAGAGTGATGACTATAAAGATACAGGATACGATGTAACTATATACAAACAAAAGCAACAACGACAAAGCATGTTCAATATCATTTACGCATTTGGTTACTTTTTGGGTGAGATTCAAATACATGTCAAATAACGTATTCAAATCGGACTTCTTTTTCAGAACTTTTTCAACCTTCTGAACGATAACAGCCAATATGTTGTAAGAATAGAAACATAATCCAACGCAAAATCCTGGTAGAACATATATCTGTTGGTTTAACAAAAAGTTTATAATTAGAATCAGTGCCACACTCCATTTTTCATGAACATCGTTTCCAAAGAATAAGTAGATTTGAGACAATTGGCTACGCCCTTCACTCATGTCAAATATTACACTTTTTGCAAATAAAATCGAAGGAAGAATCCAACTGATGACAAAGACGGCAAACAATCTCTTCCCATGCCATCTGATTTTGTCACTGCTGTCGAGTTCTCTGTACAATGCAAAAGTTTTTCGAAGCATTCTGCCAATGCATCGTCTCTTCCTAATCAAGACCACCCGCATGAACAGACTGGTGAAGTCGCCAATAGATGCAAATATCATGAATCCAAAAGGAGCATCTTTCAAATCACGGGATGCGAGGTACATGTCACAGGATATCAAATAAATCAGAAATCCAACGACGAAGCAGTCTAAAAATCTAGCAAAATTCTGTCGCAATTTTGATTCTCTTTCAGCATCCGGCAAGATGACGAAAACGAAATAAAATGAGCATGTTATCCATTTTAATGGTATGTCATTTTTCTTGTTCATCTCCGTATCAAAAACAAATTAAAATGATTTTCTTACCAATATATGGTTGAGTAGTTTTGAAATTTTCCTATCGAATGGTAACAGTAACACTTAGAATTAATAAAATTCGTTATCGAATTGGCTTAAAAGTCTTTTTTATAGTGTTACACGTACAATTTTGGTAAAAATGAGGTCCCGATGGTTTTTGTTAGATATAAATAGAAGAGAATGTCTATAAATATTAATTTATAATAAGAGAGTCAATACTATATACAATAGCTTCATTATTACTTTCAACATTTTATCTTGCTCAAATGCAAACGGGAACAGTAAATATATATATATATATATAAAGATGAATAAATGGATCTAAAATAACACTCATATAGAAGCATTACAAATACAATAGAATCTTAAGTATTCAGTATCTTACAATAGAGTGACAGAGATGAATTGCTAAGTAGATTGTTGAAAGTGTTCTACACAATGCAAAACGGAAGGTGATCAATTAACCAATTTGCTCAGGTCCTTTTGTTAACATAGAAAAAAAAATAATTAATTATAAGATTGATTGGCTTATTAAGTTTCAGTATATAGAATAATAATTAGCTTATTATCAGAGTTCCCCTCCCTAAATCCACATTTCAATGAAGAAGAACATCAAATAAAGAAGGGTTTTTTTTTATACATCATTTTTGCATTAAATATCAAAAGCATGTGCTATTTAATTATCAGACATACTTAAAAAGAATTAATAATAAACGTGGAAGGAAGATTCTTTGCTTATTGATAACATATACAATATACCATAGAATATATACTGATAACTGATTAATAAACATATTGAAAATAATTCAATACACGAATGTGAGGTGTGGTAATCTCCTCAAAGGACATAAACATTGCAGAAATTCATTTAAAATTGTGTGCTATTCATAGATCTGTAATAATGTGTGAAAAAGAAATTCTCTAATGGTCCAACTGCCTAGATGATTCAAACTTTCTGATAGGAACTGTTTCAATACCTTACAACCAACCTTGATCCCACTCTGGATTATTACATATTATTTACAAAAAAAAAAAAAAATCAAAGATATTAATAGATTTACAAGCGCAGTTCACTCCAAGAACAGAGATTTTTAAGAGGTCTCGAGTCTACGAAGAATCTAATGCACCCGGTCTACGGCAGACCATAATTATCACACGGCATGATACATGAAACCACAAGGGGCTCACTTTGTAAGCAGGTTGAATCTCCGGCCTTTCAGTCACTTCAGAGAAATAGACAACACTTTACCTCTCCTTCTCCAAAAACCTGCCTTTAAGAAAATCCGTCTTGAAGATGGGTTCCAGCTTCCCTCCCTTCTCACTAAAGTGGACATTTCCACAGTTCATTGTCTATCACCAATCACGATGCAGCAACTCGTGACGTAGCCCATATCCCATCTGTAATTGTTTCAGCCTATGAAGAATAGCACAGACAATCGCTAATTTTATGAGGTTTCATTATCCATGACACTGAATAATCTGCTGTCAGATTTGAGAGACAGGTTGTTCTAATTAGAACAAAACCCTAATTGCGAGTAGTATAAATATCCATGGCACTGCTTAACTGTTGTCAGATTTGAGTGATTGGTTGTTATTATGCACTTGTTAAAGAATATACATTACTTTCCAGGTGGACTTTCAGGGGAATTTTTTTAAATATTAAGACATAAAAACTTTTGAAAATAATAAAGAAAAAAAAAAAGGCAGAATTATATCAATGGTTAAATTCATCAAATTATTTCACATATTTTAAATAAGACAAATATATATATAAATTTGCATGTATTTTAAAGAAACAAATTTCAATGTAAATCTTTGAAATTTTTTTTTAAAAATTTATTCCCATAAATTTACTACATAGCTGTATAAATCTTATTTATATCAGTACATTTTTTGAGTTCCAAGCTGAGCTATTACAGTGCCATACGAAATAATAGCACCCGTAGTTTGAAGAACAAAATTCTGATTCAGAGAAAAGAGATTATAACCTGTGATTAGAACTTTCGAAGAGAATTCATCACTAGCAATTAATAATACGATACGAATTGCGTCTTCTTTCTCATCTGTAGGCCACAGCATATTAGAACACATGTTATGAATGGTTCTTCCAACTTGCACCGATGCTTTATTGACACTGACACCTTGTATACTTACAGCGTAAAATGCCATCAGTGTTACAACTAGAGTTATAGAATTGATTAACACGTATTGAGTAAATATCATATGAGGTGGAACTTTAAACAACAGAGTGATGACTATAAAGATACAGGATACGATATAACTATATAGAAACAAAAGCAACAACGACAAAGCATTTTCAATATCATGTACGCATTTCGTTACTTTTTTGGTGAGATTCAAATACGTGTCAAATAACGTATTCAAATCGGACTTCTTTTTCAGAATTTTTTCAACCTTCTGAACGACAGCAGCCAATATCTTGTAAGAATAGAAACATAATCCAACGCAAAATCCTGGCAGAACATATATCTGTTGGTTTAACAAAAAGTTTATAATTAGAACGAGTACCACACTCCATTTTTCATGAACATCGTTTCCAAAGAATAAGTAGATTTGAGACAATTGGCTACGCCCTTCAGTCATGACAAATATCACACTTTTTGCATATAAAATCGAAGGAAGAATCCAACTGATGACAAAGACGGCAAACAATCTCTTCCCATGCCATCTGATTTTGTCACTGCTGTCGAGTTCTCTGTATAATGCAAAAGTTTTTCGAAGCATTCTGCCAATGCATTGTCTCTTGCGAATCAAAACTACACGCATGAACAGACTGGTGAAGTCGCCAATTGATGCAAATATCATGAATCCAAAAGGAGCATCTTTCAAATCACGGGATGCGAGGTACATGTCACAGGATATCAAATAAATCAGAAATCCAACGATGAAACAGTCTAAAAATCTAGCAAAATTCTGTCGCAGTTTTGATTCTCTTTCGGCATCAGGTAAGATGACAAAAACGAAATAAAATGAGCATGTTATCCATTTTAAAGGTACATCATTTTTCTTGTTCATCTCTTTATCAAAATCAAACTTGAAGTGATATTCTTAAAACCAATATATGTTTTAGTATTCCTATCGAATGGCAACGATAACACTTTATCAGAATTAATAAAAATCGTTATCGAATCGGCTTAAAAGCTTTTTTTTATAGTGATATACCTACAATTTTGGTAAAAAAGAATTCACGATGATTTTTGTTAGACATAGATAAAAGAGAATGCCTATAAATATTAATTTATAGCATGAGAATCAATAATATATACAATAGCTTCATTATTGCTTTTGGGGTTTTTTTTTAAACATTTTATCTTACTCGAATGCAAACGTGAGCAGCAAATATATATAAGGATGAATAAATGGACTTATATTACTGTCAAAAATAACGCTCATATGGAAGTCAAATACAATAGTGTCTTAAGTATTTAGCACATTACAATAGAGTGACAGAGATGAATTGCTAAGTAGATTGTTGAACGTGTTCTACAGAATGCAAAACGGAGTTTTATCAATTAACCAATTTGTTCAGGTGCTTTTGTTAACATAGAAATAAAAATAATTAGTTATAAGATTGATTGGCTTATTAAGTTCAGCATATAAAATAATAATTAGTTTATTATCAGAACTCCCCTCCCCAAATCCATAATTCAATAAGGAACAACATCAAATAAAATATATTTAGGTTTAGAAGTTTTTTTTTTTTTTTTTTTTAACATAATTTTTGCATTAAATATCAAAAGCATATGCTATTTAATTATCAGATATATTTAAAATTAATTAATAATAAACGTGAAATGGAGATTCTTTGCTTATTGATAATATATACAATATATTATCATAGAATATATACTGATAACTGATTAATAAACATATTGGAAATAATTCAATATACGAATGTAAGGTGTGGTAATCTCCTCAAAGGACATAATATTGCAGAAATTCATTTAAAATTGTGTGCTTTTCTGCAATAATCTTTTCTTCTTCACCTGCAATAACGAGTGAAAGAGAAGTTCTCCAATTGTCCAACTGCCCAGATCAGGGATGGGCAAACTACGGCCCATCGGAAGGTTCTATCCGGCCCGCGGATAGAATTTTAATTTGCCGATCCGACGCAAATTAAAAGAAATATATATTTATATATTACATATCGAACTCCTTTTCTACTTTGATTAATTTTTTCTTCCTTCCTTTCAAAGGACTGATCTAAATATGCCCAAGTTAGAGTTTTTACAAAGCATTATCGAAAGTAAGTTTCCCAAATTTAATATCTCACGGCCAGAAAATCAGTGCTATGTTTGTTTCATCTTATATATGTGAACAAGTGTTTTCAACTATGAACCTTAGAAAGAATTATTTCAGAAATAGACTGACAGAGGAGCATTTAGCCTCGTTCCTTCAATTTCATTCATCTCATTAACGTATTTAAATTGTAATACTTATATATTGTTTTTATAATTTTAGAAAAATTTTATCTTGGCCCGCCAAACTTTTTTTTTTTTTTTCGATTTTTGGCCCAAACGAAACAGTTTGCCCATCCTTGGCCCAGATGATTAAAACTTTCTGATAGGAACTGTTTGACCACCTTACAACCAACCTCGAACCCAATAATTTCCATATTTCCCTCCATGTGAAAACGTGTTTTATCGACAATGATGTTGAAATTGCCACCGCTACACAGAGAAAAATATTAATCTTACACTCCCAGTAAAGCTCCCTTTCTATTCCGAGGAAGGGAAGCTAACTCCTAAATTCATTAAGAAGATATTAGTCTCGGCCTACATTAGACCTATAACGGCTTCAAGAAGAGGGTCACTTTCAGGTTCATGGGAACACTAATTTTTATTTACCAGTATCATATATAAATGTATACAGAACTTTGGGTTATTACACATTATTTAAAAAAAAATGAAAATTAAAGATATTAATTGATTTACAAGTGCAGTTCCCTCCAAGAACAGAGATTTTCAGCGTTCTCGTCTACGACAAATCTAATGCACCCAGTCTACGGCAGACAATAATTACCATACGGCGTGATACATGGAATCACAAAGGGCTCACTTTGTAAACAGACGGAATCTCCGGCCTCAATGAGAAGGGAGGGAAGCTGAACCCCCACTTCTCAATTTCTTTAAGGCAAGATTTGGAGAATTTCTGTCAAGTCGGCAAGTGGTTGTCTGTTTCACTGAAGTGACTCCTTCTCATTTGGCCGGAGTGGACACTTCCGCAACTCCATGGTCTATGGACACTTCCCGCACTCATGGTCATCATCACGTTGCAGCAACACCTGACGTAGTCCTCCCATCTGTAATTGTTTCGGCTTGTGAAGGTCGCACTGGCATTCGCTAATCTCATGCGGTTTCATTATTCATGACGCTTAATAATCTACTGTCAAATAAGATCTGCTGCCACTCTAGCACTATTGAGCTCCAATATCACAGTCAATGTTTAAGTCTCCTCTATTGATAGATAGCCAATTGGCTAGCGCTGTACCACAGGCTTCACGTTCGAATCCTGGCGTGTGCACTAGATGACCGTAGAGCGACAAACCAATCAAACCTCTATTGATACCTAAGACTGTCGTCTCACAAAAAAATTGATTCCAGTGACCGGTCAGGACTCATCTATTTTTTTTATATAAACATTGTCATCGAGTTGAGATTTGGTGTCTCAACCAAGATCCGGTGATAAAATGACAAGGTACTGAGTGGACAAGTCTGAAAAGAAGTCCCCCTATGTTCATCACCTTTTCTGGTAGATGAGACATCATTCTTCGAGAATTTCGTCATCAAGGTTTCAATGTGACTGAGCATTTTACTAAGATATTTGGGTTGGCTTTCGGAATGAATGCGACATTTGTGGGCGGGGGGGATTAGGGATGGCGAATTGAAAATGGTGCACCTTGAACGTCAATGCATCCTTATGTAGCAATTTTTGGCGAGAAGTCAAGTGTGTGCATCAATCACCCCCTGTACTCAAATTGAAGATGAAGGGATACGAGTAGATAGAAGAGATTGGAATAAGAGCTCAACAGTCTTGGGAATATAAATGTTCCAGAAGGCGTTTGCGGACCTGCATACTCCTTCCAAGCGTTATATTGAATTAGGAGGAAACTACGTAGAAGCTTAATATCAAATGCAAGTATATCTTCTGTGTGCGATCAGGCACTTTTTCAATACATTGTACATTAACATAAACCATTTTTAAGTGCAACTCTTAATGTGTACTTAAAAATTACAAATTATTTATAATACTTATAGAATTATATACAATTATAAAAACTATATTTTATTTTTTTAAAAAACGATCTTAAACATTATGACTTAAAAACTCGCACTTATACTTCCTTTAAATATTTATGCCTCATCTCTAGAGCATAAGTTCACACCTTCTTCTTAGTCCAACCGAAGTTCAAGGAAGGACATACGAGACTATAGATAATATCCATTTCCACATAGCAGAAATTGATAATTGAACTACGTAGCAGATTCAGATTTAGTATTATATAAGTAACAGGTGGGCTGAAAAGGTCGTAGGCTGACACATAAATGGCACTACTAGTATTAAATCCATATGATTTTTAGTTAGCCCTAACCTTCAAAAGACACGTGTATAAATTTGGCAGCTGTTGCACTATTAGTATGCGAGTTATAGCATTTTTAGTGAAGGTATAGCATCACGTGCAGTCCACTCGGCTGACTGTCGATTGGACTCCGGTGTGAAATGATGGATTCATGTTTCATCCATTGTCCTATAACGACGCACAAAATCGGGTTTATTACGATTGAATTGCACAACACTGCTTAGAATCATCAATTCGTTGTTGGTTTTGGTCGATTGTGAGCTCGCGCGGCACCCACTTTAAACAGAGCTTTCGCATATCCAAATATTCATTCACGATATGTCCAACACGTTCTTTTGATATCTTTAGGGTCTCAGCTATATCAATCAACTTCACTTTACGGTTATCAGAAATTATTTTGTGGACTTTTTTGATGTTTTCGTCGGTAACAGCCTCTTTGGGGCGTCCACTGCATCGTCCTCGGTGCTCATTTCGCCTCGTTTAAATTTAGCAAACCACTTC
Source organism: Caerostris darwini (assembly GCA_021605075.1). Lineage (NCBI taxonomy): Eukaryota > Metazoa > Arthropoda > Arachnida > Araneae > Araneidae > Caerostris > Caerostris darwini. Next base: position 305,887 of record BPLQ01004925.1, on the reverse strand, counting down.
TCTACGGTTGATTTTCCTGGTGCAAAGTCCGAATAATGTTTATAGCCTTGGCTTCAATAGTATTTTTTTCGCCAAAACCCAACGCTTTATTAACACACGAAATTCCTTTTTATCCATTTTTTCAAACTAACAAAAGTTGCTTCACTAAAAATGCTATAACTCACATACTAATAGTGCAACAGCTGTCAAATTTATACATGTGTCTTTTGAAGGTTAGGGCTAACTAAAGATCATAAGGATTTAATACTAGTAGCGCCATATATGAGTCAGCCTACCTGTTATATAGAGTTAATGATTCCTATACCTATACCAACTTTGTATGATAGCCATTTATTCGAATAGATTCATATTCTCCAATCCCTGCCTGGAATCCAAAGGGCACACTTTTTGGAATCTCATCATGCTGGGTACGAATATGAACCTTAGATTCAGTTAAATTGTTAAGTTTCAAACAGAGTAAAAGTGATAATAGATATATTTTCAAATAAATGAAATTATGTTTTAAAATTGAAAGTTATTCAAATATGTAATAAATATATATATATATATATATAATGTAACAAAATGAATTTCAAACATAGACATTTATTTAAATAAGAAGTTGAAACTTTGGAAATTTTTTATTTATATTTAAAACACAAATAAGATTCATGAACTCACCAAGAAATATAATAATAATAAGAAATAACACAATAAAGATAAGTTTGTACACAATGTATGATACATTAATATCACATCCAAATTCTGCAAAATTCAGATTTCTTTATCACTTTTATAATATGATATGGAAATTTCTCATTAGATACAGTTATAATTTTATACAATTGTTTTCTTTTGATTCAGTTAAGTTTACAAACATAAAAACTTTTCAAAATTGATTATATATACAATATATTGATATAGTATTAACTACTATAAATGATGGAATCAAATACTATTATGTTAATCATTTGTAATCAATTTTATTTTTAAGTAATATTCAATGACATACAGCAACTTGAGGAATATTCAGATTTTAATATTCGTATGCAAACCAGTTTACTGACATTTGAAAGACGTTAATAACACACATACACACAAAATGTATTCTATTGAAAGGATAAATTGATACTTATTGTTTTATGAAGAAATAATATAACAACAAAATATCCATTCACACTACAGCAATTTTATGAGCTTTTTAAATTGCAATCATTCAAAATCTCAATAAAATTTTAATTTTTTTAATTTTTTAAAAAGTGTCTTCAGAATATTTGTTAAATTTATGAAGATATTCAGACATAGTTTAATACCTTTCTGCAGATTAAATAAATATTTTTCATTAATTATTTACATAATTATATGAAACTTTTAACAAACAAAGATTTTTTAACTATGTTTAAGCACAAATGTTAGAAAATTATTTATTAATATTTTAATTTTTACAAAATGATAAAAAATCATTATGAAATAACTATTAATTGTTTTAATGCATCCATAATTTTCTATGAGATTTAATAACTATTAAATAAATCATCTAATATAGAATAAATACTTCTTCTCAATAACAACAGTTCAAACAAAGAAAAATATATTCTCATTATTATGATTAAATTTTTAATAAAAATAACAAAAAAAAACAATTAGTTCAACAAATATTTTTATATAACATATTTTTTTCAATACATGATGCATTTTGTTTATTTAAAAAAAAATACTTGAATAGTTTCACATGTAAAAGTGATTTAAAAGCCCACAAATTAAAAAAATGTATGCAAAATTGAGTATTTCATTCATACAATGTATACTTGGCAATAAAAGTATCTATATACATATTGATGACCATTTAAACCAATACCATATTATTTTTAAAAAGTATGTTATATATATCATCCTTAAACATTAGATAAATTGTGCAAAACAATCAAAGATGAAGTTGACATGTTACAGCACATTTTCTACAAAAATTTTACAGAATATTATATGATGAGTTAATTTATGCTCGGAGGACACTTTTTCTACATTTGCTTTGTCAAAATGATTTCATAAAATTACCAGATAATTATAATATTTTTTGCTGTGATAAAAAAAAGTATTATTATTGTTAAAAGTAAATAATCTGATAGCCATTTAAATAGATTACCTTCTATAAAATCATAATAATATCATATTTTTACAAATAACTTTATCATGATATTCTGAAAGAAAATATGAAAGATATTTGACTATATACAAGTAAATCAAAAAACTATTTTTATCACTTAAACATTTAACAAAAAATAGCTTTCCAGCATCAGTTTGAGATTCAACGAAATTCAGCAGTCAATACTTCTTAATTTTTAATATCATATTTAAAACAGATGACTAGCATTTAAAAGGAACTTTATTATACTTATGGCACAGTCAATAAAACCAGAATCACATTAAACCAGCTGTCTCGAATAAAAATATTTAAATTGCACAAGTATTGAAAATAAGTAAAATAATGATTTAAGTCAATAACAAACCATTAGCTGAATTAACATATTAAATAAAATCATTATATACTAAATTTCTGTTTTACATTTTATAAAGAACTATTAAAATAATTTCATAAAAAACAACAATGTTAAAAGTAATATATTACAGAATAGTTATAAACAAATGTTAAGTAAAAATGCATTTTATGAAATTTTGTTCAATGTACAATATACTGCCTAAATGATAAATTTATCAATACAAATATTGCTTTATTGACTCATTGATGTATATTGTTTCAATGAATCTATTTACAGGAAAATTTATTTTACTAGAATTATATGAAGATGATTAAACACAAACACCCAACTACATCAGATTCATTGCAAGGATGAAAGATTAATTTCCTACACACAAATGCATTATGTAGAATAATTACTATTATATAAATGCCAGTGAAATACAAAAACTTTTATGATTTGTAACAATAAGTAATAAAGATGTCAATGCTTGTATATTGGAAAACAGAATCTTCCCTTTTCAAACCTTCCCAAGTTATTCAATATAATATTTGTGTATCTATGAGATAACATGCATCAAATCTTATTTCTTTTACATGTAAAACTCTCTAAGAGCTTTGAAAACATCTTTATTTTTTTTACACCTCCATATTTATTTATTTTTTTTTACTTTTTTTGTAATTTTTAAATGCAATATTTTGATCACAAACACACATATATATTTCTTAAAGTGTGTGTTCACTTTGTGTGTGTGTGGCTGATTTTTTTGTGCTTATATTGACTGAGATGTGTTTCATAATTCAGAAATTGTTAGAAGAGGATATAAAAAAAACTATTAAAAAGTTTAATATGAGAAATTATTTACAGAGAAAAATTCTGTTCAATCTGTAATAGGTGAAATAAATTTTAGTTATAAGTATAACTTTCACTTATAATATAACCCTGGTACTTACGATCCTGCTGAGAAAAGAAAAAATAGGAAAAAAATCAATTGTTTGACGTTCAAAATGTTTAAAATTATGCCTATTGATAAAATTTAATTACAACTTTTTTTATCTGTATTTATTTTTGGATGTAATAAAATAATTAACTAGGACTTGATATATTTTCAATTATTTTTATATTTATGAGTGACAATGATTTGACAACATTTACATTTGAAGTAAAACTGTGTCTCATTAACAGAAAAACACCAGATTTGAGTATTATTAATTGAAGCCATGGGTCTCTCTCTCTTACACTAAGAGGTGCTTACAGACATTTTTCACACACCTTTTCTGGATCAATTAAATAGATCATAATAAATATCACTGATTTCTTTCTCAAGAAGAAAAATTCAGTATTTTTCAATCGTAAATTCCATTTGTACTGGATATCGCATAAGCAGTTTAGGTTTCACCCTGGATGGAGAGAGAAGTAGTAAAAATGGTAAATAAGTAAATAAGCCAAACCTCATTCGACACATCACTTTCATATGTTTTATTCCAAGAGAGTTTCCTGTTCTCGGAAAGTATGAACAGTTGGGAAAGTATGGTAGTTAATTCTCCATTTGTAAACTAATTGTTGCACTCTCCTAATAACCATTCCAGGTTGATTGTATAATTCTCCGGAAGAACCATCTGCCACATAATATGTGCAAGTAGGATGAAGACTTTGTCGCAGGTAAAGTTGAGATTGCTGCCATGCCTGTAAAATAAATTCCAGTTACAAAGAAATTGTTGGTGTATTAATACAAAGGGAAAATATAAACAGTAAATTAAAATAATACAGTAAGTTTGTTCCGGCAAGATGTTTGCTTTCGGATTTTTTTATGTGAATTCAAGTGTTTGCTAGCCTTGACTGTCAAGTTATGACAAAGTTCTGCTCGTAATTTCACTAAGTATTTATTGTTAACCCTCAATTTTCACTTCAGTGCAACATAAAACTCATAAATTTGTTCATAATTTATAATGATTTTTAAAGAATCACGATAGTAATACAATATAAGATACTTTTTAAAAAGGAAATGCTTTGGGTATTTTTTCTTGCCAAACATTAATTTGCCACAACTTGTTTTAACTCTTATTATATTACATTAATTTTTCTTTTGTGCAGTGTGTTTTACTAATACAAGAATATTCAATTAAATTAATAACCAAAATATGAATTTAACAGTATAGTTTTTAGAAAGACAAGATACTTTGTTGGACAAATTGTCTACATAGGTTTAGAATGAAATACATATAGTGTCTGGCCAAATTACTGGATACATCTGGGTTTTTTTAATATACCATTATTTCTATGAGTGTATATTATATAAAACATATATTTCTATTTAAAATTATCTATTTATGCTACAATGTTAATACTTTGCAGTAAGGAAACATTATTAGAATGCTTTGGCGGGGCCCGACAGATACATGACCTTCTATGTTACATGTAGTAAGAACATGTGAAAGACTCTGAGGCGTTTTTCAGTTGCATCTGTGTAGAGATAGATTACTTTTTTCTCTGTTTTCATTTCTCTGGTTATTTAGGAATAATTTGTATAGCATTAAGTGTGCTTTCTTCTATATATAAGTAAAGCTGTTTAGTTTAATTATGGATAAAAAACAAGTGATTTAATACATTGAAGGATTGCAGAAGAGGTAGCGTTGGTTGAATTGGAAAATTTTAAACTGAATTTCTTAAATCTAAATTTGAAAGAAGTTTTAAAAAGGTTAAACATTTCAGAATTCTCTATGATATGTATCAAGAAAAAAAAATTGAATTTAATTATGCAGTTGAAAATACATATTCACAACAATATCCCATCATAGTTTGAGGAAAGTTTATATTGAAATCATTTTGCCACAGTAGAACAAATAATATTTGATCTTGAAAATAGTGGTATTTCAGCAACAAAGGGAACTACATGGCAAAAACTGGTAAAATTGAACTTAAAGGCAAGACCAGCTCATAAACCCAAGTAGACCCCATACATGAAATCTATAACATTTGAAGTGGAAGAAGCATCAAAGATATCTTTGATGAGATATATATAAGATAAGATACATATCTTTGATTTTTTTATAAATCAATTGTTATTTACGATTTAACTTATTTATATTAATCTTGTACTGTTTATTTGTTTCTGCAATTATTTAAAACATTTTTTTTTTTTATTTTGAGCCTTCTTCAGCAAAGAAAGCACATTTGAAATTATGAGCAACAATACCCAGTTTGACCGAAGATGCCCTGGTGGAAAACACTGTCCAAACTGTGTTATTCTGATAGCGAAACATCTTACCAAAGTAATGATATGTTCAGTCATGAGTGACAAAGGTACTGTAATCTATAATTTCTCTCTCAATATATATGTGTGTGTGTATGTCATATTAAAATTGATTACATTTAATAAATTTTAAAAGGCCAATTTATTTTTTAATTGTGAGACAATGTGGTATGATGGGAACAAACATTCCATTTTTTAAGAAGTAACACTGAATTAAAGTTTTATTTTTTGATTTTATTACGAATTTATTTATACATTTAACACTGAATAAAAATTGTCTATTTGGTATATATAAAAAGAAATATGCGAAGAAAATACTAAACATACTAACTTAGGTAGAGCATAAAAGAAATATTTAAAATTTACCTTTTGAAGTTGTGGTGGAATTTTCTCAAATTTCCTACTGTTTATCACAGACACTGATATATTTGTAGGAAAAGCTTTTTCCTGAAATACATCACTGAAAATATAAAATACTCAATGAGAAAAACATACGACTATATTCAAAATTTAAAATACATGGAAAAGAATTTTTGAAATTACTTCATTTGATTGAAACTTGTGTTCAATAGAAGATGCTCATGAAATACGGCATTCATATGACTTGGGTTGCAAAGGTGAGAAAGCTAGAAAATGACATAACAAGTCAACAAAATGAATCATAAATATATTTTACATAATATCCTGAATATTACTAAACATATAAAAGAAAGCACGCACAACTATGCTGCTTAATATAGATTTTATACTTTAAACAGATACATAAATAGATCATACTTGAACTAGAGTAATTTCATTTTCCTCATAAAAATATTTCTATTAATTTATAACTGTAAGCATCTATTGTCTCTGTTTTAAAAAGAACAATTTCCTGCTGAGTCAGGATTATCAGAAACAATATTCAATTTAACATAAGTTACAATGGAATGATACTATAAATATAAGCTTTAATATTATAGTAATAGGATATATATTGTGCAATAGACTTGAATTTCTATTCGAAAAATCAGATTTAATCTGTTCCCTATTATTATGACTCACTAATAATATAAAATGCTATGGAAAAATCATTAATTTATATTTCATTTTCTATTTAATCCATAAATATAATTAAATAAATAAATTAGTTGTGATTTGTTAGTAAAAATAGATTTTATAAGATAGATATTTCAAACAGTCAATACTCATTTATTTTGTATTTATATATTTTTACTAATTGGTTTTAAAATGCAAATGCTGCATTTTTCACATTGTTTATATAATGCTCAAAATAATTATTAAGGTTTTCATTAGAAATTGAAGTTGAGAAAGAATTTTGATGGCTGATACCTTATCCACAGACATGGCAAGATTGTGCATCTCAAGGGAGAGAAAAAAAATGTTTTTATTATTATTATTATTATTATTTTTTAAAGAAAATAGCTTTTAATAGCAAATATGATTTCTCTAATGGAAAACAGAATTAAACATTTGTGAGGAAACAACTGGGATATTCTATTCCTCTCCTCTAGAAGAGTTTGTTACATTTGCATTCACAACAGGCAGTCATCATTTCAACTGTCTAGAATGACCCAAACTTGCTCTACTGCACATGTCTAGAGAACTTACTGGTTAAACCATTTGTATAACTCCTTCTTGTTAAGAAAGTAATTCCTCAGCAGAACACGATATAGCATGCAATTATTGTACCTTAAAATAAGTAATTTTTTATTGCTGCAGCATAAGGGACTACAAAAAGTCAAGAATCTCATTTCTGTATCAATTCCATCCAAGATCCCTTTCTAGTGATGTGAAGGTTGGTTTATCCATCCATGGATATATCAGTCCAGACCATCAACTTGCCTCATCCAAATCTGACAATTTCTAGCATAAATGTAGGATTGCTTCAAGTCCACCATTCCTTACAAATGAAAATATGTTGAGATGAATTCTAAAACAGAACTCTGTAAAGAAGAAAAGATTGATTCATACATTTCTCGTCCAACTGATATGTTCTTCTAACCATTCTCTATGAGCACCATGGTGACTTGATGTTGATAGTACACAAACTGTTTGTTAACATAAGATTTCCAATATGAAATTAAGTATGGACAGTTTCAGTCAAAATTTTAATCCAGTATTAATCCGAAGGTATATAAGAAGAGTGGTACTTATACTTTGATCAATTTATCATGGTTTCTCTTGGTCAGGTCAAATATCGAATCTCATGTAGCATTACTCAGTTGGTCTTTGCAGTGCTTTTTAGTCTTTGAAAAATGATAACAGATACTAAAAATGTTTGGCCTTTATCTTAAATAATCAATAACTTTTCAAGCTTCTGATTTGATTAAATACCTTCATTCAGACATTGCACCCACCAATCAAAGCAGTGAATGCATGATAACTATTTATTTTCCCTTTATGTAAACTGAAAATCAAATTTCATTTACTGAACTTTCAATGTTACATCTAACATTTGCTTATTTGATCATTTGAAAATGAGAAACATTTGCAAGTTTATCTCTCTTCTAGATTGAAATAAATAAAAAAATTTCAGTTACATAATTTTTTCAAATTAAAGGTACAATATCCTTTAATTATTTTGAGTAATATATTATATTATAGCTTAGATTAATATTTTACCTGAAAAGAATATTTTATAAAGATTAAAAGAAATGAATAAGTATGCATTATATATCATAAAGTATTTTTCCATTGAACTATAAAAAAAAGTTTGAAAAATAAATACTAATTTCATAAATAACTTGCAATATTTCAGGTTTTTTAACTAAACATGATATACCAATAATAAACTGTTCATCAACTAGAAGTTATACTTAATATTGAATAATGATAACTTAAGGATATTTTAGTTTTTGAACAATAACCAGAGCATATTTTCTAGGAGTTAAGAAAAAAATAAATTTAATACCTATCAAATGCCTCTTCTATAAATTTTATAAGAAATTTCCAGGAAAAAACACCATTAAATACCTATTAAACACATTATTTGTCAATAAAACTTTTTATTTTAAAGATCTACTTTTACCAATTTTGTTTATAATGGTCCCTTTTATTTAGAAACAAACCATTTAAAAAACAAAAATTTTATCATGACCACTGCCAATAAAGCTTTTTTGAAGGTTTATATAGATTTTATTGCTCAAAATTTACGATTTCTTGAAGATTTATATTGCTCAAGTTAATTAAAGCATATTGTAAGTTTCCCGTGAAATAATTATGCAATTAAAGTGTTTTATTTATTTATTTTAATGTAAGAATAAAAATAAATTTAAAAAATTCTTAATTATTTGTTTTGGGATTGCAATCGACTTTGAATTTTCAGTTGATTTACTATGACAATACACAACCCATAATTAGTTAAATCACTTATAAAACTTGTACTATACTACATAAAATTCAATTAAAAAATGGAAAAAAATATTTTACTTGGAAAAAAATTACATATATTAGTTTTGAAAAAAAATATTAAAACACAAATAATAGAAATATTTCAAATTTTTTGTTAGTTATCTACCTACTTGCCTAAGTTCCACAACTTTAGGTACTTCTGCACCAAATACATCAGGTTTTAAGAAACCTAAAAGAGCAGCTAGACGAGAAATTCCAACATATGCAGACAATTGAAGAGATTGCAAAGATGGTAGCAAATACATATTCCTTTAAAATACATATATATTTATACAGATTAAATTAAAGTACTGAGACAGTTTAACATCATAATATATAAAATTTAAATAAATAAATTTAAAATATTTAATTTTGAACAGGTATATATAATCCTGTAATATGATCGATAAAATTCCATAATAATAACCTTTTGTCAATTGCTGGAACAAAATTTAAAACTAAAAACTTATTAAAATTCAAAATGAAGTTATTTGATTTTTTATTCTAATTTGGTTAAAAATATATTTACAGTTACAATTATAATTACACTAATATTAAAAATATGATTGAAAATTTTAAAAAAAATTTGTGTTTGGAAGTCTACTCAAATGTTAGAAATAAATTAAACTATTTGGTTTGGTTTGTCACTCTAAGGTCATTTTAAGCACACTTTAGGCTAATTAGATTAGGACCTATAGTTTAATGTAGATTCCAAATCACTAACAAACATCCATGTCTCAGCCAGGATTTAAACTCGAAGCCTGTGGTACCAAAAGCCAGACGCTAGTCAACTGGCCACAAGGCTGCCATTAAACCATTTAAGATAAATATAATAAATTCATTGATAATAATACCATTAAATTAATTCATTATATTTTTTTAAGATCATAATTTTATACATAAAGATATTATCAAACAAAATTAAAAATTTACAATAATAGCAGTACATGTTATAGTGAATAGCAAATCAAGAACAAGATTATCTCTACCAAAATTTTTAATTAAAAAACATAAAAAGAGACTTTTGAATTTAGTTATAGTGCAATAAAATATTTACCAATAATTATTCCAATCTTCTTTTTGGCGCCAAAATAAATCTTCAACTAATGGATTCAGTAACACAATATCTGACACATCACTAAAATAGAAATATTTTGTATTTATAGATTTTGCTTTTAAAATATTATTTTAATAAAATTTAAATTTAAAAATTGATAAAATTGCAAAAATATAAGCCAAAAGTTAGAAAATTATCCAGTAAATAAAATCATTTACTAAAATTTATGCAAACTTTTCATTTCAAATAGATGCATTATGCAGATTAAATTTACTTTTAATATGAGGAATTTTGCTTTATGATTTACAAAATTTAGTCAATTAAAATATATGTATATATTTAATAACTAATGGAAAACTTTTAAATTAAACTAAACTACATTATTACATGATCTAATATGGTTTGATGTGAATTACATAAGTGCATCAATTTTCAATTTTGCTCGATAATATAAGTTGTAATAAGTAAAAATCTAAGTTGTTTTCATAAGCCTCTTATACCATTTTTAAATTCAATATTATCTGCAAAAAATATAACTATAACTGATGCATTATATGATATTGTAAAATTAATATAACATACCCTGGATATGTTAAGCCATAGTGTCTGGCAATAAGAGCTCCAGTTTCAGAGCCAACAAGTATAAAAGGTCGAGCTAAGGGCTTGGCATTTGTTACTAGATGGTGCAGATCACATGTCATCCTGAAATCATTATAAATTTACAAAACAAATCTACTGCTGCATTTTGTACAAATGTAAAATATTACAAAAAATTAAAACATACTGTTCCACAGTTGCAACTTGAGATACAAATTGCCTTTGTTCGGTTTTCCGAGTTCTATCTATTTCATTCTAAAAATAAAAAATAAAATCCTTATTAGTAATAAATAATCAGTATTATTAAATGAAAAAAAATACATCCAATTTCAAAAATATACTAAATAAGTTTAATCACAAGAAAAAAATTAAAAATACAATTTACAAAGATACCTAAAGTACTAAAAAAAAAAATATATTTCAATGATAATCTTGTCAAAGATAATGGATTATAATAGTTTAACAGGCATACATAAATTATATAGTAAACTATAATAAAACTTAAAAAATTACATAATGAAATAATTTCTGTAGCATGTAGAAGAATTTAAAAAAAAAATGTTTCACAAAAGCCAGATCAGCTATGTTGGCAACAGTACTTCTGTTATAAGAGTTATTATTTTTAGTACACTTTATTAAGCTTATTTACTGTTTTTACTAAAGAGAAGTATTTGTGTTATACAAGATATATATATATATACAATAAGAAAAGCATCTTATCATCAAATCTTTGGATCAATTTAGGAAAATAGTAAAAGTTCTCTAAAAAAAAATTTATATAATTTTCTCTGCATGATTTTGCATCACTTAAATACTCTATTGCCAACAAAATAATAAACATTTTTTTTTTAATTCTACTGTGTAAATATTTTTAAAAATACTGAAATAATATATTTCTTAAGTAATTATAAAAAAAAATATTTTCATTTAATATAATATCAAAAACTATCATAAGATAAACTTACTACAAAAGGAAGATCACTGAATCCTAATCCTGCTCGATCATAAACGCAAACCTATATGAATACACAAAGCTTATAACGCAAAAAGAATACTTTAAAATGGCCTCAATTTGAAAATATTTGCTTTACAATTAATTATAAAATAAATTATATAGTCACTTTTGATATTTTGGATAACTGCTGTTGTACTATATACCAAATATCAGAGGTACCTCCAGTTGGTGCATCAAGAATAACTAAGAACAAAATGTTATAGAAAAAAAACTTCATGAATAAAGATTTTAATAAATTAATAGTCAATACTCTAATAATAATATATAATAATATTTTAATAATAAATAATTAAATTAAATCAAGTATCAACCTTCTGCTTAAATTATTTAAAATATTAATATTTAAATTAAGCAAATATAAATAAAACTTTTAAAATGTTCTAGTTGAAATGTATAATATTGGAGCTATTTAAATTTGTAAAAAAATTTTATGACATTAATAAAAATAAAAATACTTCAAATACATTAAAATTCAGGAAAGGGTTTTTGGGGTAAAACCATAATTATTATGAAGATGGGAAATTTAATGATATACTTGAATTTAGAAACTATTTTGAATGATAAATTAAGAAACAATAAGAAAATATTCTATTTGTCTAATTACTTCTTCACTTTTATATGAAACTTAATAAGAAAGAATTAGTAGTGATTACAATTTCCATTTTTGCATCGATTTCATGCATGAAAAATTTAATTAAATTATTATTGCTCAATAATTTCTATAAAGAAATTACTGGTTTTGCTTTAATATTTATTACACTAAATCATTCATTTACTTTTCCACATAGTATATCTATATTGTTCCTATAATTTAGCAATCATTAAAATAAGGTGCTACGTTTTCACTTTACTAAGCATTTTGTTAAACTTTCTTCCGTTATAATTCATTCCCAACAACACATTCAGAAACTTAACATGTTAACTTTGCCATCAAAATAACTGTGTATCCTATTTTTCCTTTTAGTTGCAGTGGTATAATTTTTTCACAGCAGATTTTAATTAAGAAAAATATGTTTTAAAATTTCTCACTGCTATAGAAATATAAGTCATTTTATCTTTAAAAAATTTATGTGTAAAAATTTCTGCTAAAAAACAATTCAATATTTTGTATAAAAGTCAACATAAATGATGAATATTTAAAAAATCTTAATTTTTTATAATTTTACATTTTAATATTGGAATGAATAAAACAATATTCACTTGTGGGTACACCTTCTCCCATACAGTTGATAAACATTTTCTGTCCCCATCCCATATCAAGTCGTTCTCCTATTAAAAAAGGAATATATTTTTTAAAAAAATTAGCTAAAATAGTCATAGAAAACTTTCTCTAGCAATGTATACAAGAAAAGAAAATTATAATTGCTTTTCAGCACAAATTACAAAACATGGAAACATTTTTGCCATGACGAGTTACAATTTGCATCAAAGAATCAAATTAGAACCCAATAGCAAACCTTCTTGAGGTAGAAGCACAGAATATTCCCTTTTCAAGGATGCATAGTTCAAAATAGGTGGAAATATTAATAAGATAAAAAGGTATTTGAAGAATGAAATACGGTCACAAAAACGTCCATAAGCTGACTTTTTAACAAGCGGGATTTCATTTTCGACAATATTTTTCTCTTCTTTTTTCTTAGCTTCATATCTCTTTGATGTTTTAGCCTGAAAAATAAAGAGAATTTTTAGATACTAGCACAATTCAAGCTCAACTGAATTAAAAATTCGAAAATTAATTTGTCCATTTACCAATGCTCCATTTCTTCCGTTTCGACGGTGCATTGTCATAAATATTTTGAAAGAAAAATTTATTAGCTTACAGCTGAACTGATTAATAATATAAATATTTATTTATGTATTTTGTATTACTGCCACATAATTCAATAAACAAAGCTTTCATAGAAAATTCTCTTGATACAAAAACTTTATAAAAATCCTCCAATATAAAGAAATATAACTCGATGTTAATTAATTCTATTCATTAAATCAACAACTTTATTCAAAATATATAAATATCGTTAGAATCAATATCTGAATATCCAAAATCGCGACTACTTTGTTTATTAAAGTTTTTGTTTTGTTATTGCATCAAAGCCGCAACAGCGGTTCCAGTGATTATGTAAAGAACCATAATAATTAAAAATGAAAAAGATATTAGCAAATAAAAATAAAAATCTCAAAAAATTAATTCGTTAATCTCATCTGCAGCTTAAGTAAATTTTTTCGTGTATCTAATATTAATGAAAAACATGAAACAAAAAAGTTAAATATTAAACCCTGGTGGTGCTTGTAAAAAATGTTTTAGACAAATTTTATCTTATGTGAAAAAAAGGATAAGATTATTACAAACAAAAAATTTATTCTCCTTGAAGAAAACCGGTTGAATCATATGTTTTGCTTGAAATATAAATAAGGCAAGTTTTCTTCATTCACGTTCACTTATTATGCAAATCTTACTACCTATGTTTACCAAATGTATGTTATGATATCGTATGCAGGTATTAGTGACGTAAAAATTAATACCTTTTTTTTTTTAATAAAAGTTGTGTTACTGTGCATTCATGTTAAATAACATTATTCAAGAATTTATAGTAAGAGTTCTTTTAAAAAATTTTTTTCTTCAAAATTTGTAATTATTTTAAGATTTTTTCTTTTTAAATAGTGACTTCTAATTAGTCTTTATACTGTTTGCTTTCTGTTGCATGACTTTTTACAAAAATATCTTGCACTATTTTCCTAAATACATTTCCTTAATATTTCAGTAGATTTTCATAAGCTGATGTGTTCTAGTCTATTTTCAAAAATTTATGTAAATGTTTACAGGTTATCCCCTTCCGTTTTTTAAAAATAAAATAAAATAATTAAATAAACCTATAAAGAGGTTAAAATTAAATTTACTAGTTGTAACATGTCTTAACTGTAAATTGGGTTAAAAAAAAGTCTTAAAATCAATTTAAAAGGGGGAAAAAAGATAATAATCCACTAAAAAATATTGCGGTTTAGCATCTATTTAAAAATGTCATTTTATTATTTATGTTTAAGAAAACAGTTGTTAAATAAGATCAGATTATAGTTAAGGCCAGTCTTTAAATAAGATATTTTAAATTTAAAGCTAACACCTTTCCTATAGTTAAACCAGGAAAAAATATTAACAAGGTCAATTTTATTTCGGTTTCCTAATAATTTGTAATTATCCTTTTTAGGGTATGAATATAGTAGCTTGTATTGAAATAGGAAAAAATTAAATTGCTTATAGTAAACATTTTATTGAAGTAGTTATAACCAATCGTTTAAAGTTATTGGTTTATACTTGTTAAATAGCAGATTGATTTCGTTATTAGTCTTGTACTTATCTTTTTATTAGAATTTTTTCAATTTTGTGTTTATATATTATAGAATATTTTAATTTTTAAAAAAATCTATCAATTCCTTAATAAAATTTGTTGCTGGATATAATACAGAAATTAATTCGGGCTTTTCATTTCATTGGCAAGAACATTGAAGCAGTGAAGACCTTTATGGAATGTATAATACTGCTCATTATTTCATACTGATTATAGTTTATTTATTGGAATCATGATTCAAATTTGAAAATAATAGAATAAATCTGGATGTTAGATAAAATTACTCAATTGAGTATTTGCTGTGAAGTAATTGTTTACTTAATTTGCATTTTGTGGGAAAACAAAACATTAATGTGTGTATATATATATATATTCAGATGTGACCTTATTATATTTAGTTTGAAATTCAAAAATAAGCTTTGCTCTGAATACCGATATTTGAACATTTTCATTAAAGAAAGATGTATTCTGCTTTTTAATTTAAAGTAGAGATTATTTTAGATATTGGTTTAAAATTACATATTCAATAGTTCTTAAGTTACATTTGTAAATATTTTAGTTTATTTAAAAGACCATTTTTTTCTTTCTGTAAGTTATGTAATTTTATATACTTCCAAATGTTGTTGAAAAAATTGCTGTATATTTCCATGTCTAAACCGAGAATTTTTTTAACTTTTCAAAGTTAAATTAAGGTGTCTGCTTATATACCAATCCACTAATCTTGTAAAAACATTGGTGTTTTTTCATTAAGCAAGAACAAGTGGTTAATCGTTAAATAAAACATTTTTTTTATTTAAGTATATGGGGAAAAAG
Source organism: Caerostris darwini (assembly GCA_021605075.1). NCBI lineage: Eukaryota > Metazoa > Arthropoda > Arachnida > Araneae > Araneidae > Caerostris > Caerostris darwini. The sequence goes on along the minus strand of BPLQ01004925.1, from coordinate 289,962 downwards.
TCATTTTAAATAAAATGATTTTTTTTTTTTTTTTTTAAGTTGTTTTACATTTGAAATTCTGTAGATTGCTGTTTTGTTATTTTGCTGCTAAAACTAAAAATTTGTTCATGGCTAACAGAAAAGTATTAAAATAGACACCAAAAATAAATAATACAGTATCGTAAATAAGTAACATTACAAGATTTTTTTCCCCCTCCTTTTCCATTTTGGCTTATACATCGGCCTTTAATTTTGGCATATTTTTTAAGAAAAAATGCACTTTTGGATTATTCACATTCTGCTTATATTCGGTAATATAAGATAAATTTAATCCAGTAAATAAAAGTAGAAACTATTTATAAAATCTAATTTTGGCACTTTTATTTCATTGCAACAATATTAATTTTAGTTTGTAATATTTATGACTTAAAAGAAACTTTGATTTCTTTTGTGTATGTTATGATTGAACATATAATTTTATTTGCATACTTAATTAGAACTGGTGATATCAAATATTTGCATTTATGTTGATATATACTATCTGCAACTATATGCACTACAGCCATTGCTTTGAAAAAGGAGTAAACATTCAACAGATCCTTAACAGTGTTTCATGAAATGTCAAATTGCATGATTTAAATGTTCTAAATTTTTTTCCCAATACAGCATTATAAATGCTGATCAAATATCCTTAAAACGTCATTATGAAACTCGCAAATTTTCTTAAACATTAAAATGGCCATTTCTTACTAATTTTGGGGTGCTGAACACAATTTTAAATTTGTATTGTCATATTCTTGTTCCATAACTCAAAATTTGTAATAAATGGCTATTTTTATCTTGGAGGGAAAAAAATTTAGTTGTAATTTTTTTTTTTTTTTTTTTTTTTTTTTAATGTAATCAATCCTTCTTTTTAGGTGTAATATAAATAGCAAATGATGAAAGTTAAAGAAAAGCTAGTTATTTCTATAACAAACTAAATAAAGTCACTTAAATTTTAATGTTTTTAACAGTAATTTTATGCGATGGCTATGTTGACTATATAAATGTTTCCATATATTTTTCTTCATGTGATATAAATCTAAGATGGTTATTTTTTTTAAAGTTGCTAAGAAAATTATCATTGTACTGTGATATAATAAGCAATTTAAAATGTAAATCCTTTGCCATTAAAATAGTGTAAACGATTTTTTTTTCCCCCGCTTAATTTCTGAAAGCTATTTTTCATGTATTATTTGATACTTTTTAAATTTTAATAAAAATGTTTGTTTATGAAAATGCGATTGAAACTTGTTTAACTAATGTTCTGTTATTCCTATTGTAGGATAAAGTTATGTGCTGCATCAATAAAATGGCTATTGCACCTATAGATAACAAGGAATATCCAATTTCTAATAAAGAGCCAGTGATGCCTCTTTCTGATTCAAGATTAACAGAATATGCTTGTGGTTGGGGATCGGGTTTTATTAATATTATGATCACTTTTCCAATAAATAAAGTGATGTTTCGACAAATGTTACATGGTGTAGATTCTCAACATGCTTTTAACCAAATTAAAAGAGAAGGAATGCGCTTTCTCTATAGAGGTGTTTTACCACCATTACTCCAAAAAGCAACTTCAACATCCATAATGTTTGGTTCTTATAAGGAATTCTCAGAAATTGTACAAGGTAAATTTCCTAGCATGCAGAAGTTTTCTGTGCTATGTACTGCTGCAATACTCGCTGGCAGTGCTGAAGCGGTTCTCACTCCATTTGAGAGAATTCAGACTTTACTTCAAGATCGACATTATAATACTAAGTTTAAAAATACTTACCATGCTTTCTCTGAATTAAGACAACAGCATGGATTTAAAGAGTTTTACAGAGGTATGACGCCAATATTGCTTCGTAATTCTGTGGGCAATATTTTGTTCTTTGGTCTTAAAGATTTTGTGAAGGATTTTTTGCCAATTAAAAGCACTGATTCAGTGTTGCAGGAATTTGTCAAAGATTTCATTAGTGGAGCCTTTGTTGGTGCTTTTACTAGTACAGTTTTTTATCCAGTAAATGTGGTGAAGACAAAAATGCAAGTGAATTGTGGTACTCCTTTTGTATCATTGTCTGAAGCTTTTAAACAGACCTATATTGAAAGGGACAGGAGTATTAGAAAACTGTATTATGGTGTTCATGTGAATTATACTAGATCCTTCTTGTCCTGGGGTATAATAAATGCATCAAATCAATTACTGAAAAAGATATTTTTTAATGAAACTTCTAATTCTTGATGTAATTTTATGTATATAGATCTTATTTTAATTGTTTAATTTGCCAAAAATTAGTTTTGAATGAAATGTGTGAATGAAAAACCAATGATACTCGTGTTTTGTCTTGATTGATTTTACATTTTGTATTTTATTAAATTTTTTTTTTTTTTTTTTTTTTTATGCTGTGTTTTTCTCAGGTTTAGATTTCTGTCCTTTTGAAAGTAGTTAATATTTAATCTAATTGGAAACTGGTTTTAGTTTCTTTTAGTTTAGTTGTGAAAGACAAAAAAGCACAAATTTTGCTTCTGCAATTATACTCAATAAATTTTATATTTGTTGTGATAAGATCTGTTTAGTTTCAATCAAATTGTGATTTTTTTTTTTTTTTTTTTATATGTTAAACTCGTATTTTTTATAAAATTTTAAGGTATTTGACTTTATCATGTAGTCAAGCTACAGTTAAATGTTTAAAATTAAATATAGTTAAACATTTTTCTATGGGATTAAAATCAGTTTTAAAAAATTAATTTTCAAGTTATGTATTTAACATATTTAAATGCTTAATTATAAGCATTTTACGTACAATTTTTTTTAATAATCGAAATTTTTTTTTTACAAAGTTAAAATAGTAACATTAAATTTTAAGTAAACAAAATAAAAGGTAAATATTTCTTTTGAAAATAACATCTTTTTAAATTTCTTTAATTTTAACTTGCAATATTACTTTAATTCATTGAGAATTAAGTGAAATTCATCTAAGTATGCAATTTTAAAAAAAGGTGCTTTAGTACTTCTGTGTAGTATTTCTAAAACTTGTCCATTTTATTCAATGAATGATAAAATGCAACTATAAAGCATAATTCTATATTTAACATGTATATTTTATTTTTATAAAATTTTTATCTTGATCGAATATTTCCTTATTTTAAAGTTAATCAGACTTAATCTTTTAATTAAGATGTATATTGATAAGATTATTTAAAATAAGAAATCTTAAATGTATAAAGGGTAAATCCATCTAAATTTGCATGTAAAATAAAAGATTGCTCTTGCGTTTCATAATTTTTATCTAACCATAATAAATTAAAACTTCAAATATTACAATAAAATGCAACTGTTTTTTTAATAATTAATTATTTAATGTTTCGTTTGTATGGAATGGAATTTGTATTTGCACCTATTGCAAGTGTTGTCGTAATGTGTGTTGTTAAATCTATCTAAGGCTTAAAAGGCTTGGTGATATTACTATGCTATAGGGCTTTTATTTAGATATTAGTACAAAAATTATTTTGTTTCTTTATTAAACCTTAATCTAGTCATTAAATCTTGCCTGTTATTGTTTTAACAGAATTGTTTTTACAATGATTGTTTTGTTTTTTCTTTATTATGCTTTGTTACTATTTCTAAAATTTGTGAAACATGTTAGTTGTATTAATGGCAAAATTTTCATTGCTGCAAATTAAAAATTTTTTTATTAGTTATATCTAATAATTGGGCTGCATTTGAAGAAAAAAAAAAACCGCATATAAGTTAAAAGTAATTGCTAAAAATTGTTAGCTGTTGTATATTTTAATTTAAATGTTCATTCTAGCTTCTTGAACATTCCTAGCAATCTTTAGAAAATGCTATGAAATTAAATCAAATGGGCAGCTTTTTAAAATTACAATTCAATGTCAATATTGACATTCATGTTTGTACAGAGCTCTGTTTTATTTATTAAGTATTTTATTATTTTCTTGTTGTTATTCCTTGAAATAAAATTTTATTATAGATGTTGGTTTTTATATTTAATTTTGAAAATATACTTCTATAAAATTATGCTTAGTATTTACAATTGCTCCCTTCCACCCAAAAAGATAATACATGATAACTTGCATAATTATTATTGCTGGAAACTCTATATAATTGATTAGTGACATTCATTTACATGGTTATTTACTGCTAACATGAAATTTTTCCTTTACAGAAACCAAGATTTTTTCAGCAATTGGTTAAGCATAGTAAAACAATTGTAGTTTTTTTTTTTGTATGTTTGCATGTAGAAATTTGATAAAAATCTTTGGATATAAGTATAAGGGCTCAAATATTGACCTTTTTTATTTTAAATGAAACTTCTACATAATGTGCAATATCTCTCTTCTGATTAATTTAATTTTTTATATTTTTTCACCAGTCAAAAGATTTGAAAATATAAATTAATGAAAATTCTGTGAATATTTCTAAGGTATTATTCATAACTGTATTTAATAACATATTAAATATTTATGCGGTTGGAATTAAAGTGAACTTCAATTAGAGAATTATTTCCAAATTTAAAATGATATATTACAGATATGCTTTTATGCAAATGAAATTATGCTTCTAATGCATTTAGAAGGTAGGTGCTGTTTTTTTTCTCCCTGTAATTTTAAATTAAGATCATTCATATGTTTAATTAAATCTGTATAAAATTTATAACTTCCACAGCAATTCATTATTTTGTAACTTTGCTAGAGGACGATTCTTTTCAAGAAAATTTAGATCATGAAGCTCAAAAAAAGCTTTTAATCAATTGTGGCACCATGGTCTGATCTACAAAATGATCAAGCTTCAATTTCCAACTTGGATCATATTTATCATTATAGATTATTTTAAAAATATAACTTTTCAAGTTCGGCTTCAAAAGGAATTCTCCACAATCCGTCCTATTAGAGCTGGTAGACCTCAAGAAAGTATGCTCAGTCCTATCCTCTACAATAACTTTACCTATGACTTTCCTCAATGCACTAACATTTTCACTTGCCTATTTGCTGACGATTCTGCTTCTCTTGCCCAAAGTGCTTTTATTTACTATGTTATCAAAACTCTTCAAAATTTCCTGGATACTCTGGAAAATTGACTAACTAAATGGCGCATAGCAATTAATGTCTCTAAATCTCAAGCCATCGTTTTCCGAAAAGGACACGCCAGACAACCAAATATTAATCTCTCCCATTTTGATCAATAAATTGAATTGACAATTAATATTAAATATTTCGGCTTGATCATGGACAATAAACTAACGTTTCGATCTCATATTCAAAAAGTTAAAATAAAATTGTTGGAACATATTTTATCTCACTCTGCAACTCATTAATAAATATTCTAAATTAACTTTATCAAAAAAAAAAAAAATCTTTACAAACAAGTTCAAGGCCTATCCTTACGCTGCCCCGATCTGGGGTCTGCAAAATCTAACAAAAAAATCTGTACAAATTATTCAAAATAAACTTCGTATCATCACTGGTGCACTCTGGTTTGCCTGTAAAACTCTACAATCAATAAAGATTTAAATATTGATTCTATTGACAACTATAATCAAAAACTTTCTAGAAATTTTTTCAATACTATTTCTACCCACGAAAACGCCCTCGTCAAGGCACAATCTATTTTTACGCAATTCAATGGAAAATACAAGTATCTTTACTTTACTTCTAAATGAAATTGAAGAATCAAACCACTATAATTTCCTGTTCACTTATTTATTCTACTTCAGTTCAATAACTTCCAGTCTACTGATCGCAAATTTCATGTTACATTTTTATCACCAGTTTTTCATTTTTCTTTTATTTCCAATTCATATGACTACTATTATCTATTCATCCTGACTTTCCTTTCCTTCTACCATCACATCCATTGAGTAGAGTACCATTGAATTATTTAGCGCATGTGATGTGATATAAAACAGCTGACATGACTGGCTTTAAAACTTCTGACATATCCAAGCATTTTCTGCATAAAGATAATTGATGAATGATACACTATACGATTAATGGTTTTGAATAACCTTCATTTTCTACGACCTTTATACGAGATCAACGAGCCCTTTATTTTTTAATGTATGTTTTTGCTACCATCATTAGTAGAACACTTTAATATTTTTCCATTGAAAATTGCTTTTCTGAACATTTTCAACTTTTCAAATATCTTCTCTTGTGATAGCAATGAGAATGCTATGAACTTCAAGAAGCTCTTCATTCACGTTATGATTTTTATCTATATCTCGAATAAAAAACAGCACCTGAGCAGTATCTAAAGCATCTGTAGACTCGCCCAAGAAAACATTTTTCGGCTAAAGAAAACATTTTTAAGTGACAATTTTTGTCAAACAATTGAGTTGATGTATTTTCTGAAATATTACTCGTCGAAACAGCAGTTTGCAGACAAACTGATATTTTTAAATAAATTAGCTTTTTATAGAACGCATTTCTTCTGCTGCTGCTGCAATCATGTAATCCAGCGCCGTCAATAAATATTTTCTTTGTTATACTTTTAGAATGAGATGCGAATAAACTAGTTCGAGTTGCTGTTTCATGTTCATTTACTTTGCTGAGATTTCAGCCAGCGTTTCAAAGATTCATATTTCTCTAACCATTTGCTTTCTGTAAATTTGGATTAATTCTGAAAATGTTTGGTTTCATAGTGACGTTTTATATTGTATTCTTTGTGGACTGATATTGTTTCATTGAAAATTATACACATTGCCTTATTATTTGACTCAACCACAAAATACTGATATCCTCATTGCTCTTTAAAGTTCTGCACTCACTATTTATCTCTCGTTTCTTTTACATATATGAGTAGTTTTCTTTGAATTTCGTGTAAATTCATTTTTGACAAAACGTTAGTTAATGATAACAACGAATGCAATCTGCTATGAGCTTTTTATCTATAAACAGTTCCCAAGGGGGCCTGAATGGTCGAGTGGCTAGCGCTCGGTACCACAGGTTTCGGGTTCGAGTCCCGGTGGTGCCATGGATGTTTGCAGTGGTTTGGAATCCACTTTAAGCCGTAGGTCCCGATCTCATATGACTGTAAGAGCGTCACGGAGGAAAAGTCAGACTTCTACCTACGGGTGCTCCATCACAACAGAAGCTGGCCCTTTCCCACCATCCATGAGTAGATCACTCATAGGATGTTCGTCCCGCACTGCAGGACATTGAGGATTAGTCACAGTTCCCAAGTTTTTATCTATAACACGATGGCGCTTCCCGACATGTGAGGTCCTCTGTAAAATATTACTGAATATAACATTTTGGTGTAAAATGTTACTGAATATAACATTATCTCCCGACATTGTTTGCGTGTCCGCGAAGGTCCTCCGACCTTACTCCCATGGATTTCTGGCTGTAGGGATACTTGACTGACTTCCAAAGCGTAGCATCTCATTCACTGTATCTGATTTGAAAGATGCCATCAAATGTCAGGTTCCACAGATTTTTCTTGCCATGGTTCGTGCTTCAGTGCTATCCACCATCTGTCGTAAGCAAAATGTCATCATATGTGAAGGGAGTCACATAGAAAATTTATGGAATACGATACAATATTTTGCTTTTTGTTGCTTCTCCGAAATTATTAGTAGTTTTCACATTTCTTAGTATGTCTAGCGCCACTGATTTTCGTGCTACAAGTACCGTTCCAACGCTATTTACGGATTTTCACTACAAAGATCACATTTCACTGCATAATAGTAGGTATAACCATTTGAAATTTTGTCACTATAACTATAACTGTTAGAGTTTAACGACTGTTTTTCATATGATTCTTGGGCGTTAAAAGTTTTGTTCATTTTCTGTGAACGGTATGATAGCTAGCGGCTTATATATCGATAAAGGTTTTTTTTTATGATCCCTCTGTACATTGCTTTAAGATAGTGGTTCATACATTGCGTTGTGGTCACAATAACTTATGTTAGAATCCTGGTCCAATCAAGCGTTTTTGTCGTCCGATTTTTTCAAGGTTTGTGGAGGAATTTGATACTATGCATCATTTCAGTATTAAAGAGAAGAGTTTATTTTTTAAATTAATTTTTAACATGAAATTAACTTTGTGAATGTTTTTAATTTGTGTTAATAAATAAAAATTTAATTTTTATACTTTTGTTATTTCTTGGTACTTTCTTTACACTTTAGTTATTTTTTCTGCAAATAAAAATTAAAATGAATGGAAATATTTTAGCTCACATGGAAAAGTAATCGTTCAGATACATCCTGAAAAAGAATGCTGTGAAGCTTTCAGTGACCAATGCAGGGAAAAATTTAGGGAAAACTCACATTCGATATGTAAAAAGGTGCAAACAAGCTGTCTTGAGTCTTTCCTCGATTCAGGCCTTTGTGTCATATCTGTCTATCTATTTATGCATATATATATATACCTCATGTTTCACTAATGGCCTTTTAAATTAGAAAGTTTTGAAAAGATATATTAAATAATTGATTGGATATATTTTAATCATAGATCAGCAGAAAAGCCTTTATGTAGCTAGCGGCTATAGATAAGGTTTCACATATTTCTTTAGCCTGGTACACATTGGAGCACGTTAGCCGCGAAACATCGCTATCTAAACAGATTGATGATGTAGTTAAGATGTAATAATATGAATAAATAAATATTATAAATATCTTGAATGAAACCAAAATAGTGCAAATACTTATTACATACTTGATACTTGATTTAATTTAACTTATTAATACTTATTATCTACAATATATATTTTACAGATTATAGAAAATTAAACTAATCTAACTATGCTAAGTATCAGTGTAAACTATGCAAAAAAAAAAATCTTAAATAAATAAACATTTTCATAAAAACCTTATCATAGTATATAAACAAGATAAAGAAGTTTTTACTTTTATTATAATTTAGAAATAATATGAATAGAAAAAAAAAATTATACAATTTAAATTTTGTTTAAAAATTAAAAGTTGCATTCATGAATAAGTAGAACTGAAAACAATAAACTAAACTATTCAACTAAAAAAATAATTATATTTAATTAATTTAATTTAATTCAACAACAGCTTTTTACTGTTACTTAAAGTAACTAAGAAGATTCATACATAAAGATTCATGTATACAGACATTATTTTTAATTTTAATACACAAATGTAAAACTGAATGCCTGTGTAAAGAAATATGAGAAGGGAATATATTTTTCCGTAAGATTGAGGAAAATATCAAAAAGTGTAAGCTTTTTATATATCTTACATAAACATATATTTGTACATATTATATAGATATATAAGTTTAAATCAAACTAAGATTTGAGTGAAGAAACAAGAGAGTTTTTGCATACCGTATTTTGGACGTCCGTTATTTTTTTCTCCTTAGCGCATGCTCATAGGAAACATTATTACAGATACGCATGCGCAATTTCCTATGAGCATGCACGCTAGGGAGAAAAAAATAACGGACGTCCAAAATACGGTATGCTAAAAACTCTCTATCTTAAAATTTATGTATTGATCAGCAGCCATTTCAGTAGCAATCTCGTTCCATGCTTTATTATTTTTTCAATTCCTTCTATGAGCTCACACTCCCCCTATATATATCTTGCTCAAATTTTCAATCGTCAATAAAATACTTTTTATTCATTCACTCAAGTTCAAATACATTTTTTTTTTAACTTGTAGTGGATGACACTTGATGTTAATACATTTTTTTCAAATATTAATTCATTAATTAAATTTAATTAATTAATTATATTTTTTTTTAGTTTTAAGTTACATATATTTACCAATAGATGGCGCCAGATAAAATTAAAAAAATAAATGAAAATTATTTATAAAGGACTTTCTGCATATAGTGAAAAAAAGTAGGAATTGACTTAAAAAAAATTTTTTTTTTTATTACTTGTTTTTTTGTTTTTTTTTAATTTTCAAATAATAATAATACGGTTGCTTAGTATTCTATGATACCTCTTTAGAATGGTAATGATCAATTAACCTTAATCATTCACTGTTGAGCCACCCCTTTAAGTAATCGCAAGAAAATGCTTGTTAAAAAGGACAATTGGTTGAGAATAGCATTCAAAACTCCATTTGAAGTACGACTAAAAACCTACTCTGAGCGTAATCACAGAGACTGGTTATTAACCGATTAATTATGACTAACCGTAATTTAAATTTTTCTGGTAATTTAAAAAAAAAACATTGCTAAACTTTATAAAAATATTTAGTACATTATTTCAGTTATGTGTTTTAAAAACAAAATACATAATTTAACGCAAAATACGCAGATGTACAAAATTTAATTCGTACGGAAACGGACGTACCTGTTCCGGAGTACCTATGAGGTAAGATTTTATTTTTCAGCATATTTCAAGAAGAATTCAAGAATAATTAATTTATATAAGCCTACAAATATAACTATAATTTATTTCTTTAAATGATACTTTGCCGTTGAATCATAATTTCGTTGCAGTCATAATGATTAAGTAAATGTAATAGGACTTATAAAAATATAACTACTAACTAGCCTTATATTCATTATTGGTATTCACTTATATTAATAAATCATTTCCTTTTTTCAATTCCTTCTATTACCTCACTCTCCCTATATATATCTTGTTCAAATTTTTAATCGTTCATAAAATACTTTTTATTCATCCACTCAAGTTCCAGTAAGCTTTTTTTGAACTTGTAGTGGATGACACTGGATGTTAATAGAATGTTTCCAAATATGAATTCAGTAATTAAATTAAATTAATTAATTTTAGTTTTTTTAGATTTAAGTTGCATGTATCTACCAATAGATGGCGCCAGATAAACTTAAAAAAAATGAATGAAAATTATTTACAAAGGACTTTCTGCAATATAGTGAAAAAAAAGTAGGAATTGACTTAAAAAAATTTTTTTTTTATATTACTTGTTTTTAACAGGGATAGCATTCGCTATTGTAACTGGTAAAGTATTAAAATGGGGTCTGTTGGACGAGTCATTAGCGTTCGCTGCCACAGATTGCGGGTTCGAGTCCCAGCGGTGCCATGGATGTTTGTAGTCGTTCGGAATCCACTTTAAACCGTAGGTCCCGGTCTAATATGACAATAGAGCTGGCAACCCTACGCCGTAAAAATAAAATATCTCCTGTCTCGAAATCTTCCAGTAGGCAGAAAGGCCTTGGCTCATCATGGGGCTGTTGCACCAATGAAGAAGAAGAAAGTATTAAAATCTTATTAAATTAATATGTATTTAGATGAGAAGTGATATACAATAGAAATATTTGAATTTCGGCCGTAATTATCCATTTCATTTGTATCCAATCTTAAATAAAAAGAGATTTTCTCATTACTATAGTCCTATAGTGAAAAATATTTGGAGGTAAAATAAATGTGCAAATTTTTTTCAAAACATTTCAATACAAAATTACGAATAATAGTTCATTTATGTATTTCTGTCTTATCCTTTGCTTTAAGTAGTAAGGTATTTTATATTCTATTAATATCTCTGATAAAATCTTTTAAAAATACTGTGATTCACAGATTTGTTCCACGTAATACTAATAACTTACAGACTGATGAAACATTTGTTTCAGATTTCATGAAAAAAAAATTTAGGCAATGTGCATTTTTCGTAAAAAGAAACGAAAAACCTCTTTAAAGAATTTCACAACTGACCTTCAAGTTTTGATATCATTTTCGCAATTTTATGACATAATATTTTAAGATGCATTATATTTCTGGGAAATCTTTGTAAATGAATGTCTCTCAATTCATCATTAAAATGATAGTTAAAAATGTATGAAGAGGGGGGAAAAAAATAGGAAGAGGAAAAAAAAACACGGGAAGAGAAATAACTTTTACATTTTCTGAATTTACTAATAAAACTTAACGTTATATTTGAACTAATCTTCCCACGATAAAAAAAAATTATATTTTAGAATCCAAATAAACCAAATTCAACGTTAATTTTAAAAACATGACTATATAAGGGAGAACAATCATACTAAAAAAAATTTTTTTTAGAGTTAATCCTACAGCTCTTTTAAGAAATATATTATTTTATTGGGCCTGATGGCCGGGTGGCTAGCGCTCTGGCGTTCAGTACTACGGGTTCGTGTCCCGGCGATGCCATGAATGTTTGTAGTGGTTCGGTATCTACTTTAAGCCGTAGGTCACTGTCTCCTATGACTGTAACAGCATTGGACGTAGTGTTGACAACCCTGCCCTGTAAAAAAAGAAAACATCTCGCGTCTAGAAATTGGGTTGACGAACTTGACCCACCATGGGGCTGTTGCGCCTTTGATGATGATTATTATTTTATTATTAAACTACCTGAAAATAATGAAACCATAATAAATGTAGATATTTTTTTTTTTTTAATGGGGGCCATTGTAATTGAAAAGGAATTTGTATTTTATCAATAAGCGATTGCATATCAGAACTATATATATATGGATAGCCAACGGCCGTACCATGCTGAATATACCGGTTCTCGTTAGATCACCGAAGTTAAGCATCATTGGGCGCGGTCAGTACTTGGGTGGGTGACCACCTGGGAACACTGCGTGCCGTTGGCAAATTTGGGACGTGAATGGCCGAGTGTCTAGCGCTCTGGCGCTCGGTGCCACAGGTTTCGGTTCGAATCCCGGCGGTGCCATGGATGTTTGTAGTGGTTCGGAATCCACTTTAAGCTGTAGGTCCCAATCTCCTATGACTGTAAGAGCGTCACGGAGCAAAAGTCAGGCTTCTACCTACGGGTGCTCCATCACAACAGAAGCTGCTTCCTTCCCCTTCAATCATGAGTCCATATGGGCTCGTGGGCTTGGCCAGCCAAGTGGGATAAGAAACAACAACAATATATATATGGAGAGAGAGAGCGCGAAGGAGATTTAATTCGTCAGGTTAAAATCAAATTATAAAAGTGTTAAAATACAAATAACAATCTTCATGGTAATCATAAGAAGTGTATCCTTTTATTCCATGCACCGACAGACTTATACATGTATGATATTATAGAATAAGGATCTTGTTTGTTTTATTTAATATTCATGTACAATAACATTAAATAATACATCTCAACAATTATTTTTAATGCCTGGCATGAATTCCTTTGTATGCATACTAACTAGGAGAAAAAGAAACATCCATCAGCATGAGAACTTTTTCAAACTCCTATTAAGAACTCAAATACTATATCATAAAATTTAAGGGTTTAAATCAAAACATAATTATTTCCGTTAATTATAATAATGGGATTAAATAATATGCATAGAACTGTTAACTGTATTTCTTTTAAAATTAGTTCAAACGGTTGACAGAGCGATAGTAACACTTGCGGAAAGCAATTATATAAATCAGAGAAAAAAGATCAAACCACGGATAAAGATCACCACTTAGCAACCTGCCTTTCGGTGACTTATATTAGAAAGTTTTTGCATAACGATTTTTACAGTCTGTGGGAAGGAGGTTGTCCTCCACTGTAGAAACTTCACATTTCAATTTGTCACAATCGTTGCAGTCCTGATTAAGATTAAGCTAGTGCAGGGGTCTCCAAACTACTGCCCGCGGGCCAAATCCGGTCCGCCAGTGCCATCATTCCGGGCCGCGACAGCGAATAGCTTAAATAAGTTGGATAAAAAACACAGAATGATATTAACGGTTTAAAAATGAGCAGAAAATTTAACTTAAGCATAGCAACTAACAAATAATTGAAATGAACCCCACTAACATTATAAATTAGTGAACATCCCGCGGTTACCCTTGGTTGTTATACCTATCTATTTCCGCTTTTAACCACTAGATGTCGTCAAGTGGCACGGTTGCCGTTCATTTGAACCAAACTTAGCAAGCGTATTTCTAGAAATTGTCAAGATAATTGCAGTCCTGATTAAGATTAAGCTACTGCAACAACCTGTTTGGAAAGCTTTCGTGAAAGCCGCACGCCTCCCAAGTCGTATCAGCACGAGACAAATGAGTTCTCGCTTTGAATGTCTTCGTCTGACCGTGAGAAACAAGCCATGTTATCTCTCGTTGCAGGTGACAGCTGGTCGAAAATGGCATCAGCGAGAAATCACTTTGATGTGAGGGAAAACCGACGCTGTTTGGGGCGGAGTCAAAAGCTCCGAGAGTTCCACCCACACTGAGATAAACTGGTTTATAATTGATTCGCGAAAACTATTCGCTTGTGTGGTTCTCTCGTTTGTACGAGGCGTTTCCAGTTCCAATCTAGACGGGGCTTGTTTACCTACCAATTCTACAAAACATAGTAAATGGACTTTGGACTTTGAATTTAATTGACAGGCTGCAGTGCGAATTCTGTAATTAAACGACTTCTATAATTAGCCGAATTATAGAAGTCATTTAATTATAGAATTCGCACTGCAGCATGCCAATTAAAATTTAACGTTTAATATCCATTTTTAATTTTAAAAATTATAAACACTTTATAAAAATTTATATTTTAGTTAAATATTTCATTATTCTTTTATTTTTATTATAAGCTTTTATAAAATGCCAAATTGGACTATTAAAAATTTATGCAAAATGTCCTTTCCAAGGGCTATTAGTAGTTGAAATATTTTCAAGGTTTTAAAGTGGCAGGAAGCTTTTAAGCTCATTTTAAATCTTTCGTACATTGCTGATTTCTTTCATATGTATAGTCCGACTATGGATCGCGTGGAAATGGTAATCTTCCAGTTTAACGACGAATATATTATTTTTTAGGGGTGCTAGTCACACGGGGTAAAGCTGCTTTAAAAGGGAAAAAAATGCAATTCTTAGTGTGGAACTTTTTTTTATCTAGTTATTCTTTTAATATCGTGTAATCTAAAATTTTAATAATCAAAAATTAAAATTATTTTCATGCCTGTTAAAATCGCTCCTAAATGATATTTCATTCTCTATAGCTTTTTTTTTTTTTTCATTCAACCTTGGCCGCTTACCAATTTTCCACACGATTGGTAGTCGGCTATAGCATAGTTGTTGGTGACGTAGTCCAAAATCAGAAAATACTCTCAATATATTTTAATGAGGTATCGGGGACTGCCATTTCACCCCAAAAGATGTCAGCATTCTGTCCATTCTCGCTTTAACTGCATCATGCGACAGCATATCAAATTGTAATTCAAATAATTTAGACAGAAATATGTCTCTATCTTCATCTTTATATCGTACTTGTTGATTTATTTCCAAATTTTACACGAAATCGCACACTAATAGGATCTTTGTAACGAATTCTAAATCCATATACTGTAATGTCAAAACATGAAATTTTAGAAAATAACCTGAACTATTTTCTGTATTTAATGTGAAATTCTACTTAGAAACTTTAAAATTAAGTCAATCCACAAAACCATTAAATATTTTAACTCTTTTTTTCCCAAGAGAATCTAGATCCCCATTCCTCCGCCCCCCAAAAAAAATATTAATAAAAGAGATTATATGTCATTTACAAATTTTCAAAAATTCCTCTGTCAGTTTTACGCTGCAAAACTTTATTCTTTTCTAGCAACATAAGAGATAAAATATAACTGCACAAATGTCATTGAAAATTTAATGTTTAGAATTAATTATTTATTATTTTGATTGTAAATACACATTCTCCCACCTCATTTAAGATCAGTTATTCCTCCCATTCTTCTCAGATTAGGAATCGGAAGTTAAAACTCATATCAAATATGCCTAAGTGGACATAATTCTGGAAACAGCATGAAACCTTGTTAACTTTCACTGCAAAATACTGCCCAAAAACCTTTTAAATGAAGTTAAACAACAAAGGCATCAAAACATATTTTTTAAAACTGGTTGAAATCTTCAAGAACTACTCATAAACATATTTTTATCTAGCAATAAAGAGTCTTAGAAAATGCCTCGGACAATTCTGATACAATTAGTGTTGAATGCGCAAAACTTACTATGTAATTACTTGAACTTTGTTAAAAATGAACTTTTACATAAAATCTCAATCTATCTTCATTTTATATTTCATTTCCTTCCAGAAAAAAATTAAAAATAAAATAACGAATAAGTAAATAGGCCTTGTTCAAAATTAATTCTTCGTTCAACAACAAAAACGAAATTCAGTTCTGAATATTTTATACTTACGCCATCAACCCTCCACTTAGAGATCAAATTCTCTCAAATATGTCAATTCTAAAAATAGCTTTAATCATTTCTACACTCACTTCGAAATATTGTAAAGAAACTAAAACTAAGTCAAACCATAAAACTATTAATTTTTTTTTCCATAAGTGGTCAACTCCACTCCAGTGGTTTAGAAATATGCATAAATATAATTTTACATCTGTCTATTCTCGGTTCTTAAACTAAACAACATGCAGTATATCAAACTGTAATTCACAAAATTTTGATGCTTGTATCTGGTTTCATCTTTTATGTCATAATTTATGTCATAATTTATTAACAAAAACATAACAGTATTTACCAATCATCCTTGCAATTTTATAATGCAACTCTCCATATATTGTATTGCCAGTTCATATGAGATGGCAGCTGTGTTGATCCAAACGGTCCGTATAATTACAAATTCGCCCTGGTTTTTCCGAAATGAGGATATCAGAAATGCTCTTTCCCTCCCAAGTTTTAAGCAATTGGTTTATAAAATTGCACTACATTTTTATAATTCCATTTCTAATATTAATAATCCTGTTTTGAATGATCTCGGCAACTGTGATTACATTTCTGAATAAGTTAATTTTTTAAATAAATTAATACTGCACACAAATACACACACATATACATATATAGATATATCTTACTCTTTTTCTATCTAATCAATAAGCTTAAAGCTTAAGACACTTCTCTCATTCACAAAGCAGGCGACAGAGGTTGCTATGCAACCAAGGCTCTCCGTCAACCTGGCAAACCGTCGTCTTTCAGAAAATAACAAAAGAAAGCCATATCATTCGGCATTGCAACAATGCATAAATGATTAATTACCTTTCTGTTAAAATGAAAAACAATTCTTTCTGAAGAAATTTAGATGTTATATAAAATTAAAATTTTCAATAAATACAGCATTTTCAAACTAAATAAAAACAATTAATTTATTAAGAAAAAGAATTAATTTAAAAATTAATTAAAATTTTTTATTTCCCATAAATTACTATTTCAAAATTGCAGTTTTTCTATAAATTTCCTAAATTGTGCTACTTTGCTTTTTAAAAGAAGACATATGTGATAACACATTATTCAATAAGTCTCCGATCTAGATAAAAACACGTTTTTGTTTTTTTTATAGAAATTCGACTTTATTCATCAACATAACTCTCCTTCAACAGCGATACATTCATTCCAACTTTCCTCTAACTTTTCGATGCCTTTTTTGTAGAACGATTCGTCTTTGCTGTCAAAACAGACATCTGTTTTTGCAATAACTTTTTCATTTGAGCGAAATTTCTTTCCTTGGAACATCTTGATGTCTGTAAAGATCCAATAGTCGCTGGGGGTCAAATCTGGAGTAATGTGGGCAAGGAAGCAATTCGAGGCATAATTCCTTCAATTTAACCATAGTTTTCATCGATTTGTGACACGGGGCATTTTCTTAATGAAAAAGCACTTCTTTTCCTTAATTTCTACACTCAATCGATCCAATAATGACATGCAATATTTGCTATGATAGCTTTATCTTTCTAAAGATAGTCGATGAGCAAAATATCATGCGTGTCCCAAAATACGGATGCCGTACCTTGCCTGCTGATTGAGTTTTTGGTCGCTTTGGACGACTTGCACCGACTGCTGTCCACTCAGCTGACAATCATTTTGATTCAGGTGTGCAGTAGTGGATTCATGTCACATCCATTGTCACATACCGACGCAAGAAATCCTTTTTATCTGTCTTGAACAGCTCCAAACAGTGCTCTGAATCGTCGACGAGTTGTTGTTTTCGGTCCTGTGTGAGCAAACGCGGTACTCACTTCGAAAGCAACTTAACCTTTTGATATCTTTAAGGTGTCAGCTATCTAACGCAACTTTACTGTAAGATTTTTCAAAACTATTTTGTGGACTTTTTTTGTTTTCAGGAACAACCGCCGATTTTGGGCGACCAGAGCGTTCAGCAGCATCGGTGTTTGTAAGGCCGCCTTTAAATTCAGCATACCAGTCAATAATAATTGATTTTTCTAGTGCAGAGTCTCAAGATATCTTATCAAGCCACTATTTGGCTTCCAAAAGTATTTTTCACCACCAAAACCAATGTTTAATGAACACACGAAATTCTTTTTTATCCATTGTTTTGAAGATTACAAAACTGGAGTCCCTAAAACCGCTGTAACCTGTAAACTAATTAACAGATTGCCATGACATTTTAACATGCATCATTTGAAGGATGTTACTATCCAAAAATCAACAGTCCTGCCATATATGTGTTAGACCCGAGACTTATTGAGTGATGTGTTAATTTAAGTAATTCATTTATTACTAATAATGTAACTGTAATATAAATTAAGAAATTTTCTTTAAAATATGTTTTGACATCCATTGCATATTAAACTTTTTTTGTGTTAGTAGTAAAATGTGGTAGTTAAATATTTCTGATTGAAAAGTATCTTTTATGATCACTATAGTTTATAGAAAATATAAACTGAAATTTGATGGTAAAATCATACTGATTTAACATAAATTATAATAATATATTTTTATGCAATAGGTATTGTTAAAAAAATTATGCATTATATTATTAAAAATTTTATTAATTAATGAATTTGCTACATTAAAATCTTCTATCAATAAACTGAAAGTATAAAAATTGCATATAGTTTCTTACTCTTTATTATTTCTTTTCAAAATTATTTATAACTACTACAAAATTCTCAGAATTGTCTAGAGTTATGAAATTTAGATTTCTAGATTTTTATTCAGTTTTATTATGGTCACATAAAAGTGAATAAAAATCTTTAAGTGCATTCAGCTAAATCTATATATAAAGCAAAAATATTTGTCTGTATATATTCTTACAAACTTAAACAAGATTTAAAAGTTAAATTTTTTTTTCATCTTAATTTATTTTTTTATCAGGTGCTTACTTAAAAATTATGAAAAAATTCTTATTAATTATTTTTTAATTAAATAAAATCCTTATTTATTATTTTTTTTTGTTCATGATACCAAATGGTGTCATTTTTTTTTTTTTCATTGATAATAAAGAATTACAAAGAGAAAAGGATATCACAGCTCTTTATGCATTCTTTTTCACATTGTAATTCCTCCTTTTATGAATATAAAAATGTTCCTGACTGACATTTTAAATTATTTTGATACTTTACTGATGAAGGGGATATCACTTGTTTATTGGATGTTTTTGACTATCAGTACTAGTTTAAAAAAAAACTGTGTACTTTTTTTTTACATGCTTCTTTCTGAAATTAATTAATTAGAGATGAAAGACAAAAAAAAAAAAAAAGCTTTACATTTATGAAGGACTTATTCAGAAATGCTTTACATCCACGACTAAAAACTAAAAAAAGTTTAATTTTCTGTAGTCAGACAATTCAGAGCTATATTTGCTAGTATATAAATATACCAAGACTAATATTATATTTAATTGATAGGTAGGTCAAAATTAGGTTTTCAATTTTGAGGCAGTATTTTGAATCAAGTACTGAATTTTATATGCACCTAGAAATTTGATGACATTTACTGTGACTTTTAATATTAAAATGAAAAATTTATCAAAATGATAAATGCAACAAAATATTGTAAATATAGGAAATCAAGTGCAATTTTTGTTGATTATGAAATAAATAATTACTATTTAGTAAAGTATATTTATTTATAAAGTTCTCTTTAAAAAAAATTAAGTAATTTTTTTATATAAACTCTAAACTTTTATTTACATTCATATAACATGATTTCTTACATTGATTACATCACAACAATCTACTATTGAATATCAGTATAGTGTAACAGAATATTCTTTAAGATCCTCCAATAATATTAATGCCATTTTCTGAAATTATAAAATTGTTACATAAATGAGAATGATATGATGAAAATATCAACCCTAAATTTCGAGTAGATGGTACATTGTTTTCTGAAGAGTTTCGAGATATCTTGATTCGAGTTGTTAGAATATTGGACCACAATAAACCTAAAGAGGGTACATCTAGATTGGTTTTTCCATTACCTTTATTAGAACCTGATACCTAGAAGAAAAGAATATTTATAGGTTTTTAAAGAAATTTAATTTCATAATAAATAATTTAATATAACTAACATAGGTTTTTATATATAAAAATATATTTTTAAATCTTTATTATATATTTAAATAATAAAATTGAAGCATTTTTTTATGGCAATTATTATTTCCTTTATTTTTTTCTCAATTTATTCATACAAAACATATTTTAACAGAAAATTGCAATAGAATATTTGGTGCAACAAAAATTTGTAAAGGATGACTAAAATATTAATAAAAAATACATATTAATTGAATACTTCTAAAAGTAATTTTTTTTTTTTTTTCAATATATATGTTAAATGACATAATTTCATGATGCATAGGCCAAACTTCAAAATGAATAACTTCAGTGAGCAGCACCATAATGTATATTTAATCATGAAAGAAAACTATCAATCAAAAAACTATTTAAAGCAATTTATTTTGTAAAAATATATATACAATTATAAAATGTCAGCAGTTCTTAAATTTTTTACTTATTTAAATTATGAACAAAAAATTTATTACCTCAAAGGAAGAAAATTTAACTAGATAGTAGACAATATAGTTGTATATTAAGAAAAAAAAAATTACTCATTATATGGATTTGAAACATGTACACACACTTACATTTTTAAAAAGTGGAAAAATTTGTCTTTGAATCAGAAATGTTAAAAAGTCAATACCAATAGCACGTATGATTAAGGAAAAACTAAGTTAGCTGGTTGGCTTATTTGATGATATGCATGATAACACTTTACTTACTTGATTGACACAAATTACAGCCATTCCATTGATGTTAGCTAATTTCCAAATTTCAGTAGCTAATTGAAGTAATAATGATGTTCTTTCATTCAAGGAATCATATTCAGATCGTAATAAGGCTGCTACAGAATCAATAATAATGATTTTAAGATTGTTGACTTTTTTCAATAATTCAGGCAAACCCTTCTGAAGCACATACATTAACTGACCCTAAAATGAATTATTTTAACAATGCAATTAGGTTAACAATACGAACAATAAGAGGTAAAGATGTAACAATATTTTAGATTTACAAATACATAAGTAAAAATAGAAAAAATATAGATTTATATATATAGATCTCTATATATAGATTTTATATATCAATTAATATTTAATACTAATAATTATTAATGTTATTTAATATCATTTCTGTTTTAGTACAAATTAATGAATACCCTGGGAACACGTAATGAGAAATAATTGATGCTTACAAGTAATTCTTCACTTACATATGATAAATCAAAATTGATTGAAAATCATGATTTGAATAAGGAAAAAACATCTTTACAAAACTGATTTTGCTAACATTGCACTACGATTATGATTATAAAATCATATATAATTCTTATATAAAATCAATGACAAATGTCTATTAAAGTATAAATTTTATGCAGATGGTACAAGAGGAATTTATGTATTGCTGGTTTTTTTTCAGATATTTAGTTTAGGATAACTGTAATTTAAGCCCTACTTTTTTGTTGCTTGTAGCACAATTACTTAACTATTAACAATTTCTATATATCTGGTTATTTTTTTATTATATTTTCACAAACATTTTTATTACTCTACAGTACTTACCAGATTGAAAACTTTTTTCAATATAAGATTGTCAGACAATTTTATATTTTGTAGTTTTGGATGTTTATTTTTAAAAGCATTAGCCATTTGTAAAAATCGTTTAATTGGAAAATCGCCTTCGGAATGAATATATACAACTTCTGCCAAAAAAGAAAAGTAAAATAAGAAAAATACCATATATAAAATTCAAAAAAAAATAATAATGATTAAAAAAAATAACAAATAAATAAATAAAAAAAAAAATAAAAAAAAAAGGAAAATACACATACTAGAATTTAATCCACCTATACTGGTTGGCATTTGAGCACATATGCTTAAATATAAACATAACTGAGTTTTGCCACATCCACTTTCTCCACATATTTCAGTTATACTGCTAGTATATATGCAATCACAATTTCCTGAGCCATTTTTTAGTAGATCACAAATAAGTTTTCCTTTAACTGTAGAATCTTCATTATGAAGCATATCAAATGCTAGAAAGAAAAATACATGTATAATACGAAAAAGAATATAAAATTTAAATCAATTTTAGAAATGACTTACTAAATCTTTCTATCTATATGTAGATATTTGTGTGCCTCTCTATGCACAGCCTCAATTTACATCCAAATTTTCCAAAGATTGACAGGGATACTTCTAAAAGGTAGATCAAGTGGAATTTTTTTTTTTTTTTTTTTTTTTTTTTTGAAATTGGATCAATATTTGTTAAAAAATTACCCAATTTGGGATCAATTAGGTTTAACGGCAATTTTGTGACTCTACATGGCTGACATCATTTATTACTCTGTTAGACAACAGCAAAAAACATTTGAGTTTTTGATCTGCTCTTCTGACATGATTCTCCTCCTTCCCCATCTCTGGATATTCAAAACTTGATAGCCATGCTTATCCTATCACAGCATGAAGTTGGGAGAAAGAGTTTAATGAACTTTAAACTGTTTTTTTTTTTTTTTTTTTTTTTTGGTTAGATTTGTAATAATGCCTAGGAAAAAAAAGCTATTGAATTAGACCAGAATAGATTCTAAATGAAGAACAGCATATAGATCTATAGAAAATGTAGAACTATCAATAAATCTAAAGTCTAGTATGGCCAATGCTACAGATGAAGAAAGTGGAAATGCTACTTTGAACAGATGGGAATCTAAATAAAGTTAATAAGGTTTATTTTTCGAAGCCATTTAATACTGGTTTATATATGCTAGTATAATTGCTAATATAACAAAAATGTAAAACTAATATATATTATAGGATTTTTAAAACCTATGCCCTTATCACATGTCTGAATATACATATAGTCTGAATATTTTAATTATAAAATTATATATAAAAATTCCAATTAAAACAAAATAAAAAATTTTAATATAATTTTTTAAAAAGGTACTAAAAAATATTTATTACTAGATTTAATAATAAAAAAATTTCAACAAATTTTCTTTACCTTTAAAATGAATAATTACTTATTGACTTTTGTTTACCTTTTGCCATGCCCTAGGAGATAATTTATTTAACAAAAATGTAATTTAATATCTTTTTCATCATATTGTGTTACATCATTAACTATTTTTAATATCATCCAATAAAAAAAATAAGATTTTTTCCCTTCATATTACCTTATATTTATAATAGCCAATATTACTAGTATAGCCCAATTTCAGAAAAAATATTTTTTATTTTGATAGATTTAATTGAAAAAGTATCAGAAAAAAATATAAAGGAAGCAAGAAGGAAATAAGCTTAACATCATAGTAAAATTTTATTATTCAAGGTGATAGAAAGCATAATTAAATTTTGCCTTGATTTGATATTTTACTACAGACACACATGTATATATATATTACAGTTAAAATTCATCCTTTTGCATTTTAAATTTACCTCTTTGAAAATTAAGAGCTTTTTTTTATATGGGAGAACATACGTACGTTTATAACAACATAGATGTGTATGTCTGAATATATAAATCTACAACAGTAGTCGTGAGGATGACATGGATCAATGTATAAAAAGTATGATGGGATACATACATTAAACTGTATCTATTTCATTGAACATGTATATAATTTATGCATAGTATATGTCCTCATGCATGTAAGTATAGAATGCAAGTTGGAATCTATATAATCTGTGTGTGTTTGCATCTATGTTATGTATGTAATATGGTGCCTATATCAGGTGACAAATATGGTTAATTTTGATAATATTAAAGTATAACTCACAACTAATTAAATTAATATCAGGTCTACTATTAATATGCTATTTTAATCCCATTCACGAAATTCTATTCAATAGTTAGAGTTTTACGATACATCACATATAAATTTTAAGTTCTCGTATATAAATGCTTATCTTTTCCCTGCAATCCTACTAAAATATTTTTTGGCACTTTGGCTTTGCCATTTTAAGCAAAAAGTGATGAAATCAATTGAAAAACTAACACAAGAAGATATTTTATTGGAAGGTCTTTCAAAATAAACTCAACAATTGAAATTAGCTTTAAAATATTATTAAATGCTTTCATTAGAAAATTTTATATAGAAAAACTGCTACAAAACATGTCCAAGAGGAGATTAAAATTTCTTTGAACACATAATACAATAATTAGAGAAACATCATAAGAATCCAAGTCTCACACAAAATATAAAACTATATCTAAATAGAATATGCCATTTAATAGTTTTCACACTACTAAATGACATGGATTTAAAGAAAAAAAATTTTTTATTGTGAATAATAAAATCCTTGATTATTATGACTTAAATAAATTATATTTGCAATATGTGATATTTGGCCGTATAAATATTTGCATTTTTGATATTTATTACTGTTTGTCAAGTAACTGGGAAGGATGATTATCAGTACAAAATGAATCTCAGTTTTACCTGTTATAACTTTATGTTTGAGAAGCGCTTCAGATATTGATTCAAGAACAATTTGGGCTTCAGATGAAGTTATTTTAGCTATTTTCTGAAGTTCAGAATAAGATAAATGTAATATAGCTTGAAATGTATATAATTTCGCTGAAAAAGAAAAACTAATTTGAATAAATTTGTCTATTACAAAATTAATTTTTTTTAATTGATAATACTTTGCAACTAAGGTAAAATTTAATTATTTATAAATTTTTTAACTAAAAAAACCTTCTTTTAATTTATAAATAATATGAGGATGTATCGAAATATCATCTATTTCAGAACACAGTTTTTGTTTCTTCAGTAATGGAGAAGTCATACTAAATATTTTGGTGACTTTTTTTCAATTTCAGTAAATTAATAAAATATCTATGAAATAAACAGAGTAAGCACGTTAAAAAACATAGAATGGATAAAAACGTTTTAAATGAAATAATAAATTTTATTCATTAAAAATCCCGCGAATTAGAATTACTAAAACTTTTTTTAACAGTTAACAGTGAATATTGAATATGTAATAATTTCTCACAGAGTAGGAATTATTGAATTTATTGGTTCCTCTTAAGTGAATTTTATAAACATTTTCTATTTTAACAGTTGTATCTTATTTTTTAAATATTAAGATGGATAAAAAAAAATATTTTTTGTTGATTTGTTTTAAAAATCTAAATTTTGCCGCAAAACCTTATTCTGGTTGCTGCTAACTTTTAAAAAATTGAATAGTAACTAAAATTAATTTATTGAGAGATTAATATTGAACAAAAATGTTCAATGATTGTATTACTTCAGTTAAATTCAGGTAACTCGTAACTCCCACGCAACAGACCATTTACGGTGCAGTGGTGTTTGAGCTCACGTCATTTTCTAAAGAAAGGAATTTTTTTTCTTAACCGTAACTGTAACAACGTATACTTTTCGTTTTACGAGTCGTCTCAGCGGTGATTTCGTTTCAGTTTTTTTTTTCTCTAAGTTTAGTATCCTAAAATGGTAAGTAATATACTGTAAGGGTGTTAAAAATTATGGTTATTTCTTTCAATATTAATTTTCATTTAAATTTAATTATTTGGTTTTTTAGTTAATTAGGTTAAATCGTGTAATCCCTTGACATTTACACTGGAATGTTTTTATATTTTATTGAATTTTCTCCCGAAAACGTGCTTTATATTTTAAAATTATGAATATTATTTCACTTTAAAGAGCTATTAATAATTCTTACGTATAAATTGTGATTTTTAATTATTTTTCTCCTAAAAATGCATATGTAACAATGATGGTTACTTTTACAGGCGAGGTACTTCAGAGAACAAGATATAGACGGTATGTAATTTCTTCGCAAAATTATTTATAATTGTATAGAAAGGTTATTTAAGTAGTACTCCTTTTTTATTTCAAAATAGTTATTTGACTCTGATTAAAAAAATCAATAAAATATTAATTAAACCAATTATAACCTACTAATTATACTTATTTAATTCATATGTATTTTTTACATATAATTTAGAATTTTGTCTTGTTCATGTATTAGTGTACTTCAATTTGAAGCTTCAGAACTTAAATATGTTTACTTTAATTTCACAAGCAACATATGGTTTCATTCATTTAATTTTTGTAATTTATTTTATTTAATTGTAAAACTGTGTATGTTATTAATGATTTGAATTGATTTATTTTAATATAATTTAATGCATAATTTAATTGGATGATTTAATATCTATATTACTAAATAATCATTAGTAAGGATTTAATAGTTTGTAATTTCTATAATTTTTTGTCATTAGTTAACAATGTTATTTATTTTGAGGCTCAGTATAAATCTATGAAATTTTAAAAGAAATTTTGGCACTAATTTTATGTCACTACAATTTTTCAGTAGTAGAAGGAATGCATGCTACTTTGATGTTCTTTTTTTATCTGAATTGCTTAAAATAGAATCTGTATTTTTATTTTTGTAAATTCTGCTTTGTATTGTACAAACATTTTTTAATTATTATTTTTTTTTTTTTTTTTTTTTGGAAGGTTTATGGAAGTGTCCTTTTTTTAAAGGAAAAAAATGTGTATTTATCTTGTTCATTAGCAACTTTACTTTTCATATGGAAATGAAATATTGTGTTCAACCGATACTCCAATACTCATGCATCTAATAAAATGGATAAAATGCAAGTTATTAAAATATAACTACAAATGGCAAAACTAATAGAACTATTGATAATATCTTGAAAAATAATTAAAATTTTAACTTTCATCCAATAATCACTAAAATATTTCAAATCTAATAATCAAATTACTTTATTCCATTTATTTTTGATGATTAAGCAATGTATACTTTTTAGTTTGAAGTAGATGAGGAAGGAAAAAATAAATTTCTGTTAGTGAGGCTACACTTCATAACAAAGGTCTGTTCTAATTTTTGACCTATTTACTATAAAAGATTTAAATTTGAGGTATGTATGCCTGTATCTTTGTTAATAGAAACAGCACAAACTAGTTTAAATGTTACTTAAATATTAACATTAAGTGTCAAGACCTTGTAATGATTTCCACATTAATTTAATTAGAATATTTTCAAATAATTGTGAATCTTAGGGATTTTGTCTCATTGATAAGTTATGGTTCATTCAGTTTATTGTCAATTGAAAAAATTTTAATTGTGGATTATTGAAAAAAAATGATTGTATGAACTCAAGCTAAATTTCATAACACTTAGTCAAGAGAAAAAAAATACTTGCTGTTTGAGAAGTTTATTTTAATAGACATATTAAAAAAAAAGGCAAAGGTTTCTTATAATAAAATAATTGTTAGTGTAATAAGTCTTATAATTTAAAAAAAGAATTTAAGTACATGAAGATCTTGGAACTTTTTTGAATAAAATCAAATATAACTTTTGGAAAGAAATTATTAAAATTTAAAATTGTATTTTTAATTAAAATGTTTTTTGTTGGGAAAAATATTTATTGAAAGTATATTTATATTTGTCATTAATTCATAAGATTATTATTATAAGAAAATTGCATTTTAAATATTTTAATGTTAGTTATTATTAATCATATTAAAGGTTTGTTATAATTTTCTTTATAAGTGACTTTGTAATTAGTTAACCATATGTCTTAAGCATTATCTTAAAAATCTATCTGTTAAACATTGATTTGGTATAATATACATTAATAATTAATGTTTTGAAATAAATTTATATTTTAGAATTTAACAGTTTCTTTATGAATTAATGTTTGGAAACTTTTTTTTTTGTAAATTGTCTTTAACCATTTTATATATATTTATATTGCATAATATAATATGTAATTTATACTAATTATTTGTTTTAGAAATCTAAATAATTAACTTCAAAGTATTTTACATTTTGAAACAATAAAAGTAAAAATATATTCTCGAAGATAGTGTGGTGAGTACGTTACTTGAATTTATTTATATGTTCGAAAAAGTCATAATAATATTTAGATATTTTCAAAAATTTTATTTTGGTACCACCAGGCAAAGAAGCCCTTGAATTTAACTGTATATATATATATGATGAATGTTTTAAGGCTCGTGCTCACCAAGGCGACAAGATGCAAGCGAAAAAATTTGACCAATCACTAGCCTCACAGCGGTCGCCTGAAACCGGTTTGCCCAACTTTCAACTCGAAGCGGTTTTTCACTAGGCGTAATGCTATTTCTGACGTTTCGCTGTGAAGGGGTCGAAAAAATTTTGTCGCTTGCCTCTTGAATCTTCACGTCTCTCGCCTTGGTGGGAACGAGCCTTTAAAATTCTATTAAATTATAATGTATTAAAAATTCTATGTTAATTTTTTTACTGAATTACATGAATTTGATAAATATGGTTTGAAATATTATATTTGGAAAATTAGGGTTTTTGAGGTGTTGCTTTAATGCTGTGTATTTGATGGTCTTCTGCATTATATAGCAATTGTTGAAGTGTCATTACTGGTTCTATGTTGGATGTGGTTTGGAAAAGTGGTCGGATGAGGTTGACGATTCATGAAGAAACAAGTTAACTGTATCTTCAAATCTTTTCAGAATTTCGTGATTGCTTTTACTTGAATGCCAGAAGTGGCCAAATACGAAGTTTGGATGAATTAACTATCATCATGCGTTCTTTGGGAATGAGCCCAACTATAACAGAATTGAAAAAATATTTCAAAGAAAAAAGTGAGTTAGGATTTTTATTTGAATTTCATCCCATTAATTAAAAAAAAATTTCACTGAAAAAATCTTTGTTCCATAAGAAATTTATTTATGAAATTGAAGTCTTTGTATCAAAATAAACATGAATTATATTAAACATTGTAAATTTTATCATTGGAATTCATGATTAAATTTATAAATGTTTTATTGAGGCAGTATCATAATTAAGATATTTTTCTCATGATATGCCAGGATATATGAACATTAATCATTGATTTAAAACTTTTAAAATTTATCTACTTGTTTTGATTAGCTTGCAATTCAATCTAAAAAAAAGAGATCTTTTTAAAAGAAAGTGATAGAAATGAAATATAATATTTATTAAATATATGATATCTATAATTTGAGCCTGTCTTCAAATGCTTTGTCAGACTTTTTGCACCATGACAAACTTATTGATGAAGCTGTTATCAGTTTTTTGCATTAATTGATTATATTCTAGTTTTAATGAAATTGAGATGCTTATGATGAATTCATTTCCTGTTATCTGACTATATATTAATTTTACACAGCTTTTTTTTAGAGCATAATATGGTTTTTGATTTATAATCTTAATTGTGGCAATTTTAAACTTCTTAAGTGCAGTTGCTGGATAAATCCAAATATGCTATGTAATTCTACTCTACAAATTGTTGATAATGTTTAAGAATTTTATAATATTAATGACATTTTTTGTTATTGAGGACTCATGTCATTCTAAGATCTCTTATAGGTTTCTACTTGGCTATGCAAATTAAATTATATTTCAAAACTTGAACTATGAACAAATTCCTCTATCACTTGTTGAATACAAATTGTTAAATAACTTCAAAATATATATTGTGTAGATTTCTTTTTTTCTTTGTGTAGCATAATCATTATTTTTGAACAAGTGATCATAAGTAGTGAATGTTTCTTTAACCATAAAAAAAAAAATAATAATATAAGAAGGTCTGTAGTAAAAATTAAGATTGAATCTTAATATCTTTTATTTGGAAATAAGTTAATAGATATTATTATATCTTAACTGTGTTCAGGTGTCTGTAATACTTTTTCTAACAGTGCATTTCTTGTAATGCAAATTAGTTTTTATATAACATATTGCATGCTTTTATTAAAGTTTAAATTAAATCAATGAAACATTTTTAATTGTGGGTGTACATGCATATTTTATTTGTTTTATATATTGTATAAAATTGCTAGATTTATAGAAACAATAATAGAACCTGAAATAAAATGGACATAATTCAGACTTTTAATCTGAGAGTTTTTTTGTTGAATTTTATTTATTAAATTCAAAACTGAAATTTATTTGAATATCAAAGAATTGAATGCAAGACTTGTCTGAAAAGTAAGAATGCAGTGGCTAATAATATCTAAAACATTCCTATATGACAAAATGTCTACTACAAATTATTTACTAATGTACATATTTTTTTCTGTATGATAGAGGTTATCCTATTGCTAAATCTGGGTACTTGTTTTGTATTTCATAGTCATGAAATAAATTCTACTAGTTGGTCAGAATCACATTTCAACTTTAAGTTTGATTTTATCATAAAAATGTTACCTACTAGGTAACATTTTATTCAAATAAAGAAATAAGCACAAATTACTACTTGGTACAAAATTCAGCCTATAGTGGAAAATTGAATTTCCTATTTGAATCTTAAGAAGTAGTTTTATTGCAATTTATATTTGAGCTTGAACATAAAAGGGAGATATCTCTTGTTAAAATTTCTCTGTTTTGAATGATGCATTAAAGACTTTACAAAAGTTAATAATGTACAGCAGCATGAATCATGTTGCAAGAACTTATGAAATGAATTAAAAGAATGCTTTTTCTGCCGAGAAATAGGAGTTATAATTTTTTTTTGTTTGAATGCTTTGCCTTGACTTTTAAGAAATATGCAATATCAAAATGCTATTGCAGTATTTCAATTAGTATAAAGTGACTTTCCTAAAAATCACAGTGTGGTTGTGCAACTTGTCACTTACATTGAAGTTGGGTGCAAAATCTGTTCTTTGTTTGTATTTGGACATCGATGTTCTGGATAGTCAGAATATACATAATTTTCTGCATCTTCTTGTTATAGTATGTTAGGTCTGAGATATTTCCGAAATGATTTTATGCAGTTCTCTTGCTGTGAGGCATTGATTGTCATGACATACTTTTTTTATTACTTCTCATTGGAGAACTCAAATAGTTTATCATTCTCGTGTTTGTCATTAACATCCATCTTTTTTTTTTTTTTTAATTCAAAGTAACAATTTATTGCATTTAAATGACTTAAAATGTTTTCATAATCTGGATCAATTTATTTGACACTATTCAAGTCTGTACTTGTCTCAATCAATCTCATCTTTTGCATCAAGGGCAGATAACATTTCATGTTTAATAACATTTTAAATTGACTAAATCTTTGTAAATACATGCTATCATCAGATTCAACATAGCATCGATAGATATTCGTAAGAGAAGAACCAGAGCATTAGAATAATCAAAGCTACTGTTGATAATGTGCTCTAAAACATTACTTTTCTGTCCAAATGCAATTATCTTTACTTTTCAGACATTGTATTGCATACTTTATTTGAACCATTTGTTGACTTTAAATTTTCTTATCTAAACATATGAATTAAGAAGAATTATTCACTAAAGTTTTTTTTTTATTAAAAAATCCTCATATTTTAATAAAGTAATTTTCATTTCAAGCATATGACCATAAACATAATTGCTATTTTTTCTGGTAATGAGTGTTTTGTAGTTCATGCTGTATTATTTCAGCATTGACTTTTCTACACTTAATTGCAGATGGAAAGATATCATTTGCTGATATGCTTGAAATAATGCATAATCATAGCCAGCTTGAAAACATTCCACAAGAAATCCTGCGTGCATTCCGAGCTAGTGACAAAAGCAAATCTGGGCGTATACCTGCTCGAGAATTGCGCCACATACTCCTGTTATGGGGAGAAAAGCTCAGCCCTAAAGAGGGTAATGCAAATTTTTATTATCAATAGTATATGCAATAAATCAATAAATAGCTTTTGATAAGCCTAGAAATAATTTAACTGTGCTTTAAAAAAATGTGGTGGTGAATTTGAATATATATTTAAAAAGAAAGCATTATCAGGAATACTTAGAGGCAATTATAATTTTTCTTTTCTAATAAAAGGCTTTTATATTCTGCATACTTTTTTAAAATAACAAGTTAAAAAAATAAATTATCTTATACTTTTAATTTTATAGTAGCAGCGGTTTAATGGTTTTTTGCATGGCATTTCAATTTTGTATAACATAGTTTTGTAATTTCATTAAACTTGACCTTTTTTCAAAGTTATTGGAGTATGATACAAAGAAATACATACCATATTTTATGCCTACATAAATGTGCATGCAGAGTACTTTTGTATTAGTCATGGACTTAAGAGAAAAAATTTTGTCATTTTTCGTATGTTTGAAATAGGTGCAGTTCATTTCAGTTCTTGCTTGTGAATTTTTTTTTCTACAAACCTTTTTTTAGTTATTAAAAGTGATATTAATTTAACCTTTTTAAAAAATCAGATTCTATTTTTAAAATCTTCATATATGTTCCAAATATACAGGCTCTATATTTTAGTAGCCAACGGCCGTACCATGCTGAATATACCGGTTCTCGTTAGATCACTGAAGTTAAGCATCATTGGGCGCGGTCAGTACTTGGGTGGGTGACCACCTGGGAACACCGCGTGCCGTTGGCAAATTTGGGACCTGAATGGCCGAGTGTCTAGCGCTCGGTGCCACAGGTTTCGGGTTCGAATCCCGGCGGTGCCATGGATGTTTGTAGTGGTTCGGAATCCACTTTAAGCCGTAGGTCCCGGTCTCCTATGACTGTAAGAGCGTCACGGAGCAAAAGTCAGGCTTCTACATACGGGTGCTCCATCACAACAGAAGCTGCTTCCTTCCCCTTCAATCATGAACACGTATGGGCTCGTGGGCTTGGCCAGCCAAGTGGGATAAGAAACAACAACATATTTTAGTGAGCAAAATTTTCAATTACAGTACATGAACAGCATAAAAAAAAATAGATTGTTTATTTTTGTTTGCATTTACTTAATGCAAGTCATATGAAAGATTTTATTAACCATTTATCTGCCTTATTATTGAAGTACTAAGGTTACTTCTTTATAAAAGTTTCTTGGTAATCAAAAAATTATAATTATTGAACCTTTTCTACATCATATGCTTTCATTTTTGTAAAATTGTTACCTAGCTAAAAATTTTTTTTTTTTTTTTTTTTTTTTTTTTGGCAAATATATTTTATTTATTTTAGTATCATTTCATTAAATTTGTTTTGTATATTTATGTAAATTTTTATTAAATGTTCTGCAGGGAATAGCTATTTTTGAAATATACTCTCAATTTTGTAGTTCTAATAATTATTTATGAAAAGGATGTCTTGTAATAAGGTGTATTACATCACCAAAAATTTGAAAATAATGTAAAACGAAGATTTCCAAAATGTGAGCTAAGGTCTGCGTTTTAGAATTTAAATTCCTGAAATGATGGAAAAACAGCACTAATCTTTAATAAATTGCAAAGAATTCACAATTATGCATTTTGATGAAGTTAATAATGGTGACAGTGTCAAAAATACTCGATGAAAATATGCTTTGTACATTTAACCAAATTGGAAGTTGAATTACCTAGAATGGTCAGTAAAGGCTCTAGGCGAGATCTTGGCTAACAGAAAACTATTAACTGTACTATAAATTTTATTGGCTGGTGTAATATTCTTGTGGCATTTCAAATTGGTTGATTTTCATGTATTATCATGATTTCTGCTGTATTGATTGGCTATAGTTATTGAATGTCAGCAATTTTATTGCATTAGGAAGGTGCATATAACCATCATCTTTCATTATTCATTCTAAAGTTTCTAGATTATTTGTTTTGTGAAATTAAAATTTGTAAAAACATATGTTAACATATGATAATTAGAATTTTCATCATTTGGCAAAGGAAATACATAATGAAGCTGATTTGTTGTTACTATTTGCTTTGGATTATACATTTTTTTTCTTTGTGAAGCAATTATAAAAAGTATTCCATAATATAAACAATATTAAGTAAGGAGGAGAATCTGAATTAAGCAAAAGAGAATAACAATATATACATATATAAGGCTTTAAAATAACATTACAAAAGAGTTATTACCTTTTGAAAAGGTAATGTTAAAAACATGCATATTGCAAATAATTATTTGCATTTTGTTATCAGTTAAATAAAAGCTCACTAAATATGACATTTAAGTACTTTAATGAAGACTCAAATACATTTTTTCTCAATGGAATGAAAAAACTACATGAATTTTAAATATCTTATATTCTTTAGTAACTTTGAAGAGACATTTATGAAGCACTGAAATTCTATTTTAAAAACAATGTAGACATATATCCTTCAATATTCATTTTTATTTCATAGGACTCAATGTGGATTTTTTTTTTTCTTTTTTTTTTTTAAATCTAACAATATAGCAAATAATTTGCAGTGTAAAATACTAAATTTTGATTTGATAATTTCCTTTTCAGTTAGAGTTCTCAAATAGTGTTGTTAGTTAACTTTTATCACACATATATATATATATATATATAGAAATAAACCATTAATATACAATAAAATAATTAATTGTATTTTCAAAGTTAACTAATCAACTTATATTTTATTGGAAGTAAAATAAAATAAAATAAATGTAGCCTAAATCGTTAATATGCAATTAAAATCGAATCTAACAATACATTCTATTGCAGTGGATCGCATATTCAGGGAGGCCAATGTTTCTTCTAATGGATACATCAACTATGATGATTTTGTTAGGGTTGTTTGTGCCCCAGTTCCAGATTATTATTAAAATCAAACATTTACTGCATATTTATATAAAGGACATTTATTTTTAATAGTTTATAGAGGATGGATTATATTTGTTATTATTGGTGTTGGTTTTATACAATTTTATAATAAAATTTTATTTATTGAATTTGGTTTTTAATTTTTTTAAATTGTATCAACGCTTGTAACAACTCTAAGAAATAGAGTTTCTTTGTTTTGTGGTACCAAAATGACTTATTAGAATAATTTATTAACAGTAACGTACTCATTGGATAGTATATATGTGTTGCCTTTTTAATTTTGTAGTATTACATTAGTATTATCTATTATTGGAAATCCTGTTTTGGATTAAGAAAAGAATTTAGTTTAAACATGTAAGCTATTAATTACGCTTATTTAAATTTGAATTATTTTTTTATTTATATGCATTTTGATAAAAAGAAAACCTAACTCATTTAAGCCAATTAATAATTCTATATGATTTACATTTCATTAGTTATGATAGGGTGTATAAAGGTGTATTTAATTTAACATGAATTCAAGTATTAAAAAAATAAAATATTTAAAATTGTAGAATATGAAATCAATACTTTGATGTAGTTTTAGGTAAATTTGCTTTTAATATTTTAAAACTTACTCTCAGCTGCACATAATAGCAATTATGTAACCAAAATAGTGAATTTTAATTTCAATAAAAAGAAAATGAATAGTTTTTTATATAGTACACTTTAATTAACAATAATTTTGTTTTATTAATAATCATTTCATTATAAATATTTATATATTTTAAAATGAATACTAATTTAATTTATTTCTGTGCTGCAATTTAAAAAAAATGCATTTCTAATCTGTTCTTGTGAAAGTAAGAAATCTGGTATATTCTTAAATTTTGTGAGTTTTTTATTATTTATTTGACTATAAGTATCAATTCTTCTTTAAGCAATATGGTATATTTTTAAAATTAGTTTTTTAACACTGATATATATTCTATTAGTTTGTTTTACAAATAGTTATATAATACCAAATATTATTAGTCAAGTGATAATTTTATTATGATTATGATAATTAAATTCTAAATGTGTAGTTATTGTGGTAAAACTATAATTTAATATTCAGAGCCTATTATGTATTCAATTCTAATTCCATTTTCAAGTTCTGGATATTAAAAAAAAAAAAACTAAAATTGAAGTATGTATTAAAATATTTACAAAAAATTTGAGATCAAAGAGGGCATTTTTTTTAAATACTTATTTCACAAATATATAATAATTTAACTAATATGATTTTAAACAGTTTTTTTCTTATTTGTGGGCAAACCTAAAAGTTCTAAATCTTTGTGATATATCTCAATAAAATTAAGGTTACAGTTTTTCTATGAGAAAGGATATATGATTGGCTTTTTTTAATACAGAAATATGGTGTTAATGAAAATACTTACTGCTCATTGTTCACAGAAAATTATTAACACAAATCCAGAAGTAAAATAGTTGTTAATATTTAAATTATATGATATAAAGTAAAATGTAACTGTTTTCAGTGTGTTTATTTACAGAAAGCAATTTTGTTGTATTTTTTGTCATCTTTTAATAACATTTGTATTGTTCATGCAATATTAAATGAAGTATTTTTGGAGTATTTTATCCATATTTTTTCCATGACAGTTGAAAGAATAAAAATTTTTTTATATAAATTTATTTTGTGTGAAAAAAAATTAAAGCATTAATAGGTTATAGTTGTTTCGAAATGTAACTGAACTGATAATATTGCTTAAAAATGTGTTATTAGGTGTTACATATGTCCATATTTGTAAGTTTTGAAAATTGAATTAAGTTATGTCCTCCTTAAAACTACATGAACTTTAATTGAAATCTGTGAATTTTCACTTTCACTAGTTTGCAAAGAGCAACTTTATTTGAATTTCTATTTATCATTTACAGTAATATTGAAATAATATTTTTACCATTTTATCTAAAATTGCAATTATGCAATTATTTTAATGAAAACCTTTTTTTTTTTATCTTCATTATTGTAAAACTATTTAAACTCTTAAGTATGTTTATATTCGTTATAAGATTATTTATCTACTATCACAGAAAACATAATTTAACGAATTGATTCAGATATTGGTTGGTTATATATCACTTAAAATTTCTCTTTTAGCTCTTAGTATTAATAGCACAGTAAAGACCCTGCGTAATGTAGATAAGTTCCATATTAAAAAGAGGTTGTTTCACTGTAGATTAGTAGATGTAGTAGGTTATTAACTGTAGAGGTTATTTAATGTAGATAATTGAAGTAAAACAGAGAATAAGAACATTTATAATTTTTTGTTTTATTTTGTAACATTTATTGTTAAATACTTTTCATTAGGCATTTATTGCTAATATGGATTTTTATTCAAAACAATTTCATATAAAATAATAATAAGTTTGAGTAAAGTAGTTGTGTTTGTCATGAGAAAGTTTATTCGTCATTTGACATTTTTTCCCTTTATGTACATGAAGAAATTCTAACATTGCTTGCCTTTTCATATTTCATTTAGCCTTTAAATTCTTATGAAAATGTAAATCATTTTGTATAAACTGATCCATACTTTTTTTTACATTAACTTTTTTTTTTTTTTTTTTTTTTATCAGAAAATCAGTTGAAAGTTTATTTTGTTCCTCATCTTCAGAAAACGTAATTTCATTTTCTTTGTGCATTGTCTTCTCTACTAATTATTTAAGATTGCCATTGAAAAACTTGTAACTTGCAATAATTCCTCAATATCATGCACATTTATATTATACAACCCTATTAGCTAGCTTGACAATTTCATCAACATTAACATGAATTTTCTTGCTAACATCCTTACTTAGCTTTGACCATACATTCTTCCATACTCTTCATACATTTCTTGGTTATCTCTTTCCAAGAAAGATTAATATTGTCTATAGCATTAATTCATTCATTGATATTGTATATAGCATATTGTTTTCCAAAAATCTCTTATGGATTGTTCATCAGTTTTGTCAATCAGTTGTCAATATCCACAGAGGCTTTAAAATTTGTGATTTTTAGGAATCAAAATATTACTGTGTAGCAATAAGTAGGGGTTTTACTGTATTAATAACATAATGTTGATTTAATTTTTATTGAAAAGTACTATAAATGTATTATTTTGAGATATCACAATTCAGGTACGTCTGAAATCAGTTCAGTTACTTTTTGAATTCACTGTATATAAGAACTTGAGATAACATGAAAATTTCTTCAAATCAAAACACTATGGATGTTAATTTTTTTCTTTCCAACATTTTTCACACCAAATTATAATTTTAGTCATTGACTAGGTAAAATATATTCTACATTGGCTTACTAGTGTATGTTCTTATAGCTATGTGTAGTTTTTAATTCAGATTTGAAAGTACATTCTGCTGTCTACAAATGAAGGAGCAGCTTAGAAAGCTTAGTCCTGACCTACAAAATTGAAGTCTATCAAACATGCCCAAGCAAGCATGGAGCTAAGTGATATATGATCATTTGGTACCGTGCTGGTTTGGGCAATTGCTTGATTATAATCAACCAAGTATTCCGATTGATAACTTATTGTGCCGAGAAGACAAAGATTCAGATCAAGAAACTGCATGAATATTTTTTAACAGAATTGCATTGCAATGCTTTTTTTTTTTATTTTAATTAAATTTTTTAGATATAAATTTGTATTATTTTCCATTGTTCTTATTTTTTCTTTTGTATTGTTTTTGTTATGCACTGTTTAAGGAAAATTTTCTTTAAAATAGATTTCTTTTATTTGTTTTATGTTTTTTAAATATTTACTGTTTTTAATTTAATTTTATTTTGTTATTCTGTTCAATATTTTTAGGGAAAATTAGGGAGAAATGGATCACTGAATGATTTTTTTCTAGCCTAAACTTATAGGCTAACTAACTACAAATTATATTGGAGAACACCACACTTTATACAAGAGCATGTAGTTCCACCATGAATAATGTGGAATGGTAAACATCTGGTTTAAATATGGAAACTAATTAATTTATTATTTGTTAGGACTGTTAGTCAGATATAAACTTCACAGACTTCCTTAGAAAGAAAATGCATGGAAATTTTTTGTTTTTATTTTAACATCGTGCAAATCTTATGAAGTCCATCCCACTTGCAATTTTCTAAGCAATCAGTGGTCAGAGTACGCCATACTTTTTCTAAAACTTAGCTCATAATTTATTTTGATATTCAAGAAAAAGTATCTTTATTTTGCTCTGATTAGGATTAGATTTTTAAAATTGTAATGCATTTCTAATTTTATGGTAAATGCCGTGTGACCAATATTGAAATTCATTCTAAAATGTTATGTTACAAAGAAATATGTGAAATATAAGTTTAAGCAAAATTATAGATTTTATTGCAATCTTAACAAAAAAAATCTCCGCAATTTTTTTTTTTAAATTTGTAAATGTAGTCCAAATAAATCACTATCATACTTAATAGTGGAAAAGGGTAAATAATGTAATATCGATTTAAAAATCTAAAATAGAAAGAAAAAAAAAAATGTGTAAATAATTAATGTTAATTGTTTGTTTTTTTCCCTTAATTTTTTTCTAATAAATAGTTTTAAAAAACATTTTCCAAGTATAATCAAATGTTTTGTCTTTCAAAATAAATATGATAAATGCCATATTCTTTTTTATAATAGTTATTTTGAGGTTATGCTTTTCCTTTTTTAAATTTGTTTTAAAATATTTATATAAAACAAAGTATTTAAAAAAAGAAAAAAGCATTTTTGGAGCAAATTTTTTTTTTCTATGATATCTGAGTAAAATATTATTTATAATGCTTTAAATAAAAGAATTGAGTTGCATAGCAAAGTTATAAAAATATAATTTGTATATTGTGAAGACCTGATGTTAGATATTGCTTTTTTAAAATTGAAAATTGAGCCATTACATTTAGATTTCGACATTTACATTAGATAAATGAATCATGACATAGTTTCTTCCAATACAAAACTTACATAAATCTCTGAAAATTTTGGAATTTTTAAACATGAAATGATTTTTAATCATATGATAAAGTTATGTGTTTTCATTTGCAATTGCATTTATTGGCTATTTCTGGATTTTTCTGTGAAAAATGAACAGCTAGTATTTTTTTAAAGAAAAGATATGTATTATAATTGTTATTTGTGAAAGTTGTTTTTCATGATAGATGAGTATGTAAATGAAAAATTTTTTCATATATTTTAATCATGTTTAATGACAAAAACATTATTTTTTTGATATTTAATTTAGACGATTAAATTCTCAAATTAAAATAAGGTTGATCACAGTTCATCCTTTTAAGAGTTTCAGTGAATTCTTTAATAAGGTATTAAGGATCTAAACTGTATATTAAGTTGAAAAATTCATTTCAGCTAAATAACATAAAAGTAAAAAGATTTGTTTATAAATTTATAAATTGTTTGACTTTTTCAAAGAAAAAAAAAATAAAAGGAGCTGTGATATTATTGAATTTACATCATAATATAAAACTCTACAAATGAAACTTTCCTTTTTGCACAAAATTTGAATTCATATAAAAAAAAAAAAATCAAGCTAATAGTTATATTAAATAATGTAGTCATATTTCAAAGAGTTCTAGATTGTACTATTTAATGAAATCATTCACAGAGTTGCAAAGTCACCTTATTTTTTGGGGCGGCCAAGTGGCTAGTGCTCTGGCTTTTGGTATCCTAGGTTTCAGGTTCAAATGCTGGCGGTGGCATGGATGTTTTTGAGTGGTTCGGAATCCACTTTAAACTGTAGGTCCCGGTCTGTTTAGCCCAAAGTCTGCATAAGATGACCATAGAGCGATCAACCAAACCAAACCTTATTCTTTGGTTGTTCTCCTACCTACCAATTTTCTAAGTTTCTTTTCATTCAAGTCCCCCCCCTCCTTATTTTGTAACCCAAAAAGTAATTCATAATCTTCTTCAAAACGTCAATCAACATAATTTATCTGCCGCAAATTTGATATTTCTTTCTCTAAACGCTATATTTGCCATAACAATTAATAATGCAAAATCTTAAACATTTTTTTTGTACTGTATTTAATTGTAGTTTAAATTTGTTTGTATTAAACATTAATGTTTTAGCATATTTGAAGCAGTTATCAAGTGCTATTTAAAATTTATTTTGTATTTTTTTGAAAAATTCGAAATAAATTCAGTTTACAATTTAGCAGAGGTGGGGAGTAAAACATTTTTGGAGGAGGTTTTTTTTTTTTTTTTTTTTTTTCTTATCTAGATCCGACTCTTTTAATAAAAACAAAAAAATTTTAAATGTTCAAAATTCTGTAGGGGCCTACCACCAAACTTCGAATTTATGTGAGTTAACATAAAAATTAGTCATTGGCTATTCCAACTTGTGATTAAAATGTACAATTTTCTTTTGCTTGCCTTAAATTATTCTGTAGTACTTCGATACCTGTACTTAAGTACTTCTGTTTTTTCAATTCCTTCTGTTAGTTCACACTCTCCCTATATATATCTTGTTCAAATTTTCAATCGTTCATAAAATACTTTTTATTCATCCACTAAAAATCAAATACATTTTTTTGAACTTGTAGTGGATGACACTTGATGTTAATACAGTATTTTCAAATATTAATTCAGTAATTAATTTTAGTGTTTTTTTAGATTTAAGTTACATACATCTACTAATAGATGGCGCCAGATAAACTTAAAAAAATGAAAATTATTTATAAAGGACTTTCTGCAATATAGGGGGAGAAATGTAGGAATTGACTTAAATTTTTTTTATTTTTTTTTTTATATTACTTCTTTTGTAGGATATATATATATATATATTGTAAGCAAATTTAAAATACAAGAATATATTTTAAGTTAAAGCTTATACTATACTATTCCTATAACGGTGTAATAAATGCTTTGATAGTGTAAAAAATTGTGTTTATAGATATAAATTCATTAAGACAAATATTTTTAAAGCCATTTGTAAAGATCTAACAGAATTATGTTAAAGAGTTGAAAGGTTTTTGGCCCACTCCCCATCTCTACAATTTAAGTATCTCAGAGCTCCAATATACATTTCTTAATAAAATTTTTAAATAGTAAATTCATTTTTTATAAGCATTTTGTATTTTTAATGTTTTGATGTATTAATGAAATACTATTTAAAATTATTCTTTATTTTTAAAATAATTCAGTTTTGTTCACTATATTTCTGTAATTTAAGTATATCTGAAAAGCGGGGGAAAGCAATAATCAAGTTTAAGTCATGTAATCAAGTAAGTTTAAATAATCAAATTCTAGACTCATTAACAAACTTTCTTATAATTCTACTTAAATTATTCAAATGTTAATCATCAGTTTTATGAAATTACACAAGGAAAAAAAAAAGCCTTGAGTACACCATTTAGTTTTAAAACCTTTTTAGAAATTTATATAGCTAAATTATAAGTGTATGCTATCCAAGTACTAAATGAAATTAAAGTTGTCTATTAATGAACTTCAATTATGTAAGAAAGAAATATTTATTGCTTCTTGAAATTGTCAAAGGTAAATTATTTTATTCAAAAGATAGGGTAGAAATTTTAAAATAAATTTTTTTTTTTCTTCTACTTAAAAACTCTTAAAACTGAAGTAAATCTGTTTTTTCAATTGATATTTTTCTGATCATTTATCATAAATGGATAGTTGAATCCATTTTTTTTTAATTCTTGCAATTATTTAATATAAAAATGTTGATTCTCTTATGCTAATAGAATCTTTAATTGTAGAAATATATACACCTTAAATAGCACTTGTTGCTAATATTATCTACATTCTTCTTTCAATACATAATATTAATTCATTTCTCAAATCATGTTTTGAAATTGTTAGTTTCACCTTGACAGATATTTTTGAAGGAATATAAGAAAACTTTTCTAGTTTATTGCCATTTGTGTCGACATCATGGTATAAAGAAAATATCTTTTGTCACTTGATTAGAAAAGGAAACGAAATGCTAACCTCTTCTTACCAACATATTGTTTTCCTATATGATTCATGGATCTTACAAAAAGATATGCATGAAAAATAAAATTAATTGTATTGAAATGATTCCATGAGCTTTAAAGTCATTTAAATTTAAATTAAAATAATTTCACAACTTGATTATACAAATTTAACCGTGTGAAACAAATTCATAATGAAAGTGATGCAGAAAAAACATGGCAGTAAAAAATATATATCGATCAAAGATGGTAGCTAGGGAAAGTCTGATAGACCTGTATTAATTCATAAGTAAAAATCTGGGCAGACAGAAATTTAATGTAGAATTTTATGTATGTTATTCTCGTACAGCTAAATTGCTTAGATTAGGTAAATATTTGGTTTCATTGCCCTCAATTGGTGATCCTCCTCTTTAAGAAATGAAAATTGCATTGTTTTCAAACAATAGATAGACAATTTAAGATTAAAATATGAAAATCATTTCAACGATTCAGTATTTAAGATTGATTCATCAAAAATTCGTATTGAAACATCTTGCAAACATGTTATTTCATTTAATTGTTAC
Organism: Caerostris darwini; assembly: GCA_021605075.1. Classification (NCBI taxonomy): domain Eukaryota; kingdom Metazoa; phylum Arthropoda; class Arachnida; order Araneae; family Araneidae; genus Caerostris; species Caerostris darwini. The sequence goes on along the minus strand of BPLQ01004925.1, from coordinate 246,703 downwards.
TTAATCTCCAGAAACTTAAATCTTCCAGAACTCGGAAATGAATTTATCAAACAAAATATTTTATGTCCCATCCTATGTTCAGTTTTTTTTTTTTTTCTTGCTCAATTTGTTATTATGTAGCGAAATTTTATTCTGGGTTATTTCAATAATTTATAAGATAATTAAAACCATCTGTAAATCAAAGTGGTTCCTTAAGAATGCAAAACTAAACAATGCTGCCAAGATCATCCCTTACAAATATTTTATCAATATTTCCCTCCAGATTTTTTAACGAAATTTGCGATATTGATTATGACGATATCTCTAAAAATTCCAATATTCCTACTTGCAAATAATATTTGATTTAATGAAATGTAATAATTTCTTAAATATTCTCTTGTTATTAATGCAGTTTCTTAAATTTTTTTACATTATTCTAACTCGAAATAAAATTTGCAGGTAGATCCATTTAATACCAATAAAAGCTCTCGATGAGAAGAGATGCCGATTTCTTCAGAATCATATATTCATAACTTACAAATAATAAAAAACTTTTACCGTCATTCAAAACAGCATTGGCCAATTATTGAATTAGATTATCATGCATAAAATCCACTTAAATTTATTGATTTGATTTCTCTTTCCCCTCTACCTCTTCATTAAAACATAGTTATAGATATTGTAGTGGAAACTATTGTAGATTTTTGTTTAGGCAGATAGAATTAATTTAATAAATGAACTGCAATATGGACGAGTTATATTTATTGATGTTCTGTAACTTGGTTCGCTAGGAAAAAAAAAGGATTAAGTTCATTGTTTTTGATAAATTAAACTTATCACCTAATTTAGAAGTTGATAAATTAATTTTTTTTATTTTTTATTTTTAATAAAATTTTGTTTATTTGACAGAATAACTTCGTATTTCGACTTGTAAAAAACAACCAACTGTTTAAGAAGCATACAAAAGTCGCTGCAAAAATTTGCATCTTGGTTTGCTTGTTATTTCATTCCTTACGAGTATATGTTAAAGTTTATAAAACACTAAAGAGAAAATGAGGGGGAAAAAAGCAACGATTATCTCCCCCAAGAAAACATTTGGTAGTCGTAAAAAAATAAATACGGAGACAGTATTTTGTATTTGCAGAATGAAGAAAGCATACTAATCCAAAATGAATTGAGCGTAATATGGAATCAAACAGAAAAAGGTTTTACTGGAAGAGCATTTAAGAAGTAGTATACTGCGTTTCTTCCCAAATCCCTTATTAAGGATATGATCTTAACTGTAATGTTTGCTTGACATTGTCCCTTCATAATCACATTATCCAACAGTTTTTGAGTGTTGCTCGACAAATATAATAGGGCTGAAAGACGTCTCCCAAAAGCATCCTACACATATTCTATGGGATTTAAATTAAAAGAATATGCTGATCAATCTATTCTAGTGACATTTTCACTTTTAGGAGCTTCTGAATAGTACGAATCCGATGTGGCTTGACGTATAGTTCATAAAAACGAAATTTGCACCTTGGAACAAATGCAAATGGTGTTAAAAAATTTGTTGACAATAACGATCTCCGGCAACAGTAAAAAATCCCAAAATTTTTGGAACTCAGTCTGCTCATTCATCTTATAACGCATCCCCAGACAAACACGTTAGGACCACCGTGTTCCCTGATATGACGCGGATTAAACTGTGTCCCTACTTCTTTCCATATCATTTTACGTTAATAATTGCTTGTGATACAAATGATTCTCATTTAAAGAGGAAACGTGGCGCCATTGTTAAGATGTTCATTCTTTGTTTCTTAGATAAGTCTTAAACTGGGCCACCAATGGCGTGCAGCGTTCAGGTCGGCGGACGAATAGTCCACGGTAAAGTGTGAAACTTATAGTTCCGTTGCCGTATATAGCTGGTAAGAAATGATGCCCTCTGACTGGTATCGCTGCATCCGTTTGCAGGACGATACATAATCATCCACTGCCGTTGTTTTCTTTGATGATCACCATTAACCTCTCTTACAACTGTACTTTCCGTTTGGAAGGTTTTCCTGGTCACTCTACGCCCCTCCTCAAGCTTGTCGTTCATTTTACCACTCGTACTTTCTTTACGTACTATTGCACGTATGAACTAACATGAATTTGCAAAAAATGTATTTAATAGCGTCTTTCGATGACAACGTTTTTGATAATTTTTATTATAGTCTTGCATTACATGTGCTGACTGCACCGTTTTGTTTGCCCTAATATCATATGTGACGTCTTGTTTTGATATTAGAATTCGAATCATCATTCTATTGAATTTTATGGTTATCTGCTGAAAAATTTACATCATCGCTTATGTTTTTCACACTAATACTATATTCAAATATAGAAATTATTGAAGAAAATACATTGCAAATATTTACGTTTTTCTTACAAAAGTACAAAAAGTTGAAAAAATGAAAAAAAAGCTCTTGAATATCATTAGTAATATAAATGCCGCATTTTATTTTATATAATAAAAATAAAGCAGTTTCAGTTGATTGTACTTCTGATAAGCCCATTGTCCATCCATTTTGTTTTTGGTATTTCCAGCAATTTTTTCCTTCCACTATATATATAAATACATGCATGGGTGACTGAGCTCCAAAGATTCAAGACAATTTATTATGAAATTTGATGCTTCTATTTCCGAAAATTTCATATTATTATAAAACTTGCATGCATTGCATTATATATTTATTATATTGCATTATATATTTCGAACAAATTTATCTAACTTTTCTGGTAATGTTTACTTTTCCTTCTTTGAAATAAGTATGTTTAAATTTGTATTGCTTTTGTAGGCTGTTGGTTAAAAAAAAAAAAAAAAAAAACCCTTTCTTAGCTTACCTTGTAACGCGTTTCGTTCTAATATTGCTGGGAATTTGTTTTAGGCTCAATTTCTGAAAATTTTACATGTAGTTCAGAAAATTTCAGTGATAACCACAACACCACCTGCTATGCACATATAATATTTGGTTGGTAAGAAAGTTATGTCAAGTTTTTTTTTTTTTTTTTTCCTTAGTAAATTTCAATTTCTTATATTTTTAAGTTCATAAGTGAGACTAATGAAATATTGACCACTGTTTCCTATGATCTTTATGCCATTTATGTCGGATGTATAAAAAAAATCCTATCCTTTGAAATCTTTTACTGCTAAAAATAATTTTTTTTTCACTTTAAAATCGAGAGGAATAAGTGGTGGTCAGATGAGTATGGTGGATGTGAGAGAACTTCATAACCAAGAACCTGGAGCTTCTTCTTAGTCCACGTGAGGCCTGGCATTGTCATGTTGGAAGACACCTTTTCGGTTATAAAGTGGTGGATGAAATTTACGTATTTTTATATCGAGTCGAGTTAGCTGATCATAATAGGGTCCACTGTAACAGTTTGATCTGGTTGCAACAGTTCCCAGTAGATAAGACCTTGACAATCCTATCAAATGTATAGCATTAACTTTTTTGGTGCAAATTGGCTTTCGCAAGGATAGGATAGGCTTATATTGTTGTTGAGCAAGCAAAGAAGATATATTTTTTCGATTCCTACTATTAGTTCACACTCTCTCTCTCTTTATATATTTATATACCTTGTTCAAATTTTCAATCGTTCATAAAATACTTTTTATTCATCCACTCAAGTTCAAATACATTTTTTTTAAACTTGTAGTGGATGACACTGGATGTTAATACGGTTTTTTCAAATATTAATTCAGTAATTAAATTGAATTAATTATAGTTTTTTTTTTAATACGCTTTTATTAGCTTCACCTGTATGTATGTATGTAACTGACTTTTTCCCCTGGAGATCTGTTTCTCCTCATATACACTATTTAAGCTGCAAAGAAACATTTACAGGCATCTTTCAAAAAGAAAACAGTCGATTCTTTTTAATAAGCTATTATATTAGTTTCACCTGTGTGTTTGTTTGTTTGTTAAACTAAAAAGTAAAAAATAAATTAATAGTTTAAAAAAACTAAAAAACACGCTTTTAGAGTTAATCAAACTAAAAAGTAAAAAATAATTATTAACATATGAATAAAATGACTGACGAGAAAATGAATGTCACTGTTCTAAAAGCGTGGGGTTCTCGATATCAATCGTTATAACTTTTCACTAGTTCATTCCGAAATGCAGAGTTAGTTTTAAAATGTCATACAAAGCTCCCCACGCTTTTATAACAGTGACATTCATTTTCTCGTCAGTCATTTTATTCTTATGTTAACAATTAATTTTTACTTTTTAGTTTGATTAACTCTAAAAGCGTGTTTTTTAGTTTTTTTAAACTAGTAATTTATTTTAGATTTAAGTTGCACGTACCTACTAATAGATGGCGCCAGATAAACTTAAAACAAATGAATGAAAATTATTTATAAAGGACTTTCTGCAATAGAGTGAAAAAAAAAGTAGGAATTGACTTTTAAAATTTTTTGTTTATATTACTTGTTTTCGCTTAAATCACGGGGAATCCAATGACATCATTTGTAAGCAAAACCAAGCATGTTCACGTTGGTTTCAATTGTTATGTGGCTGACCCTTATGCTATCTCCGATCTCCCTCTTAATCAATAATAGATTATTGTTCACTAAAGTCCGCAGAATGTCATTACCAAGCGTCTTTTGGTCTTCCAGTGCGAGTAGATTTCGATTGAAGCAACACAAAAAACGACCTAATTTTCTTACCAACCTAATATATCATTCCAAATGTTTCATAGATATCGATTTCAAATAAAAGTTATTTTCAACTAAACTCGATGAAGATAAAATAAGTCATTGCATTGATTTTGTGATTTGTAAATCAAATTTTTTTTATTGGCTTCATGATTGATTTGATGTTAATATAAAATTTCACATCTTGATTATCAGATTTGCATGTAAACAACATGAGAATAATCATAAGATCAGTAAATATAATTATTCTATATAATTAATCAATTTAGATAATTTTTTAAATAGATTAAAATCTTCTATAGATAATGTAAAAATTAATTCAAATTAGGAATAATTAAATATTTAGAATAATCGAAAGATTTAATTTGCATGGACAACGATGATAAAAAAAAAATTCTTTTTATCTTGCTCAAGAAATTAATTATAGTTATTTATTTAAATTAGTTTTTATTCAGTGTCATTAGTTTTGTGCTTAGGTAATATATGAAATGAACTTATTTTATAACATTTTGCTTTGTCATTTGTAACATACTTGAATATTGTCTCGAAAATGTTTTGTGATTAATAGATGAAATTTAAAAATTATCTGAAGAAGTTTAATTAATAATCGATCTTTGACATCGTTCTCCTAGGATTAAAATCTTAATATTTGTAATGTGTAAAATTTCTTATTCCTTAAACTTTTACTTTTCGGTGGCAAAAATAAAAGGAAATTTCATATTGTATTGTGCAGGTTGGATGACTAGATTATAAATTGGTGAGGTTGGTTTGAGATGCTTGAGGCACAGGTTTGAGAACTCAGCTTTATTGACACACGCACATACAATTAGAGATATACAATAGTTAACACATTTAAAGACATATAGTTATAGATTCGTGGAATCTTTCCACATCTAAGCCGAAAACCCGATACTCAGCTATACCAGGATGCGCGAAATATACTTCCTCTCCGGGTGAGAGTTTGTAGGCCAACTGACCATTTCTCCTAAAAAGGTCAGTTGGCCTACAAACTCCTGATGTTGTACTCCGCCTTTTTCTCTTGATATTGTAACCTTGCTTATTCCTACTCAGGGGCTCTCCTGCTAGTGTGTAGGGGGAAGCAAGTTTACGATATTTTGTAAAAAAAAAAAAAAAAAAAAAATCCCTTTTTATTAAAAAAAAAAAAAAATGTATTCGAAATACTGTAATCATTGATGTTCTTATGATCAAATTAAATATTATAATTAAATCAATAAATTTTTTTTTTCTTTTAATGAACCTATCTTGATATCTAGTTGAATTTCCCACAAAATGTGTTCGAAATATGCATATAAAGCTGTGATTAAACGAAAAAGATAATTATAAAACTGATTGTACCTTAATATCATTCTAAATTTGAGAAAACAGTGTAAGTACGTAATAAAATCTAAGTAAGAGAAAATAGAGAGTTTTTGCATACCGTACGTTAGTTGCCGTAGGACGTCCGTTAGCTTTTTCTCCCTAGTGCGCATGCTCATAGGAACATAATTGCCTATGAGCATGCGCGCTAGGGAGAAAAAGCTAACGGACGTCCTACGGCAACTAACGTACGGTATGCAAAAACTCTCTAATAATTTCTGCAATAACGTAACATTCAATGGAATTTTAATGTTACGTTAATATTGTTATCCACTGAAATACTTCATTAATCTGAAATTACGAAGTACGCGGAATGTGTTAATTACTTAAAAAAATACATTAATAAATATTTATCTGTAAATTTTTATCTTTACATTGCTGCTTGTAATTTTTTTATTTTTTAATATTTCTTCCTTTGATTTTAAGCAATTGAAAATTAGCCGTATTTTTTTTATTTGAACATTACTTTACTTCTGTTATCCATTTGTGATTGTAGTTCGAAAATTTGACCAGTTCCGAAATTCTGAAAATGTATCTTAAGTTTTCCAAAACGTGCTTATTTGTCTGTCACCGAAGTTAATATACTTAAAAGAAATTCATTTGATTTATATAGATAGTGGTAACATACAGCATTTTAAACGGACCATGTGATACTGTCTTTTAAATCGTACGTTGCAATTTTGCAGGTAAGGTGAGAGGGGGATGTGTTTCATCACAGTTTTCGAAAATTTGACATGCAGTTTAAGTATATCGGAGGTACCCACAATAACCCCCTGTACATCGTAATGTGGCTGATATTTCTTTGTAAAACTATAATTTGAAAGAATTTAGAGATATTTTAACTAAGGAAAATGTTTTTTTCTTTGTGCAATAGTGAAGGGAAAAAAAAATAGCTAGCTAAGCTTCCATTCTTTACTAGCATTCCAACGTAAAGAGTAATTCAGTGCAATCTGATTTTTATTTCATACTGAAATAGCAATAGAGTGCAAAGTTAAGCATCGGCTCTTGTTCAACATGTTGTCATTGCTGTGATGTTGGGAGTCCATTAGGTTAGTACTTGATTTTGTGTTACGCAATTCCATTAATTTTAGTCTATGAACAAATCGATTGTTTTTTCACAACTTAATTTTTCTTTAATATTTTTCCACCGTTTATTTTTATTTATATTTTTTTTAGGCTACTTGATCATTTGAATTCAATGTAAAAGTAACATTTAAAATTTTTTTTAAAGTTTCCTGTAATTCAATCGTATTGATCTTGCACAATTTCAGCCTAATTGTCTACTGCAGTGATTACTAGACTTATTTGTTTTTCCGTTCCCTTTCTCCCCCATCCCCAAGGGGGGAACTGATGACCAGTTGCCTAGCGCTCTCTGGTTTGGTTTCACCACAGGCTACAGGTCTGAATGTTTGTGTGTGGTTCGGAATCCACGTTAAACTATAGCTCCCGGTCTAATTAGCCCAAAGTGTTAACAAAATGAAAGTAGAATGACAAACCAAACCAAAAAAAACCCTCCCGCAAAAAAAATTAAAATAATTTAATTTAAAAAACTATTCCTCTTTTCGGAAAATTCACTTTCTTTAAACAAACGAAGATAGAAAAAAGATCTGTGGTCTTTTATGTATCTGTGTAGGTCTTTTATGTCATCTACGTATTAAAACATAAGTAAATAAGAAATTTGAAATTATAATTTTTTTGTATTAGAATCAACCATTGTAATATTCGCATTACACACAGAAAAATAATACAACAAGAATAAAAATTATGAATAATATTAAAAATAAGGCTAATGAGACTGATAAACCTGTTGTTCTACTTTCAATGAATTTAATCCTCGGCTCTTATTTTTCTCAGCAATACTCTAAAACGCCTGCAATTCGCTATTTGCAATCGGTTTCTTTTTATCTATATATTTTTTGGTAACAATTTTGCGACCACACTAATGCACGCTCACTAAATAATAGAGAGTTTTTGCATACCGTATTTTGGACGTCCGTTAGCTTTTTCTTCCTAGCGCGCATGCTCATAGGAAAAATTATTAGTTACGCATGCGCAATTTCCTATGAGCATGCGCGCTAGGGAGAAAAAGCTAACGGACGTCCAAAATACGGTATGCAAAAACTCTCTATTGATGAAAGACTTGCAATTATTCTTATCTTCTCTATGCCCATCATGTCTTGAGGCCTGATGGCCAATTGGTTAGCGCTCTGACCTTTGGTACTACAGGCTTCAGGTTCAAATCCTAGCGGTGGAAGGGATGTTTGTGAGTGGTTCGGAATCCATGTTAAACTGTAGTTCCCTGTCTAACTAGCCCAAAGTGTGCAGAAACCAAACCAAACCATCATGTCTGCACCGTCCTCTTATATTTATTAAACGCCACCTAGATGTACTCAAGCCTCATTTTGGGAAGTAATGGCTTACAGTATTGTGTTTTTAAAAGATAAAATCACTTGAAATAATTCTGCATTAATTAAGAAAAAAATGCTTTGAATAAATAATTTAATAAAGTGCAATTAGAAAGAAACATTACTAATAGTGACTCACTCATACAACGCGTAGTAGAAACAAAATCGCTAGGCAAAGTGTGATTCATAGATTTCCTGTTACATAATTAAAGAAGCATACTAAATGTAAAAAAATTTTAAATTAATAAATTCTGTCACAATTTACTAAACAATTGATTCATCAAAATGTTGAACTTTTTTTTTTTATTACGTTTTATGAGAATCTGCATCCGAAAGTTTGTGGTTATCAGTTTATTCTTAGGGGTTGTACTTAATTATGGTTACTTATACTTAATGATGGAGGCCTGATGGTCGAGTGACTAGTGTTCGGTGCCACAGGTTTCGGTTTCGTGTCCCGGCGATGCCATGGATGTTGTAGTGGTTCGGAATCCACTTTAGACTATAGGTCCCGGTCTCATAAGACTGTAGAGCGTTGGGCCGACAACCCTACCTCGTAAAGAGGAAACTTCTCCTGTCTCGAAATCTTCCAGTAGGCAAAAGGCCTTGGCCCACTATGGAGTTGTTGTGCAAATAATGATGATTTATGCTTATAGAATTTACAATTGAGTATCTATAAAGTATATAGTATCTCGAGTATCTATGCATTCAATGCATATTTTATATAAATTCAGGCTTTATCTGTTGCATGATTCAGAAAAATGTTTGTTTTTTTTTATCTCTATAAAAGACATGCTTATTTATGTTTTGGATTTTAATTAGTTAAAAAATTTTAATTTGCAATTTGCAACAATTATAGGGGAAAAAATTATTCACAATTTTTTTTTTTCTATTTTCAATAAGTTATTTGAAAATGTAATGTTTCTTTGCAGTTATTTATTTTCATTTTAATATATCAAATCGTTTTTTGTTTTTTTTTAAATAAATAGTTAAGCGTAGTGCAATTTTTTCAATTTTTTTTAACACATTTTCACGAAGCTCATTTTAATATTGTGATGTTGAATGAAGTTTGGAAATTGTTTCAGAATTTCCAGTTACTGCGGTTGGGTCGTGATTAGATGTCGGTCTCATATTTTTTTCTGTAAAATTTCGTGAGGATTTTTGTGTGCTATTTCTTTATTTTGAATGTCGATTACTTTGCAAAACGTATGTTACCGTAGGACAATTGAATTGAAAAATGAGATATGGACGAATCTGTAAGAGAAACTGTTCATTTTGTAACAAAATAAGCTACAATGTTTAAACGTAAACATTTAGGAATAGTGTAAAAATTTTTCGGAATTTTGCATTCAATACTATCCATTTATTCAATACTAATTTTGCATTTAATACTTTGGAATGTGTTTGTGGAAAGAAAATTGAAACTGTGTATAACGAAATCTGTATTCTGAAGTAATTTTTATTAAATATAAGGACTAAAATTGTAATAAAGCATTTTTTCCCCTCTGGTCTGAAGCGGAGGATCAATCGGTAAATAAGTTTTCAATTTGTTTTATATATTTTAAAATTAAATTCTTTTGTTAATATTTTATCTTTGTACACTAAATCGTAATATTTATGATAAATTGTCATGTAGAATTAATTTACATAATTACAAAGTGCAATTTACTAGGTATGCATAAATTATCATTAGATTTAAGTTGTTTATAGGAATTTATTTGTAATAAATATTTCTTTTACTGAAATTAGATTTGCTTGCTAAATCTGTTGTTTTCAGATGCGAGTGTTTTGGCTTGGCTATTGAGTACTACTTGACTTGAGTATTTTGACTTTTGTTAATCGCCATTTGAATAGCAAATAAATATCAGATTTTGTCATGCATGGGGAGTTTCGCACTCTTCTCTTTGAACCCAACGGAAGGATTTTCTGGTTTACAGATTTATGTACCTATTGCTTACATAGACATGCACTGCTTAAATAAAGGGGACTTAACTGAGCAGGGGCCTGATGGCCGATTGACTAGCACTTGGTGCCACAGGTTTCAGGTTCGAGTCACGGCGGTGCCATGGTTGTTTGTAGTGGTTAAAAAAACAGTTAATTTAAACCGTAGATGCCAGTCTAGCGTTGGGTATAGGATTGATACCCTACACCGTAAAAAGGAAACATCTCCTGTTTAGGAATCTGCCATTCGGCAGATGGCCATGGTTTAAACATGGACTGTAGTGCCTGGGAGTTGGCCTGATGGCGAGTGGCTAGCGCTCGGTACAACAGATATCGGGTTCGAATCCCGACCATGCCACAGATGTTTGTAGTGGTTTGGAATTCACTTTAAGCCGTAGGTCCCGGTCTCATATGACCGTAGAGCGTCACAGAGCCCAATCATACTTCTCACCCACATCATTCCCAAACTGTAAAGGGCAACTCGGCTCTAGGCACAGTGATGTGATGTGATGTGGTGTAGTAGTAGTAGTAGTGCCAGGGAGTTATTTTTTTATATTAAATAAGATTTGTGTGTTCAGCGGTTCCAGATCTGGAGTACGCAGCTGACCGGTTGGAGGTACGTAAAAATAATGTTAGAAATGGCAGAAGAAAAAGTAAGTAATAGGCGTAAACTTATTAATTGGTTGATCATTTGCTGTGGCTAGCTCTGCCCACCACCAATCATATCTCGCGATTACGCATGCACCCTCTTTCGCTTTTCCTGACTTTCTTGCATAGAAATACTTGAAGGCCGCTTTTGAAAACTTGACGATCAAGCTGAATAATTGTTATGAATATTCAACATAAGTTTATGTGGCTGGAAAGTGACGACAATGCTATCTGCTTTAATGTTAGACTGCTATTTTGAAAGTATTAAGTACGTAAGATCACAAATAAAAATCTAAGTGTCATGAATTGAGTTATAATCTAAGTGTAAAGGCATGAGACGAATGTTCATAAACGAAAAGTTTTATTTATAGATAATAGAGAAAAAAAATGTTGGAACACACTATTAGTTGAATGTTAATAATTTAATGCGGTTTTTTTTTTTTTTTTTTTTTTTTTTTTTTTGTGGCAATTCTTTTCTAAAATTGCCTGGAATTTCAAGAGATTTTTTTTGTAAGTAACAATTATATAAAGCCCATTTTGAAATTGATCCAAAAAAAATTAAGAAAAACAAATTAAAAAAAAATAATAATAAATAAACAAAAAAAGAGAAAAAAAATATTACTTACCAAATATATTTGACAAAGATGAAAAGAACTTCTAATGATTCCATCTTCAATAAATTCTTTTTTGTCTTTATTTTAAAGTATTGTTTTTCAATATTCAATTTTGAGTTATTATGTCGGTTACCCATTTTTTTTTAGTGTGCTTTCTCATCGTATGAAAATTAACTTTTAAAGCACAGTAAAATATTTATATAATTAATGAAGCTGTCTTAGCCATTAATTTTAATGTGGTTTTTTATGCAAGATAATCGGCAGTAATTGGATTGGAAATAAATCACTTTTATTTGATGATGATGATTTTTGTTTTCAACGAATTAAATAGCTGATTTAATCGCAATAAAAAAATTTTTATTACTTTTTTTTTTTTTATATTCTACTATATTCACAGCAATTTATATAAAAAAATAGGTTATATTTTCTTTAATCGTTATTAAAATTGTTATTGTTTAAATCATTATTGTTGTTGTTTAAGGAAAAACGTCCTCATCTGAAATGGTAATTGAGTAAGATCATTATTACACTAAAGTTTTAGGATTAAAATATAAAGTTGTAATCTTTATATAAATCTTAATTTCTAATATCAGAAAATCGTGCCAAATTTTGTTTAAAATTCTTTTAAATTTTAAAAAACAGCATTTCTTTTAAATACTTATATTAAATTTTTATACTTTCAACTCAAGGTAATTGTCTAAATTAAATTATTTCACACTGAACACAACCTCAACCTTAAAGGAAGTAACTCTATAAGCCGTCGCTCTTCTAAATTAACTCTCACCTTTCCCTACCAATTCTCCGAGTCATCTCCTGCAATCAAACTGTAACGCATGTTCCGAGATAGCAGGTTTCGCTTCATTAAATTTCTTTCATAACTAAAGCAGGTGGAGTGTCGACCCTGTGTGCATGATATCAGGTATTCCCGTCGTGCAAACTTGATCCAAATGACAACAAAAGATCCCCCGCCGCGTAAAATATCAATTAGTAGTGTCTAACAAGCGCCGGGAATTTACTGTTGTCCTTCAGTTTCGTGTATAAGAATTTGAGGATGCGTATTAGCTGTTAAATTTCGCATGGAAACGGTGGTAGGAACTCCCAAGCTAATTTCTGGCGCTTAACAGCTGAGGTTTTTAGTTCATTCGGAGATATTTGGTAAGTTAAATATTCATTTTTTTATTTCAATGATTTATAACGATGCATATATATCGTCAGACGCCTATTTTTTTAATGTTATAAATTAATTCGGATTCTGATTGAACTTTTTTTTTTTTATTTTGATAAAAAGGAAAATACGAACATATGGGAAGGGCACTATGTATAGAACATACATACTTTGTCAAATACATAGGAAGAAAAATCTTATACTATTAAACATTTCAAAAAAATTAATTACTATAATAAATGTGAAACAACTTGTAAAGTTGCTTACATTTACATACGAAACAAGCAAAAATGATGTTAATAAATTGTTATGTAGAGTTTTACAGTGAAATATTGTTAAGAATTATTTCTGACATCTTTTGTAATTTTAACTTCTCTCGGACATCTTTTATATTTCTTATTATTGAAATCTGGAATCATTCATTATTAAACAATGCACAGAAGATATCATCTTAAGATATATTCATACAGTCTTCAATATCATCCAATTGCATTACAAGAAATGTACAGTAGTTTGTAAACATTCTTTTATTGAATAAGGTATTAAAACAAATCATTTCATGTCCAAGTTGCAGTTACTTTGAAATAATGTTATGAATATTACAGAAAATCCCTATTCTGACTGAAAGTTTTCGATTTTCACAGAAGGAGGAATTAATATTTTTATTCATTTTTAGTCCTAATTGCTAAAAATTTAGTCTTAAACATATTTTTTAAACACATATACATTAAAACATTTTATTTCAAACTATTCGATACGACATAGTTTGAAATAAATTCGATACGTACTATATCGACTTTATATCTTAAATGGTTCATGTTTCAAAACACATTTGTGACATTTTTTTTAGAGCACTTTTTCAAATTGAAAACAAAACAATCTCGGTCAAAATTATTCGGTTAGAAAGAAAATTCTCTCAAAACTTTTATTAATAATGTAGCAAAAGGCACATATCAGTCATCATTGTAATCACAAATGATCGGAACATACCTTTTTGGACGTAATTGGCGTGCAGGCATCTATGTGGTGTTGATGGTCAAGTCGGTTAGTTGATATGGGACCCTTAACATACAGTTTTCTGATTTACCCCGTTTCATAAAAGTAATGCAAAATGGTTGTATGGCTGTTGCTAAACCTCTGAGAAGCTCACGTGATATCGGGTGCAAATTAACGTCGGCGCAGTATTATTGTAATAAAGAAAGGTCGACAATTTCTAGTATGATCTTAGAGATCGCATTGGCCTCGCTGAAATTTCTTAAACCAATCATAGGCTATGCGATCGTCAGTTTTGCTTTCTCCAAATGCTTTGTTGATATGTCATTGCAAGTTTCTAGTATGGTGTGCGTATAAGCCACGCTTGTTATCATATAGTAGCAGAATTCGCTGCTTTATATGACGGAATCAATTTATGGGCCACATCTGAAATTTTAAATATTGTAAAAAACTCTGAAATATTGACGATAATTAAAAGATATTACATTTACTTAATTATAAGTCAATCAATAAATAAACATATATAAAAATATATTGTGGAAACTGTTTCTTAATCAGTAGAAATAAAAGGGATTAAATCAAAAATGATTTGATGGATTTTGATTATTTACTATAACCTTTCAGTTTCCATGTGGCGTACTTGAACTTGACGGGGCTTTACTATTTTGGGCCGCATATAAAATATATTAATTCAATTTTTTTTTTGACCAGAAAAGATAATATAATAATCTTTAATTTTTTTTCTGCATTTTTTAAATAACTAAACAATTTTTCAAATATCTTTGAACATAGAAAATGTCTTTGTTTTATTTAAATATCAAACTACTTTATTAATACCATTATTTTTGTACAATTATAATTTAAAAATTAAGTACATAAAAAATCTGAATGTTATAATGAAATCTTTTTTATTGTGGTGCATGGACACTGTCTGTATATTTTTACCATATAAATATTACAGACATTGTCTATATATCTTTACTGTATAATGTTTCTTATACTATATTTTTATTTACACAAATTTTAAGTCTTATCAATTTATTAGTTCATTATTCTCTGTTAATTTTTTTTTCCCTGCTTTTTGATGGCAAAATTTAAAATATGATTTTGCAGTTTTTTTGAAGTTTTTACAAAATTTTAAGATTATAGAGATTAGTGCCTTATCAAACATTTTGATTTATGTGCTTGTTTATTCAGATTATCCTATAGTTGTAAAATTTTCCATTGCTTTTGAGATTCTAGATTTTTATCACAGTGTGGTCTCTCAATATTCGCACATTTGACAACAAATATCGGACATTTTATTCTTCATAATTAATTATCTAATTTAATTTTATTGATATGCTTCATTCTTCTGTATTGTATTTTTTAAAATTTTAAAATTTTTTCTTGGCATATATTCAATAATAAACCTACATCTTAGGATATTTTGAAAAATATGCATACTTCTATGGGGTTTTTTTAATAGAGAAGGCTGTGAAATGAATAGTTGGTGGTTTATTTTACTTATAGAATATTTTTTTATTTTTGCTTTTTATATCATTAATTACTTGTATTTGTATTGATAAATTCCTTCCTATAACTTGCTAAAACTTCATTAGACATAAGAATAAAAAAAAACTTGTTGAATAATTTTTATTCCAGCGTGTGTGCTGGCACATTAAATATTTTAGAAATTTTTTCCTTAATGTTTGTTAATATTTCCTTCAAATTGATCTTTCTAAACTGTCGAACGTCTACATAACATTTAAACAGCCAAAAGCTATCCTGTTCTATCTCATTTCTTCTTTGTCTTTTATTATTCTAAACAATAAACCTATTATTAGTTGTCGTTGTCTCTATTATTATTAGTCAAATCCGGTGAGATTAAAAGTTAAAAAAAAATCATATGAACAACATCCATTTTTTTAAATAATTTTTCTTAACAGTTGTTGTATTTATTCGTTTACTTTCTGTTGTATCATACTCTTAACAAGTACTCCATTCATATTTGGATCTTTTCCAATTTTTATTGGCTTTTCCAAAAAGTCTGCTTCCGTGGTATTGGTATATTTATTTTTAACTACACTCACTGCCAAAAGTTAAGCACACAGAGGAAAATGTTAATTTCTGGAAGCCAATCTGATTAGGAGAGATTGTAATTCGCCGCGATGTTAGATGGATGTACAAAAATATATTATGGGACAGCCAATCATGGTTTCGTGTCGAGAACTATTAAAAACAGTCGTATGAGAAGTTAGCATTGTGAAGGGTTACAGGAGTGGCATGCTAGTGCTGATAAAAGTGTTTAGAACCTTCGTATCTTTTTGATTTCAAGATAGACGTGTTTCTATGGCTTCCATAAGACGAATGAAAGAATCTGATTGCTGGCTTGCTGTCAGACGCATTGAACTAGAACAATCAATCACAGATGATGCTCTTTTCTTTGGCGTTCATCATTCCATAATTGCATGATTATAGAAACAACAGTAACAATTCCACACAGTTGTCCGAAGACCTGTGGCTTGTCGTTATGATCCACGCAAAGATGGATATATTGCTTTTGTAGACAAGCGGAATCGAAGAGCGATCTCCTCACTTTTGACATATATGGTTGCAGCGTCCATTGGTAAGATGATATCTGCCACTATTATGCGCCGAAAGCTATAGTACATGAAGGACTGTACGCCCGAGTTTGTGTTCTTCTATCTGTCCAATCCAGAGAAGCAGGATTAAAGTGCTGATTGCTACATGCCAATAGGGATTGTCTTATTGAAACAAAGTTATGTTCACGGATGAGTCGCAATTTGCCCTTCAAAGAAATGCCAAGTGTGTAAGCTTTGTAGAGAAGGCACACGCAATCACTCCCAAGAACATCACGGATTCTGAGGTGGAAGCATCATAATGTGGCCTGGGATTTCATTGGGATATCTCACCGACCTGCACATCTTTAAACGCAGTTTTGCGACTGCTGGTCGGCATTGGGATGAAGTTCTATACTCTACTGTGGCTCTATACGCTGCAGCAGTGGGTCCTGCTTTTATTTTAATGGATAATAATGTGCGACCCATTGAGCTGTGATTGTCGATGACTACCTGGATAGTGAGAGGGTTGCGCATATAAAGTAACCAGCGTACTCACTTGATTTTAATACCATTGAAAATCTTTGAGATTCCCTCGGCTGTAAACGTTTTCCACCACCGGCTACTCTCACAGCAGTGGAAACTGCTCTATACGAGAAATAGCGATTACTCGATTCTACGGTGGTTGATCACCTCATGAAATGCATGGTCACACTCTGTAAACTTTTATATGTAGGTGAAAGTTGCTCACATACCTTATTAATGTCTGTTTAGTTTATTTGTTTTGACTTTAAACACTATCTTAATGACGCCACTATGATTTCTTATAACTTAATCCAATATTGTTTTCATCTGTGCATGTAATTCTTTGCTTTGTTTCATGCTTAAATATTTTTGCTACTTTCCTCTCGCATTTCTGTGGCCTTGTGTCCAATTGGCCAGCGCTCTGGTCTGGTATCACAGGCTTCAGATTCAAATCTTGGTGGTGGCATGGATGTTTGTTAGTGGTCCAGAATCCATGTTAAACTGTAGGCCCCGATCTAATTAGCATAAAATGACCGTAGTGTGACAAAACAAACCCTCGAATTTCATGTTAATCAAAGAATGTCTGTCGATTTTTCCGTGTTTTTCTGCTATGTAATTAACTTTTGGCGTTGAATGTACATATATCTGCCTTTTAGATCTGAAAAATTTGTACTCTTTTATCTTTATTCGTGTTATCTTTATTATTTATCAAAATTACTCTTTTATCTACGTTCCTTGTAGATTTTAATTTTTTTTAGTAAATAATGAAAACTGATTATTGAAAAATTATTGATTTTAGAGATTTATGATTAATATGAAACCAATCATAAATCATGTATAAAAAAATACATTTTGAAAAATTAAATTTTTCTTAATCAAAAAGTAATTTGGCATAAAATATTTCTGGATAGTCATAAAGTATTCACGCATATACCACACTCTTCTTGAAATTTAGCTTATTGATAATTTTTAATTTATTTATGCTCAATGTACATTTTAGAAAATGAAAATAAGCAAATTTCCGCGAGTAACAGGATTTGCGTAGTAGACACTTTTTAAAACTATAAAAAGAAACCATGTAATACGAATACACTTGTGCATTAAAATTTTATTTGATAATGATTGCTTTAATAAAATTATGGAAAAATGTCAAAGAAAAAAAAATACTAAAATGTTCTGGGATTATTTTTCTTAAGTTTTAAAAGTAATTTATCACTGAATGCATTATTCTGACTAGATTTAAACAGCTATTGTTTAATACAAAAACATCTCATTTAACACATTTTAGAAAATTTAAAGAAAAGCAGCCACAACAATCTTTTAAATTTCTATAAAGTAAGTCCATGTTGATTAAAGTCGATTGCTTATGGATTATTTTGTTAAGGGAAAAAAAAAAGGCCTTTGATTAAGTTTATCTTACTTTAATACAATATATCTGTTATAAAGATAAAATATGATTTAAAAAAAAATCATTTATGTGTGATTTCTCGTATATTTTTACCTGAAGGGAAGATAAATCTCGATACTTTGTTTTAACATTTTTACTAGATCAAATGTGTGAAGAAACGGTTCATATAAAGTCATCGGGCGAAGTTAATGCTGAAAATTGTGATAATTCCGCATAATAATGCAGAGTATTAATTTAGTTCTAACACCAAAGCAAGGATTAAATTTAGATTTAATAAAAGTAGAAAAACCTTTTAACGTACCATAACTTGGCCGTTAACAAAAGCAGATGAAGACGGACTTCTAATTTTTGAAAGAAAAATACTTCGAAAAAATTTTCGTCCAGTTACAGAGAATTATAGATGGAGTATTTTGTTTAACCATGAAATCTATCAAAATATAAGCAACCTAATATTACCAGAGTCATCAATTTTTTTCGCATCAAATGGCCTGGGCATATTTTTAGATGTGATAATATGAGCCCTGTTAAAAAGGCGACTTTAGCAAATGTAGAGGGTACCAGGAAAAGAAGTAGACGGAGATAGACTGCTTGAGGCAGATCTCAAGACATTAAAAATTACTCGTTGGCGGTTTAATGAAAAACTGTGGTGTCTGATCGGATCTGTTGGAGGAAGCTGGTTGAGAAGGCCTTGGCCTGTAACAGGCTGTAATGCAAGTAAAGAAGAAGAAGAAAACCTTTTATTGCCAAAGCTAGCCTTCGTGGCAATTGTTATAGAAAAAATTTGATCGTCCATTTTTTTAAAAGCATAATCTATCATAGTTGTTAATAATGCAAAATTATCATAATATTTGTGTTGTAAAATTGTAAACTATTTTTTCACTCCGTATTTAGTAGCTGTTTAATATTTGTATTGCTTTTGTACTAAGCATTGGTGATTAGCTTATTTGTTGTATTAATAAAACGCTATTTAAAATTAATTCTGTATTGTTTTTTAGAAAACTTTTTCTTATAATCTTTTCTTCGTTTTTTAGAAACAATTTTTTCTTGTAAAATTTTTAATAATTTTAAATAGTAATTTTATTTTTTTTATATTTAGGTATTTTTGATTGTTAATAATTGCATGTTTTGAAATATTTATAATTATTTTAATAACTATTATACTTATTTTTTTCAGTTTCTGACTAAATGCCAATTGTTTTTATTTTCATTTTTCTATTGTTTGAACATTAGACTTTTGTAAATTCGATACTAATCCAATATATTTTTAGATGCTAACCCTCTAAATTATATATATATAACAGGTGGACTGAAAAGTTCGTAGGCTGACAAATAGATGGCTGACAAATAGATGGCTCTGCTAGTTTTAAATCCATACGATTTTTAGTTAGCCCTAACCTTCAAACGACACGTGTATAAATTTGACGGCTGTTGCACTATTAGTATGTGAGTTATAGCATTGTTAGTGTTCGTCACGTGCAGTCCACTCGGTTTGAAATGATGGAGCCATGTTTCGTCCATTATCACATATCGACGCAAAAATTCGGGTTTATTACGATTGAACAGCTCCAAATACTGCTTAGAATCATCAATTCGTTGTTGTTTTTGGTCGATTTGAGCTCTGCGCGGCACCCACTTTGAACAGTTTCGCATATCCAAATATTCATTCACGATATGTCCAACACGTTCCTTTGATATCTTTAGGGTCTCTGCTATCTCAATCAACTTCACTTTACGGTTATCAGAAATTATTTTGTGGACTCTTTTGATGTTTTCGTCGGTAACAGCCTCTTTGGGGCGTCCACTGCGTGCATCGACCTCGGTGCTCATTTCACCTGGTTTAAATTTAGCAAACCACTTCTCTACGGTTGATTTTCCTGGTGCAAAGTCTGAATAATGTTTATCAAGCCAAGCCTTGGCTTAAATAGCATTTTTTTTTCGCCAAAAAGCAATGTTTTATTAAACACACGAAATTCCTTTTTATCCATTTTTTCAAACTAGCAAAAGTTGCTTCACTAAAAATGCTAAAACTCGCATACTAGTAGTGCAACGCTGTCAAATTTATACACGTGTCTTTTGAAAGTTAGGGCTAACTAAAAATCACATGGGTTTAATACTAGTAGCGCCGTCTATGTGTCAGCCTACGAATATGTCAGCCCAACTGTTATATATATATATATATATATTATATATTGTAAATAGCGTTTTAACTTCTGTTTCATTTCCAGGGTGCTTGTTGAAGGAGTCGAATATTCAAGCAGTGTTACTTTAAAGGATGCGCCTTCATTTCATGATGTGCTTTTCAAGTTCCATTATTTGTCTGCTTGTCGTCACGTGTCACGGTTCTATTCACGCTTACGACTCTGGATCGGGTTATGTAAAGGAAGACGATGGATCTCGCATAAATGATACTTCTCACATATCAAATAAAACTGTCAGAAGACAAAATGGATTTTCTACAGGTAATTAGCAAAATGAAATCTTAATTAAATAATTACTGATTTGACATTAGAAAAATCGGTACTTACGTATTAACGCTATCTTGGATACAGTTGCGCCAATAAAGAGCAATCTTGTTGTTCGCACGCGCACGCAGTTAGCTTTTGAACGCCAAACGCAGCTACAGATTTGGCGGTTTTTAAAATTCTGCTTCCCTCAAAGCAGTTGTCTTTTCTAAGTCCCACATGATAAGCACACTGACTGAAATTGCATTTCCAAAACTTACGTTTACCAAAATAAAGTTTCATGTCATGGGATTTGGGAATTTTCGTTTTTTTGGTAAAATATTTCGCTCCTGAAAAAATAAAATTGCATCTTGTTCTGTTTCTGGCAAATCCCATCGTATTTTCGTAGCACTAAAAAATGGCGTCAAAAAGTAGCAAATCTGTAGCCAAGGTAGCGTTAATACGTAAGTACCGAAAAATCTGGAGTGGTCAGGTAATTAGCGCATTGGACTTCTGAATTAAATCGAATGAATGTTAAGTTTCCGTGTCTTTATCATAGATGGCGATAATAAATAATGACAATGCTGCTCATTCCAAATAATGAGCATAGTGTAGCAGTGTATCCTGATTTCCATTGAATATTAAAATCTCACGAATCACCATTTCTTCATTTCTTTTTCATTCGAGACCTTCTACTAAATGATATCATCTGACGTCACCCCTCAAATTTCCTGCAATTCCTTTGGATTTTGTTTTTTCGCATTTATTTTCATGATCTGTTATTGTGGTGAACTGATATGCTGAATGATACTGAAATTAACCCTGAGGGGGAAAAGGGTCTTGCCTTTGCAAGTATCCTCCTAGTTTTCTGCCATCCATCTTGACAACTTAACAGACTCAGAGTGCTACATAAACTAATAAATTATTGATAAACTTAAGGGACACAGACAGCAAAATACATTCAGATCAGTGTACTAATACAATATAATCGAGAAAATAAAATCATCAAGTCCACTGTATGAAAGCAAATATTTAATTAATGCCACCACTGCTACAAGAACCATTTATAAGGCTCACTAAATGATGTATTTTTGAGATATTTCTACCTTTCTACTTATGTGGAACTAATAATTCTTTGTTTTTTTCTCTAGTAGCTATAGGAAAGAATGACTCCATAACATCACAAATACCATGTAAAAGTGTAGAGCTTACAACTGTGAGCTTAGTAATGTTTGCAGTCTTTTTCCTTGTACAGTGTATATATTTGAGATATTTTTACTGTACAAAATGATTTTATATTGTGTATCAAATATATTAAACAACTTAAATAACAAATACTTATAAAAGCTATTAATTAACTGAAAATAAGTCCTTTTTTTTTTCATTTTTATATTACATTTTCATAATATGACAAGAAAATTACTTTTTTCAGACATTAGAATTCACCAGAATGACACTAAAGCAAACCTGACTTCACTTTTACTACAGAAAATAATTTACAGACCAGTGAAACCAACAGAGACAATTGAACAGATCAAACGTGAAAGAAGAAGTCTTAAAGATGATTTTATGCTTCCATTTCCTATACGTAAGAACATTTTGACTTCTTAGTAGCATCTACTCTGTAAATGGCAATCTATAGAAAGCAGTGATAAATTATTAAATTTTGTTATTATTTGAATTACTACTGTAAAAATAAATCAATACTGTCTCTTTTTAGTTCATAACATTGGTTAATTTTCTATAAGTAAAGCATACAAAGTGTACCAAATAAGAGTTGTAATTTTTGTTATGTTTTAGAAAAAAATGATTTCAAAAATTTATGATGCTTTAATGTATGCTGTTTTGCAAATTATTTAAAAAGTGAGATTGTTTAACACAGTTTTAAGCTACAGCTCCTGCATTATAAAAACTTTAAGCTGAATCTTGTAATTAGTTAAAAAAAATTTATTCATAATCTTTTTCATCATACTTTTTATTTCATCTTGAAAAACAAAATTTAACAATGATTTTTTTAAAAATTTGTTAAATTTTTATTTTAACTTATTTGTTCTAATATAATTATGCATTTTAGTTTTTGTATATATTCTTTAAAGTGGATTTTTTTTGTTGCTAAAAAGTAAGGAAAATAAAATTTTGATAAAAACTTGCAATATAATTTTTGATTTATTAATGGGTTAATAGAAATAATTTTTTGACAATTTAAAAATAATAAAATATTTCTTATAATAAATTAAAATCGATTTAAATGTACCACAATTAAAATCAATATGTTGACATAACAAACGATACAATGACCTGGAAGGAAAATTGAGTATATACTACTAATATCACATATGCCATTATGCTTGTTAATATTCATATAGAAAGCCATTTACTCATTAATGTATTTTGCAGGAAATAGTCATGCTGGGCACGACCATTCAATACAACAAGGTCCATCTGTAATGGGTAATGGCCACTCCCACTATCATTCTCATAGCAATAACTCAGATGAAGATTCGCACCTTCCAATTCATTCTGAATCTCATGGTGCAGATCAACATCCCAGTGATATCATACACAAAGAGGATAACTTACAAGATCTGACAGAAAGTAAAATTTCTCATGTAGATACTAAAGAATCTCTTGAAGGCAATAATCACAAATCAAGTAAAAAACATGCTGAAGGAGAATCATCTGAAGCAGGTACCCATAAGCATCATCCTTGTGAAGACACACATGAGGATGAAGAGGAGGATCATCTTAATGAGCCATCAGCCAACTATCATCAACATCACCCATCAAATACTCGGCACATATCAGGGAAAGGTAGAAAAATATTTGTTAGATTATTTTATAATAAATTAAGCATTTCAGCATTTGGCATAAAATCTGCTAATATACCAGTTATTTTGTTGAGAAAGCACCATTGTACTTGTATATATATTCTTGCTGTTACTTATTGAGTTTGTCGAGAATTAATGCCTTTAAGGAAGTATTTTTAGAAATAATTGCTCTTCATTTTTGCATTTTATTGGTAAAATTTCAGAAAACATCAGATAGGCGAAAATGATGTAAATTATATTGTCAAAATTTCCATTTATTAATTTTTATTATCAAAGCAGTTAATGCTAATCATATCACTTGGATTGTTGAATCTCAGAAATTTTGATTAATTTTCGACAGTTGGAAAATGATGTACGATATTTTTAAAATTGCATAAAAAGATTTTGTGATTCTGTAGTGATTATTCTAATGAAATATTTGAAAAAAAAAAAATGATCTAATGAAAATTGAAAAGTTTTTACTTCCAGAAAAAAACAAGTTTATGCAATATTTTTTTTATTAAATTGTATTTTAAAATTTTTATTTCATATACTTTTTATATTTTGCTATTTCTTTTAATTACAAAAATATTTAACATATTGTTTTTTTATTCCTTGTTAGTACTATAACAATTTTTAAAACTTTCAGTGTGGCTGTATGCCTCTCTAGCTGTGATATTAATCAGCTTATGTGGATTGATTAGTGTTGCTGTAATTCCAATTATGCAAAAATGGTTTTACCATACTTTACTTCAGTTCCTAGTTGGACTTGCTGTTGGAAGTCTTTCTGGTGATGGCCTTCTCCATCTTATGCCACATGTGAATATATTTTTTCTTTTCTAATATAGCATTCTAATTTATTATTTATGATTAACCTGAAAATTTATTTTATCTCTTTAGATTAATAATTTAATAATATTTTGTATCACTATTCTTAATCAATAAGCAAATTTCATATTATAAAGATTATTTTTTACAATTATAGATATGAAAAATCTGTATTAATACAAGATTTGTTTGAAAAGAAAGTTGATTAATTTTCTGATTATGAAAATCTGATCTAAGATTTGTTGTGGAATCTGTAAACTATTTATATAAAAAATTAGGTTTTTTATCAGTTAAAACAGGAATTAAAAAAGTTATTAAAAATCAAAAATGCATGTTGTCAATTTTTTAAGGAAAGTATTTTTTTTTTTAAACTGCTCAAAATAACATTTTATAAATTTTATTTTGTTTAAAAATGCTGAATAATAATTGTATTAACCAAAGCTTTAAAAATTAAGTCTATTGCTCATTAATTTTAATTTCTATTTTTAAAAATAGTTCTTTCAAAATGAAAAGCCCAAATTTTCCTATTCAAATTAAAAATGTTTTATTCTTTATAATGTTTTTTTTTTTTTAACATTTAATTTAAAATTTATTTTTATTTAGACTTTCCTTTTTGTGATTTTAAAGATTTCGCTTTTTATTCACAAAATGTTAAATATCATAAGAATAAGGATGTAAGTTAGATTTAGTTTTATAAATAAATTATCCTTGATATTAATTTTTGATAAATTTTATTTTGACTTATGTTATTTTCCATTTCTTTATGAAATTGAGTAAATTTTTTCATTTTTGCAAAAGCTTGTGTAAAGTATTATGCCTATTATTAGTCGAATTGAGATTAAATCAAAAGCCAACCAACATTTCTGTTTTCTTCCTTTGACAGCTTTGAAGTAGGAAAATTCACATGTATATATTTTTTAAGACAAACAAAGGATTTTAAATGCTATTTTATTAATATGTTATTGTTTCTTAACTATTATTGCTTTTAATATTTTCTAGGCTATACTAGATGGAGAAGATACCCATAACCATTCTGAAGGAAATCATCACCATCATGAAGATGATTCATCAAAGCAAACCATGGAAATGAAAGCTATCTGGAAAGGATTAGCTGCACTCTGTGGTATTTTCTTGTTTTTTGTAGCTGAACGTCTATTGGGTGCTCTTGCAGCTTACAGAAGACAGAAACATGAGGCGCAGGCATGTTTATGTTGATATGTTATGATTATAAGACTTTTTTTTATGCTGGAAATGTTAAGATTTATTTTAACTTTATGGTATATATTTTTTATTATATTTTTATTATAGTCAAACTATTTTGATTCTACATATTATTGCATATTATAATATATATTATTTATATTTTATTTTTATAATATACAACATGAAATCCATAATTTTAAAATTCAATTAAAAACTGTAAACATTAATTTATTTTTGATATCAATATTTTATAATAAGTGCTTTTTAAAAATTTTAATCTCTATTTGCATTCATCATATTGATTTTTTACAGACAGTAAATTATTAGGACGAATATTAAACTGTAAAGCATTAGAAAACTGAAGTCTTTATTTTTTTTTCCTCAATTGTACAACACATATTTTTTTTTTATGCAGTGTTTTTAATTACTTCCATAAAAGCCAAGGAAGAACATTAAAATAATTAAAGTAATCATCCTCAATAAACAACAAAATATTGTTTTATTATTCAATGGGCAACTAATGCATTACACAGTAACTTGATTACATTAAAAAATGTATGCTGTGATATTAAACATAATTTCTTTAAACTTTTTTGAATATAATTTTAATTTGAGATATTTATATGTATAGATAACTTTGTGTTATAATTTATTCCATTTCTAAAAGAATAATTGAATTAGGAACAATTGGATAATTAAATAATTATTATATTTTATTATCATTGGAATAAGAAATTGCTTGCCTTGAAAGGTAATAAATAAAAAAAATTAATTTTGAGGATATTTTTTAAGTTACAAATAATTACTTTAGGAATAAAAATAATTGTAAATTAATATAAACTTTTAGATGTCGAGGCATCCAAAAAATATGATTCAAGTTAGAGGAGAAGATGGTGCCAACAATGGGAGTGTTGGAGAAAAGCTCGCTCAGCCAAAGAAAAATTCATATGATCATATAAGAGAAAAAGATGAAAAAGAAACAATTCAAAGTATTTAATATTTAGCTTCTTTATAAAAAATTTTCAATCTCTCATAACTGAAAATTGATAATATTTAGATATTAGAAAAAGGAATTCTACAAGTAACCATTGTTTTAATTTCATGAATAAAATAAATGAATGGAAAAGAATTGAATCAAAATATTGAATTTTCCTTTAAAATATAAATTTAATTAAAAATTATGAAAGCATTATTTTTTTTTATAGTTAATTTCATTTTCTCATATTTGTTATAATTTATCAACTTAAAGTAAGAATAAAAAAAGCAATAGATTCATGCACTCTTTTTTTTTTTTTTTTTTTTTTTTAATTGTACAATTAGGGTTGTGAGATAAAATATATTACTTAATTTATTTTGATTACAATTGTTACATAATTCCAAATGTTTGTAAAATAATACATATATGCCATGATTCATACTGAGAATTGAAGATTATCATCAGGTAGGAAAAATAAATATTTTATCACCTGTGTGGTTCACACCAGAAACTAAACTTTCTGAATTGATGCATGTATATGAATTCAAATTTTCTGTTGATTAAAGATATATCTAAGTTTAATAGAAGTCTTCTGTTAAGAAGTTGGATGAAATTCTCATTGAAAGCAGTATGAGGAATGTTGGTGTAATAGAAATTTGTTTTCGATTCGTTTGTACTCGATTTTCCAAGTTCTTAGTCTATTGTATTAATCCAGGGTAGCAATATAAAAACAATTGCAAAATATTTGTTAATTTAAGCAACTATTCTAATTACATATATTTTTTTTGGTCTTTTTCCCAGTGCTTCAATCAGAGGCCTCTCCTTCAAAGAAAGGTTCTAACCAGTCAATACATGAAATTGGATTCCATGGCAGATCCAGCTTTAGCATAGAACCTGAGGTAACCGTGGCTTATCGTCCTGATTCTGATAGTTCTGTCATTGTTTCTGAGCATCATGGACATAGCCATGCTCACAGTCATGAGATTCCGCAATCTGTGTCTGCTGTAGCTTGGATGGTTATTATGGGAGATGGATTACACAACTTTTGTGATGGACTAGCAATAGGTAGATAAACGAAAAATTCATTTATTTATATATAAATTGGAAGATTCATTGCAATCAGTATATTTTTTAAATATTCAAATGTAAAATTATTTTACCAAATTTTCTATTTTTGCAATTGATAATAATTCAAATTGCAAATTTTTCCATTGATTTTTTTTTTTTTTTTTTTTTTTGCATATATATTTTATTAATTTATAACTAATTTCTATTTTATTAATAATAAATCTACTATTGTTTATGTTGTAAAATAATTTCTAAAAATGAATTTTTGATGCTTAAATTTTAGATTAAATTTAATTTAGTATTATTAAAAATAGTTTGACAAAAGAATTACTAACTATTTTTAATAATAGTAAAAAAACTATTTTTATTAATAAAATGCTATTTAATAATTGTGATTAGATAAAATTAATATATTGGGTATATTTATTTATTATTTAATATGGAGTCATGTGAAGTTTTAATTTGAAATTATAAAAATATCCATCTTGCTATATTTAAATAAAAAAAAACTAAGAAAATATAGAATCTTTGATATATTTAAAATTAAATCTATGTTTGTCTTGTGATTTACATTCATATAGATGACTAAATTATAATAATTGAATGATTCTTGAATTGTAATAAATTTTTATCATTATACATAGAAATTTGACAAATACATATTGTTTTAATTTTAAATTGTTATATTTTTTTAATTAGGAGCTGCGTTTGCATCAGGTGATGCAGATGGTATAAGTACTACTGTAGCAGTATTTTGTCATGAATTACCCCATGAATTAGGTAACATGTTTTTTTGAAGCTAATTTGCTATTAAAATAAATTTATTTTATAAAAATATAATATTGACTTTTTATTAATAAAATTATTTGTTATATATGTTAAATATTATATTTATCAAAGCCATTGTGTATTGCTATTTTTGCATTAGTATATACAAATTATAAACCAATGCTTATAATTTTTTTTATTACTTTTCCAATTGAAGAAATCAAAGGGAGAAAATTCCAAAAATATTCTTATTGGAAACTACCATTCATTATTTTACAGAAAAATAATAAATATTCTATCGTAATATTTCTTGTATTGTTTTATTAATTAAATTTTTTACCTTTCTTGATTTGCAAATGGAAGAAAAAGTACTTTCATTTAATAAATGTTCAAATTTTCTAATTGCATTTGTCTTATTTCCCTATTGTTTTCTTCTTCCAAAATTAAATATTCTAAAATAATATAACAAATCACTAATTTTATAATTTTTTTTTCTTTTACAAAGGATTTATTATAACTGTAATTATGAATTTTACATATTGCAAAAATATATTAACAAAATTTTTTTTGAATGATTTTAAAATTAAGTTTATATTTCATATTTTTTTATAAAATTATTACTTTTTGCAGTCTAATTTCAGATAACTATAAGAAATTCTGTAGTAGCTATAAGAAATTCTTTTTTTTACAGGGGATTTTGCTATGTTACTTAAAACAGGAATGAAAGTAAAGCAAGCTTTGTTTTACAATGGTTTGTCTTCAGTACTTTGCTTTGTTGGAATGATTATCGGTGTGTCACTGGGCAATGTACACTCTGCGACTAACTGGGTATTTGCAGGGACAGCTGGCATGTTTCTTTACATAGCTCTTGTTGATATGGTGAGTGTGTAAATTTTTCATTAAACCATTTAATAATTTAAGTGTCAGAAATATTTTTTACTAAAAAAAGGAATGATTTTAAAATGGTTTATTGACTGAATTTTTTCATTTAATCACAACTTTTAAAAAATGCCATACATTTATGGACTTTCAATAAAAAAGAGTGTAGTAGATGTCATAGTTTGCTTGTTTGTGCATGCTTCTGGGTGTGGTCAGGTTACAAGAACACTCATTTAACAAATCAAACCACCTTAATTACAAGTGCACAAAGACGAGCACAACACACTACAAAGATTAATATACATACCTTTAAAAACATATACTTATATTTACGTGGAAGGTTCCACTTCTAGCTCTCGGGATGAGAGATTGTTATTTTGTGCAGGTTGTGCCTTGGGTCCTCTCAGGTGGGAGGTTCATTGCCAACTGAACTTTTCACCAGGATGCCACAAAGGGCCCTCTTGTAGTGCGTCGTTGGAACACAGTTGCAAGTGGAAACACGGTAGGTAGAACCACAGTTACATCCTCCCCCTCTGGTTTCGCCTAGTACATCTCGGGGCAGAACCAGCTTTGATCGTTGGAACATAGGTCGTTCAGTTTTTCTTGGAGGTTGACCACATTTCCTAAATGGTCTTACTGGTGATGTAAAGTCTGCTTGAAATGTTGCAGAACGTCGGATGTTCTATACTGTGATACAGTTGGAAAAGGATCTCCA
The DNA here is from genome assembly GCA_021605075.1 of Caerostris darwini. Taxonomy (NCBI): domain Eukaryota; kingdom Metazoa; phylum Arthropoda; class Arachnida; order Araneae; family Araneidae; genus Caerostris; species Caerostris darwini. The sequence continues at coordinate 216,718 of BPLQ01004925.1, read as the reverse complement.
GTGTTGATTTGATGTGCAATGAAAGGGGTTGAGCCTCCCCCTGGTTGGAAGCATTTCTCATGATTTGGAGATGAGAATTTAATTCTATTCGTTGTCATCTTGAGAGATGGGTACCTTCGTTTTTTGCGACGTTGACAGGGATATGATGCAGGAGACATCATCAGAAGAAACTTTATGTCTGGAGGAGTTGCAATGAAATCAAATTGTTGGTGAGGAGTTCCCGAGAAGTGTCATTGTCCTTTGTGAAGAATCAGAATGGTTCCTGCAGCTCTAAAAAAATCTACTCCTACAAGAGTTCGGTTTCTCTTGGCATTTTTGAAGACTATAAGTGTGGTAGGAATTACTTTTCCTTGACACCAATATCCACGGTTGTAGAGAGGATTTCTCTTTTTTTGTACATGCCAAACTTCAACTAGGCTTATCAGTTGACTTTCAATTGGAATACTATAAAAGTTCATGTTGTCAAGGTTTGGCGATTGGGCATCGTCAACTTGAACAGTTGGATTACATTTTCGGCATGTTGTCTTTATTACTTCAGGCGCTCCACAACCGTGGCATTAAGGAAGGGATCTGTCCATGTAGATGGGATCCTGCCTACTTTGACTGGGACCCCGGACAGAGCCGGTTTTCTGCCCTTTTGGGTAGTGCTTCTTTTATAGGTCCTGTCACAATGACTGATGGGTTCTCCACCATGTTCCATCTTAGGAACTGTCGAATAATTTTGCTTATCATCAGATCTTTGGTATTCTGATTGCCTTGGATAACACTCAGTATTGACGTGCGAGTTTTCCCTCTGCACTTTGCTTATCGTAAGAGTCCATCTTTTCAACAAGGGGTGAGCCAATTCAGCTAACCAGCCTTCACAGTAATTTCGTAATTCAAAATGATAATCTTCCCAAGTCTTTTCGGGTGTTTTTTGGTGAGTAGCAAATAGTTGATGTAACTTTTCGGCGCACAGTTTGAATCTTTTTAACAACATTTCTTTGATGAAATCAAAATTCTAGCAATAAATTGGCCAATGCCATTAGGTAACACTCCTACTAGATATGCGACCCAATGTTCCTTGTCTACATTTAAAAATGTAAGTTGCCTTTCAAATAAATTTAGAAACAGTGACATGTCGTCTTCTTTAGGATTAAAGTCTGAAAGTAGCTTCTTTAAGTGTAAGTTAGGTTGAACACCGGGGGCAATGTTGGCATTAGCTAATGGCTGTACAAATTGTTGAGCTTAAAGTTGTACACATAATTTTTCTAATTCAAGTTCGTGGAATCGTTTTTGTTCCTCTGCTTTTTCTGCACCCTTTACTTTAGCTTCATTTTCTAATCTTTCAGCGCCTTTTACTTCAACTTCATTTTCTAATCTTTCAGCGCCTTTTACTTCAACTTCATTTTCTAATCTTCCAGCGCCCTTTGCTTCAGCTTCATTTTCTAATCTTTCAGCGATTATGTTATCTAATGTGGTTTGGACAAATTCTACATCCGCTGTGAAAATTGGTGTTTTCATGATCAGTTCCCATAAGTCTATCACGCGCAGATCTCTGTCAATCTTTTCGCCAAGTTCTGTAGCAAGAGCTACTAAAAAATTTTTTGTCTCTTGCTAAAAAGGACATGTTGAAATTTTTTTTTTTTTTTTTTTTTATGCATGTGTAGATAGAAAAGTTTTTGTTTCTAGGGCACAGTCGCAACACAAACGTTAATTAAATGTTCCTTAATATTAATATTTTTCAGTCAGTATTATACATAAACACTTTCAAAATACTTATTATATTTAGATTCAAAATATAAACAATAAAATTTGAAAATAGGCTAAAAATGAAATAAATCAATAATAACTGTTTACTAATACTCAATACAATATAATTGCAATACAATTTATAATCAATTAATATTTTACTTTATTATGTATTCATGAGTTCAGTCATAAAGGTGACGTTTTCACTCTGAAGTGATAAAAAATTTTTAAATACTATTTATAAAATATAATAATGATAAATTTAAACATTCTTAACAGTATAAACATTTACATTTCTCAGAAAAAAGTAAACAGAATAAAATTTATAATATATTCTATTCATCCTACTTGATTAATGTTTCATTTCATAAACAAACTTTCAACCGCGATCTCAATGGTGCTGGCCAGATGCAAATATTCAGATGGGGAAGAAAAAATACAGTAACTGGGCAAAGTTCAAAATCGTTCATCTTTACAGTTATGAGTCATCATAACAGTTTCTAATTCAGTATGTATTTTCAAAAACGTTGCATAAAATTAAATTACACTAAAATTCAAATAAAATTTTACTTATCTTTCTTGTAATCCCGTTTAGCAGGTTCCAGGCCACTCAGTTGGGCGGCAATTTGTTGTGGACAAGTACGGAAGGCGCCAATTTGTAGTCGATGTATCGTTGTTTGTTTGAGTGTGGTCAGGTCACTAGAACACTCATTTAACAAAACACACCACTTTAATTACAAGCGCACAAAGACGAGCACAACACACTACAAAGATTAATATACAATGATAACACCTTTACAGACATATACTTATATTTAAATGGAAGGATTCAATTAAATACCGTCGGGATGAGAGATCTTCATTCAGTGCTAGTAGAACCTTTAATCCTTCCGAGCGCAGGAGGTTCATTGCCAACTGAACTTTTCACTCGGACGCGTAAGGGGCGCTCTTGCAGTGTGTAGGAAGAACACGGTTACAGGTTGATTTTTAGTTTGGTTTGGTTTGTCATTCTACGGTGATCTTGTACACACGAGGGCTAAACAGACCGGGACCTACGGTATGTAGAACCACGGTTACAAGAGTCATTTTATTCCGTCTTAAGGAAATCCCAATAACTTCACAAAATAATATAATGCATTAAAATTTTTTTTAATTTTAAAATTTAATGTAAATGGAAGATGGACTTCTTCAATATTGTTGTTTTGGTGGACCAGAATGAGGGACTTTGTTTCACGTACAATTTCAGAAAATATAACATGCCATTCCAAATTTTTCAGTGGTACACATAATCATCTCTATATTGTGAAAAGAAAAAGGAAAACATTTTTTGCTATATTTAAAATATCAGCCAGTGAAAAATTGTTAGTATTTTAAATTCATTTAAATTAGATTGTGTATATCAAAAATCCCATATTCTGTTAATTTTTAAATTTACTTAAGTAAATTATGAAGTCTTATATGTCACTACTCTTACCCTTTTTTTCTTATGTATTTTCTTTAATGATTATGTCTTATAATGAGAGCTAGAAATTTTAAATTTTTTTTAAATTAAATATGTAGTTAAATTTAGTGCAATTTATTTTTAATTCATGTGATAAATAAATGTTATAATAAAATTATTGTATATTACAGTTGCCTGAATTGTCTTCACCATCAAACAATCCAGGACCAGCTGCAATGTCTACTTTACTTGTTCAATTTATAGGTATATGTATGGGAATCTCCATCATGCTACTTATTGCACTTTATGAACATGAACTCCATTCGATTGTGAGCTGATAATGAAGATACAATAAAACAGCTCTTGTTTTGGTACTTTAAATCGTTGGCTTCCTTAGTCAGAAGAAGAAAAACAAAATTCTATGCAAATATTTCTCTCTTGTTTTTTGTCAATGGCGGGAAACAACGATGCTTATTAATCAATCATTTGTTTGCTTTAACAAATCTCACTTGGATCTCTTGCCATTTGACTTTGAAATGAAACACTTAACTGCCTTTATGTCATGCAAGTTCACTGAGAGAAATATTAATGGTGATAATTTTTTGATGTTTGATGCTATTTTTTGGGTCTTAAGGTACTTATCTCTATGCAGTATTAAACAAATCTTCTTTGTGTGTGGTTGCTTATACCATAGACTATGGATGAAAGTGCATTATTTGTCCTTTTCAGGATATTGTGACATACCATCTTGTTGACTGTTATAAATGGTTGTTTTTGTATTTCATTGTTATAAAGCTCACTGTGTAAATAAATCAAACTGACTTTTTATTGTCGTCATTGTTTATACATTAGGCATGAAAATATTCTTATAATATTTAAAGTAATGTATTTTAAATTTGTTAACTCAATAGAATTTAACATTACATTTATTGTCTTTTTTCAACTAATTAAAATATAAATGAATTGTGCAAAATATGAAATCAATTAAAACTATTAATGGAAAATGCTCTGTTATGTATATTATCGTTCTTAAATTAACATATCTCAAATATTTTTATGAGGCTAAAATATTTTTCAAAATATTCATAATTTCTACCATTGACAACAGGAAAATTTTTTTTTTTCATATCATTTCATAATGGGAGTATGGGAGCATATAGGGCTTGCCAGAGGGGAAAAAAAAAAAAAACTTATTTATTACCTTACACACACCCAACATTTATCTTGCATCTCTTAAATCCAGTACACTTTTGTTGCATCAACAATGGGAACTAATGAAATACAAACTTTTTGAGACATTATAAAATGACGTTGCTTGCTTCTTTTGCTTCCTAAGAGCTATAATATTTAAAGTAAGAATGTTTTAAAGTGTCAACGGTGTTTTGGGTTTATTAGTTACTCCGAAAGACAAAGTCTAAATAGAAATGAAATAAATTCTCAACTTGATTATTATTTTTTCTGCATATCACTCGCGTCAATAGCGGTTAGGGTTTAAGAACAGAGAATGTGAAAATTTTTGCTGGCGGCGTGACCACTTTAGGCTCGGAATCGCGTAACCGTCTACCTCTTATTCTGACATTTGTATGGTTAAATGATATATGACTATTATAAGAAGGACTGGAAAATGTTTTTTTACATTAAGTTCAAACAAATTTTTTAATAAGTTTTTATTTTTAATCAATGATCTAATCACCCTCGTTATCAACAACCTCTTGTTTTCTAGTGTGCAAATTTTCAATGGCGGTTCGATAAAAATCTATTGGTTTTTTTACAAAATATCTGAAGATGGCATTTTGGATACCATCCAAATTTTAAATTTTTTTTTCACATAGTAATTGTTGTAGCGATCCGAATAAATAGAAATCCTATGGTGCAGTTGTCGGGCGATTGTAGTGGTGAGGCTGTATCACCCACCACAATTCATAAGTTTTTCCAGGGATCGTCTCGTGTCATTATCGTGTTGCAGAATAACTCCATGCTGTTGACAGCCAATGAACTCTTTTCAATTAAAAATTGATTTATTAGATGCAGTTGTTTGCAGTAAAGGTCTGCATTCACAGTTTGTCCAAATTTCGACATTTCAAAATGAACGATTTCGCCAATGCAACTCCAAACACAAGTACTCTTTGGTGATGTAAACTTGGTTTATTCGGAGAGAGCCACTGCCTTTTGCTTTTGGAGTTATCATAGAAGACCTATTTTTCATCTCCAGTGATCAAGCGATCGAAAAAACACTTCTACATGATGCCATTGAAGCAATAAGTTGCTTGCAGTGGATCGGTCGGCTTTGTTTTGTTTTTTTCGTACAGATTATGCGGGACCCAAACACCTAGTTTGCATACTTTACAATTCTGCCACAAATGCTTAGATGGTCGACTAAGGTTAATTAAATGTGTTTGATTGCTCCTCGATTGTCTGACAGATTTTAAAAATTCATTTCCGCTTATAATACGCCCCACGTCATTGTCTAAAGTTGTTTTTCCTGATCGATATATGATCAAAATTATTGTATCTGAAATTAGAAAAACACCTTTGTTATTTATGAATGTCCTAATGCGCTTGGATAAACGTCGCAAATTTTTTTAGTAGCAATTGTTGAATTTCGATACTTGTGAAGTTCAAAAAGCATGCAATGCTGGATAAAAATAAATAAGATTTTTAATTATTTATAGGTCATAAACATGTCATTTTAATCTTAAAATGTCTTTGGCACGACTTTGAAGTACACATTGAGTTGAAAAATGATAAATATTGACATGAGCAGCAATAACTATAATTTCCAATCTTTCTAATGGTCCCTTGTTACAGCACATTTGGATATTTCAAATGCTTTTCCTAGGATAAAAGAGTTACAAAAACATGATTTAAACGCTTAACATCAGTAATTAGTGTAGATTGATAAGAGTATTTGTAAAAAAATTAAAAATGGTGTTATCCTGCAAATCATGAATTGAAAACTTCCTTGTCTTGGCTGGAAAGTTAAGGAAGGGTGTGAATCCGCCTTCGCTCCAATACTGGGTGGTGGGGATTATATTGCAGATCTCCCGTTGTTCTTCCTACATAATTCTGATTCTGCTATATCTGCTCCTGTAGTGGCAAGGGACTTCAAGTCAAAATACTCGACATTGCACATATACATCTCAAGCTCCCCGTTTTAAGCATCTGAATTACCATTGTAAAAAATTGTAACATGATCTGTTAGAGAAAGTCATCAACTTATACTGTGTTTTTTCTTTGACTCCTGACTTGCTAGGAATACTGTACATTAATCTAATTCACAGCTGTTCAAAATTAAGATAATTTGAATAATTTTGTCCATTTTTCAAAGAATACTGAACGAAAGGTTAGACTAATGCTTCCAAACAAAGTTGTAGAATGTCTAGTGGGGAATATATAAGCGCATACGAGCATTTTGATAGTATATATACAGGAAATATATATAACCTCGTGGCTTTTTTGAATCCGTAGAGAGAGAGAGAGACCGGGCAATGTTTTCCAAGAACTACGACTGCAAATAAAAACCAATGCAACCCAACGTGAAAATTCTCTTAATTTTGTACATCATTATATATAAATATTTCTTTTGCAATGATCTCATAAAATACAAGCATTTAATGTAACTTTTGGTGTAAACAAGAATTCATGACTTTTGGGAATGTAAACTTCCAGTTTAATATATGGCCTTTTGCCTGCTGACCGATTTCAAGACAAGAGATGTTTTCTTTTTACGGGGTAGGGTTGTCAGCCTTACACTCTTACAGTCATAATGGACCAGGACCTACGGTTTAAAGTAGATTCTGAATCCCTACAAGCATACATGGTACCGCCGGGACTCGAACCCGAAACCTGTGGCACCGAGCGTTAGTCACTCAGCCATCAGGCCCCTAAACTCATGATAGTCTAATCAGGGATAAATTAAGATTTTGTATGTTAATTCATCAAAAATTAAATGCGCTGAACTGATTTGATCTGCAGAATGTTAGATGCTTTAAGTTTATTTAGAACAGGGGTGGCCGCTTTGAATATTTTTTGGCCCGTGAGATTTATCACACTTTTACAAAATATACTTATTTTATAATGGCCAAAGTAGTGAAAACCAATGTATTAAAAATTGTACTACATTTTTTCATTTCGTTTATATTTATATATTTTTTATATTTCATTTTTAGTGTTATATATTTCTTTACAATGTGCGTTTATTATCATTATTATTATATTATCTATTAAGAATAACAGTAAGCACAAAAATAATAACTCATTACGTTTCAATTTTTCACTCCAAAAAAATGTTTATAGTGGGTCTAAATCTAATATGGGGATATGTAATTTTTATGCGACCCGCGGGGTTTATGATACGTTTCCAAAGTGGCCCGCAAGATCATTTGGGTTAGCCACCCCTGATTTAGAACTTTCGATATTTTTTGAAATTCCATTTTTTAATTATATAGCGAACAATATAACAAGAAACCCCCATTATTTTCAATACTTTTTTATAGATATCTGCAAATACGTCATTAAATTATATTTTTTATTTACGAAACAATTTTTTTTTATTTTATTGCAATCTTTAAATATATTTAAAATTGATAATAATTATCTTCTAATAGAAAGATTTCATTTATATATATATGATTTTACTTTGCTTTATTTCAAGAAATATTACGTTAACAGCAAAATGTAGGTAATTTACGTATTTACAGATTCGAACTGATTACCATTAGATATAAAAGATTACGTTAAAGACTAAAAATTATACTAATCATGACTCAAATTATTTTAAGGCATTAAAAAAAAAAAAAAAAAAAAATATGGAGAATCAGTTTTGTGCAAAAGAGTAGGACTGCGTCTTGTGGTCGAAAAGGGGGATAAAGGTTGGGCTGAGTTTGTTTTTCAAGTCGAAGTAACCACAAGACTAGCCTACGCTCTAGCTTAACAGAGAAATAAACTGTTTGAACATAAATTCAGCCAATCTCACGTGCTGCCATCTATTAGCACAAAAAATAAATGTCATTTCAGTAACTTAAAACATTCACTATCGGTAAGACAAGGTGTTGCACACGGTTCGTAAATGATGCAGTATATTTTGGGTAAGTTTTGTTGGGAAAAGGATGACAATTATAATAGAAAATAACGTAGAAAAAAATAATTCCCAGATTAAAATGCGCAATCAATATATCTCTAAACAGTTACCTTTTGCATATTATTGCTGTAAGGCATTAATTTTATTTAAAATATCACAGTTCTTATTCAATTGAAAAATAAATAGTAAAATTTTCTCGTGCTTTTTGTTATATATCAAATAAAAATATTGGATTTCAATGTTATCAAATTTTCAATTAATAAGTTTAACATTTTTTTTTTTAATTTTTATTGTGTAGAAATGTCGACATGCATTACATAATATAAGCATTCAACCGAGCATATTTAATTTTTAAAAATATAGAGTGTGCACCAAGTCTTATCTTGATTATAAAAATTTAATGTGTTAAAACTGTTGTAATTAGACATATATTTATTTCGATAATAATATTGTAATACCTATTGCTCATTATAAATATTACAAAATTTTTAATAAAACCCAGCACTTTAGTTGATTTCTTCATGTGGCTCCTTGGTATCTTGAAGAAGTTAAATTTATTGGCTTGGCAGTTAAATTTATGACGGGAATTGATCAATATGAATTCATAATTAATACACTTCAAAGTTTTTTTTTTTTTTTTTTTTTTTTTTTTAAAAAAAAGCTTATAATCATAAAATCCCTTTCCTTTCATGGTTTTTTTCGTTTAATAATTGAAACATATTTCATCAGTTGAAATGAGATCATTTATTCGTAATTTTAGCGTTTCAAAGAAAGAGATTATTTCATACCGGTCATTTAGCTTGCAATTTTTTTCTACAGATCACTACTCAGAACAGTAATGAAATCCATTCCATGCACTTCCCGTCGTATGAAAGCTATTACGATTATCGCAATTGTTTCTTTATATAATAAGGAAATTATTTTATTTTTATTTTCAGATGATTATAATGAATAACTCATGGAATTTTGTGCAGTCAGATTTAGAATGATAAATTGAAGTTTTCTTAAGAAAATTGATGCGTAATTGTGACTTGGAGCAATTCTGGAAAGTAAATGTAAACTTAAACTTCAGCTGTTTATATTCCAACATATAATGTAAATTTTTAATTTTGATTTACATCATAGAAAAAAAACTAAGAATAATACATCTCATAATTATTAAATTAGCTCACTCCTTTTCCTAATGAATATGCTGAAACATCTGGTTTAGAGGGAGTTCCAATTAAGTTTAAATTAAAGTTCTTAAACACTTACATTACCCTTTTGGAACTCGTAATATCGGGCTAATCAAGTCGATTACTGGGCACCCAAAGCTATTATATTTCCTTTCCTCCGTTGAAGGCAACAGAGGCAATTAGCAGGCAGTTATGGTAGGCAGTTCGGAAGACAGTAAATTTCTCTGGAATCATATCACTTCAGTAGGTTAGATGATGGCACTGTGCACAGGATCACTCAGATTTTAACACTTCTATCAACGGACAACGAGCTTCTTCCTCGGCAATTTTCGGTGTCTTCAAAATCGAACTAACCTCTTTTCCCTCGAAGGCAAATCCAGCCATCTCCCCTGGGAAAGTTGATACTCATTGGAACAAATATAGTCGATGAAATATTATCTCTTCACTCTTTCAGCACCGCATCTGGGGTCGAATCTCCCCCTCCCCTTTTTGTGTCAACCTTTTCTTTCCAGGGCTCTGTGGGTCATTTCCATTTCCAAGTTACACCTTTATATAACATTCTAACTATCGTCATTGACTAGATTCTGCCTCCCGGAGACCGCCTTTGAACAGCCACTGATATAAGGGGGAAATATTAGCATTAATCCCAGGTACTTGGTGATAGTCTGACCTTAACGCTGAAATTTTAGTCAGCACCGACATCTTTTTTTCATAGAACAAATTCCAGATGCATGAATCTTGATCTACGTGTTATTTTATACGCAAGGCTATCAAACACCAGAAGAGCCAAGAGTTTGCCATCTGATAAATAAATTTTATTTTCAGTCAGCACAACATCTCTAATTAATCATTCTTTATCCTTATCCCAGCATTCACATGGGGAAATTTTCAAATATATACTCTGTATACATTTAAAATTATTATTTAAATGACCTCTCTCTCTCTTTCTCTTCAGTAAAAGTTAGGGTCGAATATGCGTGTGGTCTCGGTTCAGTGTTGTTCATGGATACAAATTAAACTATTTCTGAAAATAAAACGCGATGTTTAGCTGTCATATTTATTAAAATTGCAAAGACAGCACTGCACGACTGCAACACATAACACACAAAACACAATTACATAACAAATATTTACAAAATCTTCTAAAATGTAGGTCCGTTTAAGGGTCTTTGAACCCTCCGTGCTGCGTGGAACTTTGTATTCTTTTTTTCCTCCTCTCTCTCCTCAAGGTCGAACGAGGGAGAAGGACAAGAAAAACGGGCAAAACTAAAGTCTAACATAGGCGTCAACCCGTCCTTGAAAGAAAGATCTATCAACCTTGAGTTCTAGATAATAGTTTGTGGTGGGAATGCATGGTGGATCCTTACTACCTCTCTGTATATATATATATATAAAAGCACATTCAAGCATAACAAAGAAAAACAGAAAATAAACCTAGATCCACGTCGATACGATAGAAATAAGTATCGTGTGTGAGTGGAATTATTTTGTTGAAATATAATCCTAGGGTGCTATGTAGGAAGGGCATCACAACGAACGAAAGAATTTTGTCGACGTGCCACTGTGCTGAAAGGTGTTAAGAATGACAGCTAAAAGAATTCAGCTATCGAAGGAGATGCCACCCCAGCCCATAACTTCCACTGTTTGGGTTGAATATCAATTAAGTTTTACCGACCTGCCCGAAGGCTTACGGAGCTGATTAACCAGAAGCTACGACAGTCCCCCACCCGTGGCAAGCAGGATTCCGCCTTATTCGGCTCCACGGATAGGGTGGTATGTAATAAGTACAACCACCCCCACCGCCTTTGGCTGCCCTCAACTGGGCTTTCTATACACTAAAGGCTCGTTCCCACCGAGACGAGAGACGTGAAGATGCAAGAGGCAAGCGACAAAAATTTTTCGACCCCTTCACAGCGAAACGTCAGAAATAGCATTACGCCTAGTGAAAAACCGCTTCGAGTTGAAAGTCGGGCAACTCCAAGCGGTGGACTGCAAACCGGTTTCAGGCGACCGCGGTGAGGGTAGTGATTGGTCAAATTTTTTCGCTTGCATCTTGTCGCCTTGGTGAGCACGAGCCTTAAGGCATCAACGTTCACGCTACTGAACGTGTTCGAGAACACCCGCCGTGATGTGTGGATCTCTTAGCCATCTTAAGGATGTTACCGAGGGGCACCACGAGGAGGTGGATCCACTTCGCTCCCCTCTGGGTTGAATATCAGTCAGCAATCAAGTTAGTACGTTAGTATACCCCTCCCCCCTATTCCAGACGTGCCCAACCGCTTTCACTGGCCATCAGCATTCAATTTAATGCGGGACATATCTCTGAAATGAATTCTACTTCTGACTATGTTTACAGGTCTAATGAGTCAGTATCACTGCAAACATGCTTGTCAGTTTATACGAGTGAGGATTAATTTACAGTTTAGAATAGAATAGAAGTAATAGCTGCAAGACAATGACGAAACACAGAAATAGTGGCTAAGAATTTAAATCGATATATTTAGAGGGGAATACCATAAAAATTTATTTGGAAAATTAGTTTTAAAAACAAACATATAGAAAATCATTGCGTGCTTTCGTAAAAAAATACGCACTGTCAGTTATATAATAAAAATTTTAGTTTTGAAATTCACCATGAAATATTATTACTTAACTTTCATTGTCACGGTGACATGTTTCACAAACAACATATTTTTTTTTTCTCGTAAACGACGTAAGTTGCTACGTAATAAAAAGCAATTGACAGCAGAAATGCTGATGTAATAACAGTTTTTTTCTATTAGATTTGGATACATTTTACAATTTATTTCATGAGTTTAATGTTGCCTTTTTAAAATTAATTTTTTTAATATTATTTAATTTGATTAAAATAAAAAAAAAACCCAAACAATTAATGAATGCAGTGTTATGTAAGACTAAGAACTGCCAGTAAAATGTTGCATAAAGTTTTCATTTTGAAACTCTATTCAATTTCATGCAATGTGTCTAAGTTATGTGATGGCAAAATGTAATGTAAAAAAATAAGAGGGCACAAAAATAAAATACGACTGGTAGAAAAAAAACCCGAGATTTAAAAAAATAAATGTTGTTGTATTTTTTACACCCAATTCTGATAATGGAATATAGCTTATTTTATTTTTTAAAAATAAAAAATTAAATTTCCCTGTTTTTAAAAAAAAATTTCTGAATTTTTATTTCCGTGAAATAAAATCAATTTTCTATACCAGGTGGTTTTATAATGGCCAAAGTAATGAAAACCAATGTATTAAAAAAATACATTATGTGTGCATCCATATATTTAAAAATTAGATGTCGACATTATGAAAAAAATTAACTTTGATTTTAAAATACTATTCTTGCGAATATATGACAGATATTGCCTGTTTTATTTATTAGCTTACAGTTTGCCTGCTTAATTTAAATATTGTGCGACCTCATGCTGAGTGGAGAAACAAATATCACATTGATAAAATAATTATTTTTTAATGAATTCATTTTTTTTATTTCATTTATATTTATATATTTTTTACATTTCATTGTTAGTGTTATATATTTTTTACAATGTGCGTTTAGTATCCTTATTAATATATTATTTACACAGTCCAGTCACATTAATGTGACCACCTGTCAAAAGCCAGAATATACACTCTTGTATATTCTGGCTTTGAGTGGAATGTGGTATTTAAGTGGTATTAATTGGAATTATTTACATGCACTCCACTGCAATGTGCTGCCACCTGCCTTTTGTGATTGGTTATTTCACGTTGCCGTCGAAAGTAGGTGGTTGTCACATTAATGGGACTGGACTGTGCATATTTACATGTAAGAAACACAAAAATAATAACTCATTAGGTTTCAGTTTTTCACTCCACAAAAACGTCTATAGTGGGTCTAAATCTAATATAGGGATATACAGTAGAATCTCTGTAAGTCGAACCCCCCCAAATAATTCGAGGGGATTAAAGGGTGACCCCAAATAATTCGAGTTATAGAGTTTTCGACTTATGGAGGATTTCGACTTACGCGGATTTTTGTAAGGAAATATTCGACTTGTAGAGGTTTAGATTCTTTCTGACTTATTTTGAGTTAGACAGGTAAAATAAATAAAAATTCATGTTACAGAGGTAATAAACATACTTATTTGCAACTTAAAAATCATATTATGTACTACAATAAAAATCAAAATAATTCCGAAACAACCCTAAAATTAAAAATATTATGTACTAAAAAAAGTCAGTTATTATTACTATTATTATTATTTGCTTTGGACAATTCGATCGTTCTCTATCTATAGCATTATCTAAGTTATAAAGAGCAGAAAATTCTTTTTCTTCCGAGTTGCTATTTCATAGAATTGGTTATTCTATTTACCATATATTCATACATTGTTTTCTAAGAAACAATGACGTGCATTGTCGGCAAATTCTTAAAGTTGGTAACTTATATTTATTCGTATAGAGGTAGTTAGTTTCAAATGATCGAGTTGTAAAGGTTGTAAAATCAAGCATTGCTAATGTTCGAGATACAGAGGTCCAATTTTTTTTTTCGAGTTACGGAGGGAAAATGTATACCAAAATGGCTTGTGGGGATTGACTAATTATTTCGACATATAGAGGGTTGAAATTTCGAGTAATGGAGGTTTTGGGGCTTGAAGCGAAGAGAACAAAACTTTTTTTCGAGTTAGGGAGATTTTCGACTTATCGAGGTTCTACTTAAAGAGGTTCTACTGTATTATTTTATGTGCGGCCCGCGGAGTTGGATGCATTTTCAAAGTGAACCCGCAAGATCATTTGGGTTGGCCACCCGCGATCTATACTCTCTTATTTTAGACAAAATCTTGCTACTTCCTCCAGACAATTAATTAACTACTTTTATGTTTTAAATATTTTTCTGCTTTGATTTGTGAGTTTATAATTGTAAAATAAAAATTACGAGCAATTTTTTTCTCTGTCTTCGTAACTTTTTTCTGGCTGTTCCCCCCCTCCTCTTTTGAAGAAGATAGCATCTACTCCATCAGTTGTACGGTCCATTGTACAATATTCTGATACTACTAAAATATTAATAAGTGATTAAAAGATTTACGAGTAATTTGTTCAAGTTACTCTGAAAATGATCCATAAATTCTGAAAGAAGAAAACTTCCTGATGTTCAGTTGGAGATCAAAATTTTCTTCAAAAAACTTAATTACGCATTTCAATAAATAAAATATGCAAAAGTAAGTTGAAAGTGTTTGACGCTTAAGTATCAAGACCTTGAAATAGTAAAGAATGGTTTTCAAAAATAGCTAACAATAAAGGTTAATAAAGAACTTAAGCGGAAAACAGAATTTCTTCCATAAAGACTTTTCACCAATAAAAATAGGAAAACATGTCAACAGAAGTGCATTAAAAGATGCTTACCTCCCGTAACTGCCAAATTGACAGTTTCATATTTAATTTTGAAATTTTATCTATTAGCATATAACAATATAACTGAACACACATATTAAAAATTTGCAGATAGATAGGTTAAAAAATAAGCACAAAATGTGATATACAGTTTTACCCTAAAAAGTTTAAAGATAATTCCATATATCTATGAAGAAGAATTATTATCATTAATAATTCTTACCAAAAAAATCAATTGACTTAACTTTAATCTGAAAATTTAATAGTATTTAAATTACTGGTCCCCGAAGGTGCGATTCCACAGCCCAAAGTTCCCTTGAGGCAGTGGAACCCTAAAGGCTCGTTCCCATTGAGGCGTGAGACGGCGAAGCGTCACGCGGCAGGGAAGAAAATTTTTTCGACCCGTTCACACCGAAACGTCAGAAGTCGCTTTACGCCTAGTGAAGTTCCAGTTACTTCTACTAGATGACAGATCTACTATTGCCTCAATCCAAGTCACATGACGCGAAAAGCAATTGAGAGTTGAAAGTTGGTCAACTCGAAGCGGTGGATTTCAACCATTTTCAGGCGAATGCGGTGAGGCTAGTGATTGGTCGACGCTTCCCGCTTCAACGCCTCATACTTCATTGGGAACGAGCCTTAAAGTGGCGCTGCAGTAACTTGCATTTGGGAGAAAGTTTAATAAATATAAGAGGGCGGTGAAAGTTTAGACACACTGGCGCTCGGTGCCACAAGTTCCGGATTCCAGTCCCAGTGGTGCCATGAATGTTTGCAGTTTTCCGGAAATCCACTTCCGGTCTAACGTGACTATAAAACCCTACCCATTAAAAATAAAAACATCTGTTTCAGAATCTGCCAGTAGCAGGATGGTCATGGTGCGCCATAGACTGTAGAGCCGAGGAGTTAGTCAGTTCAAAAAACAAAATGAAGAAGAAAGAGTAGATGAAATGTATGTAAATATATATTTACATAAAAGAACAAAATTTTTTACATTATCTTTTTACTGTTTTGCTTAAAAGGGGATAAATTACCATTGGGGGAGGGAGAGGAGTAATTTAGTGTTAGTAATTAGTAATTGAGTAATGTTTTGTTCTGGAAATGGGGCAATTAAGTTAGGGAACCGCTGATTTAAATTAACACATTTTTACGTTCGCATTTACTGTTGTGAATTGATAGTATGATATTTAATGATTAAATAGACTTTTTTTATGCGCGTTTTAAAAATTAATTTTTATTACGCGACGCATTCAAGGCCGAATTTAGGGGGGGGGATTCTCCTTAATTCCAAAACTCTGTAAGTATTTTTTAGAATTTCGTAAATATGAGAATATTGTTTTTAAAAAGTTCTAAACCGGCCAATATACAGTAGAACCTCTGTAAGTCGAACCTCAAGGGAGACGTCAAATAATTTGAGTTATAGAGTTTTCGACTTACGCGGATTTTGCAAGATAATATTCGACTTGTAGAGGTTTAGATTCTTCCTGACTTAGTTTGAGTTTGGTAAAATAAATAAAAATTCAAGTTACAGAGGTAATAAACATGTTTATTTTCAACTTAAAAGTTATATTTTGTACTAGAATAAAAAATTGAAATAATTCCGAAACAACCTCAAAATTAAAAATATTATGTATTAAAAAAGTCAATTATTTATTTATTTGCTTTAGGCAATTCGATCGTTCTCTGTTTATCGCTAGAGTTCAAATGAAATCAATAGCAATAATAAGAATAAGAATTATAATAAGAATATTTCATAGAATTGGTTATTCTATTTACTGTACTCATACATTGTTTTGTAAATGACGTGCATTGTCGGCAAATCCTTAAAGTCGGTAACTAATTTTTATTCTAGCTATAGAGGTAATTAGTTTCAAATGATCGAGTTGTAAAGGTTGTAAAATCAAACGTTGCTAATGTTCGAAATACAGTGGTCCAATTTTTTTTTTTTTTTTTTTTTTTTTTTTTTTTTTTAGTTACAGTGGGAAAATGTATACCAAAATGGCTTGTGGGGATTGACTAATTATTTCGACACATAGAATTTTGAAATTTCGAGTAATGGAGGTTTTGGGGCTTGAAGGGAAAGGAAGAAAAATGTTTTTCGAGTTTTGGAGGTTTTCGACTTATCGAGGTTCGACTTAAACAGGTTCTACTGTATTATGCAATTAATTTGCCCAGCGTCATCCAAGTGCAGACTGTACACAGCAAAGTTTTCATGCATTACTTTTTACACGATCTTATAGAAAAACAGCTGGAGGCCTGCCCTTAAGACAAAATAACGAGGCTTGAATTTCGAATCCAAACTTCAACTCCTAAGGACAAATGAATATTCGCGCGAATGTTTAAAATTTGGACGTGATTAAAAACAACCTTTTTATTTCATTACGAGAGAGCCTCTAGTCATCTTTTTTTCCTTGGTCATAAGTCGCTTAATACGTGACAAAAAATCGGTATCAGATCGAGCGGGAATTCTGCTCCCTCCAAAAAATATCAAACAGAACCACGCGAGTTTCAATTTTCATCCCATCTGTTGCTAACCAGTTCGATATGCCACGCTCCAAATCTTCACTTGCTATTGTTAAAACTGCTTTTAAGATTTGGTTTGGTTTGTCGGTCTACCATCATTTTGTGCACACTTTAGGCTAAATAGACCGGGATCTACAGTTTAACGTGGATTCCGAACAACTAACAAACATCCATGTCACTTCCAGAATTCGAATCTGAAGCTTGTGGTACCAAAGGCCGGAGCGCTAGCCAATTGGCCATCATGCCGCCTGCTTTTAAGGAGATGACATAATTTGGTTTTCAAGTTGATTCTATTTTACGTGTTGATAGTTGAATATTCAACCAAATATCTTTTAACGCTCTAGAGTGAGAATCTTGATTTCCGCTGATGATATGATTACTACTTAAAGAAACGAGAGACTCAAGAATATTTGTTGCAGAATATCTGAGCGCCTACCATAGAAATTCTCGCTATCTGTTGAGAGTATTTCTTCCAAACGGTACATAAATGTGGATCAAGAAATCATGAAAGTTTTCCCGAAAAGTAACATCCACTCCATATCCACCGGGGCTATTTGTGATGTATTTTGCAGAACACGGACTTCTTTATATAAAATTATTTTTCTACTTTAGACAGATTTTGGAAAACATTCGGTGCAATTTCCTCATTCATTGCTGTAGTAAAGAATTTTTTTTTAAACCTGGAAATAAGGTTGCCAACATTTTTTCAGCATTTACTAGTTTCTTTTAACGACGTATTTTTAACAAAGCTCAGGGTCAATCCTTGAAGAAGGGTGAGAACGACTAAAAATGACTGTTTCAAGGTCAGCTGCGTTTACCATGCTCTATAATCATCTAATCTTGTTATCTGGTCATTCAACAGCCTTGTCATTAGGTAGCAAATAAAGAATTATAATTAATGTTGTCACCCATTTAGGTCACATAGAAATTTGGTGCATATGTTTATAAATAAATGTGGGTATTATTTGTAAATCATGGTATTATATTTGAATATTAATTCTATGTTTGAATAGTGGATGTAAGTGGATATTTGTGAATAGTGGATGTTCGAATAGGGGATGCAAAATAAGTTCCTATAGTCTCGGCCTATATTAGACCAATAACTGCTTTAAGAAGAGAGCCACTTTTTTGGGAACATTTAATTTTTATTTACAAGCATTATATATACACAAATAATGAACTGTGGATTATTATACAAAGAAATAAAGATTAAAAAAATTTGATCACAAGTGCAGGATTAAATCACACAGTTCACTTCAAAGTCTGAGATTTTTCAGAGTTTTCTAGTCTACGTCGAATCTAATTGCCTGGTCTGCGGCAGACAATTATCACACGGTGTGATACACGAAAACAGAAGGGGCTCACCTTGAAAAACAGGCGGAAACTCCGGTCTATTTAGTCACTTCAGTGAAAAAAGAAAAATTACACTTCTGGTCGATGCGTAGCAGAACTCTATCCCTTTTTCACCAAAAAACTCCTTTTAAGACAATCCGTCAAGTGGGGGGAAGTCAATTTCAATCACTTCTCATTGGGGTAAACATTTCTCAGCTCGTGGTCTATCAACAAACACGATGGAACAACTCATGGTATAGTTCATATTCAATCTATAGTCGTTTCGACATGTGAAGATCACACAGACTTTCGCTAATTTCTCAATCTTATTAAAGATGATATCGAATATCTGCTATCAGATATGAGTGACAAATTGTTCTCCTGAGTACAAAACACTAATTGTCTGTAATATAACTACCCACAATACTGCTTAACTGCCGTCGAAGTTGAATGATGGGTTGTTATTATACACTGAAGTGACAAAAGTCATGGGATAGCAATATGCAAATTTTCAGATGGCAGTAGCATCGCGTAGAACAGGTATAAATGCGCAGTGCTTTCGCAGAGCTTTCATTTCTGTTCAAGTTATTCATGTGAAGAGGTTTTGACGTGATGATGACCGCACGACGGGCATTAACAGACTTTGAACGCGGAATGTTAGTTGGAGCTAGACGCATGGGTCATGCCATTTCGGAAATCGTTAGGGAATTCAACATTCCCAGATCCACTGTGTCAAGAGTGGGCCGAGAGTAGGAAATTTCAGGCATAACATCCCACCATGGACAGCGCAGTGATCGACCGCCTGCACTTAACGACCGAGACCGGCGACGTCTGCAAAGAGTCGTAAATTCTAACAGACAAGCAACACTGCGTCAAATAACCGCAGAAATCAATGTGGGACGTACAAGGGACTTGTCTGTTAGAACTGTGCGGAGAAATTTGGCTTTCTTGGGCTATTCCAGCAAAAGACCGACTCGAGTGCCTTTACTGACAGAACGACATCGCTTGCAGCGACTCTCGTGGGCACGTGAGCATATCGGTTGGTCCCTAGATGAATGGAAAACCGTGGCCTGGTCCGATGAGTCACGATTTCAGTTGGTAAGAGCTGATGGTAGAGTTCGAGTATGGCGCCCAAACTGTCAGCAAGGCACTGTTCAAGCTGGTGGTGGCTCCGTAATGGTGTGGGCTGTTTTTTCATGGCATGGACTTGGTCCTCTGGTGCGACTGGACCGAACATTGACTGGAAATGCTTATGTTCAGCTACTTGGAGATCACTTGCAGCCATTCATGGACTTCATGTACCCAAACAACGATGGGATATTTATGGATGACAATGCGCCATGTCACCGGGCCACAACTGTTCGCGATTGGTTTGAAGAACATTCTGGACAATTCCAACGAATGATCTGGCCACCTAGATCGCCCGACATGAATCCCATGGAGCTTTTATGGGACATCATGGAGAGGTCTGTTCGTGCCCAAAATCCTGCACCATCAACGCTTTCACAATTATGGACGTCTATCGAGACAGCATGGCTCAATATTCCAGCAGAAGACTTCCAACGACTTGTTGAGTCCATGCCACGTCGAGTTGCTGCACTTCGGCGGGCGAAAGGAGGGCTGACACGATATTAAGAGGTATCCCATGACTTTTGTCACTTCAGTGTATATTTGTCAAATAACATACATTCCTCTCTCCTGGAAATGAAATGCAAAAACTCTTCCAGTGAGAAAAAAAAATGCTGCAACATATTAGAGCCCATTAACATAAAAGCTGATACTGGGCAATATAGTCATTCAACAGTCTTGTCAATGGTTAGCAAATAAAAAATTATAAGGAATGTTGTCACCCATTTGAAAATATTGGTCAATAGTGGATGTAAAATAAGTTCATTGACATATTAGAGTCCATATATTAGCTGATAAGTGGAAATATGGTCATTCAATAGTTTTGCCATTGGGTAGCAAATAAAGAATTATAATGAATGACTATTTGGGCCACATAGATTAAAATGTTTATAAATAAATGTGAATATTATTTGTTAATCATGATATAAGTATAAAATACTATGTTCGTGTAAAAAAAAGAAAAAGAACTCGTATGCGTATTATTACTGGAAATATTGGTATTTTCGAATAGTGGATGTAAAATAAGTTCGCATTGACATATTAGAGTCCATTAATATATTAGCTGATAAGTGGAAATATGGTCATTCAATAGTTTTGCCATTGGGTAGCAAATAAAGAATTATAATGAATGTTGTCACCTATTTGGGCCACATAGAGATTTGGAGGAAATGTTTATAAATAAATGTGAATATTATTTGTTAATCATGATATAAGTATATCAATTCTATTGATGACTATGTTCGTGTAAAAAAAAAAAAGAACTTGTATATGTATTATTACTGGAAATATTGGTATTTTCGAATAGTGGAAGTAAAATAAGTTCCTATAGGCATATTAGAGCTAATTAACATACAAGTTGATATTGGGCAATATGGTCATTCAACAGTCTTGTCATTGGGCACCAAATAAAGAATTGTAATGAATATTGTCACCTATTTAGGTCACATAGAGATCTGGCTCGTATGTTTATAAATAAATGTGAATATTATTTGTAAATCATGGTATTATATTTGATTATCAATTATAGACATATTAAAGCCCATTAACGCACAAGCTGACACTGGGTAATATGGCCATTCAACAGTCTCGTCTTTGGATAGCATGTAAAGACTTATAATGAATGTTGTTACCCATTTGGGTCACATAGAGATATGGCGCATATGTTTATATATTGATATATAGTTCTTGATGTCTTTTATTTGGCAACATTTACCACACACTAACTTCAGTAATTTATCTATTCTATGAGTGCAGAATCATTAAAAGGAAATTTAAATTCATACTTAATGTTCATATTTTCGTAACTCTCAACCATTGCTCTATTTATTTCTTCTGTTCTACACAGATAAATAACCATATAAATTGCTAAAAAATAGGATGATTTTGCTTACAAGGAAGGAAAAAAAAGATTAAGAATAAGATTAACGATTTAAAAACAAATTAATCATTTGTGCATTTGTTATTGTTGCACAGCGTTACCTTTTGCTTTCTTCAATGATCGATTTCAATGGGTGACCTTGTCCATCTACCTTGTCTGATGTGCGTGTTCTTGCCGTTGGCATTTAGCAAGGTGTGCTGCGGAATTCAACACTCAAAAGGATCTGGTTCATCCATTGTCACTAGAAGCGAGTCTCCTTTGGATTGAAGTGGGGACGTGATTGGAATTGACTATGAGTGTTTGAATTGAATTATTTTTTTTTTTTTGAAGAGTGTTCAAAGTGTATTTGGTTTCTCGGCTGAAAAATAAAAAATAAAATTGAAGAATGAAGAAATATATAGATGCGCATATATTTTGTCGTTTCCTTGACGAGTATTTTAATGGAAGAATAAAATGTATATATATATATTTTCTAATGCAGCTGGAGAATACGTAGACAGTTATCTTTTTATGGCAAACAAGGGCTGCACCAACATTACTCACTTAGCACTACCCAGTAGGTGCGTGTAGCTTGAAGATAAGTCATGGACGCAGAGTAACAATACCTCCGCAACGCTATATGATCCGATTAGACCGGGCCCTACAGTTTAAAGTGAATTCCGAACCAGTACAAACATTCATGGCTCCGCCAGGACTGGAACCCGAAACCTGTGTCACCGAGCGCCAGAGAGGCTATAAGCTAGCTACGCGGCCATCAGGCCCCATAAAATGTATATAACCAGGTCTTGTAAGACAGAGATATTAAAAATTATTATAACCATAGATTTAGGGAAAACAATTGAGAATGTTCTACGCTCAATGCTATTACGCTGTCTACTACGCTACGAAGTCATATTAAACCCTGAACTTGAATGGCCAAGAGTCTAGCTCTCTGGCGCTCGATACCACAGGTTTCCGGTTCGAGTTACAGCGGTTCCGTGGATGTTTACAGTGTTTCGGAATCCACTTTAAGCCGTAAGTCCTGGTGTCATATGATTGTAGAGTGTCACAGACCCCAATCAGACTTCTAACTCCCCTAATTCCCAAACTGTAAAGGAGCAACTCAGCTCTAGGCCCAGTGATGTAATGTGGTGTAGTAGTCGTAGTCTAAACCGGAACTTACGGCTTAAGGCAGATTCCGAATCAATACAAACATCCATGGAAATGCCGTGATTCGAACCCGAAGCCTAAGGCACCGAATGCTAGAGCACTAGTCACTCAAGCATCAGGTCTTAGAAATAATAATCGTTGTAACTTCTTCATTGGTGCAACAGCCCTATAATGGGTCAAGGCCGTCAGCCTACTAGCAGATTTCGAGGCAGTAGATGCTTTCGTGTTACGAAGTAGGGTTGCCAGCGCATATGACCAAAGATTTTATAAATTACTAGCTAAATTACTAGCCCCATGTTGGCCCGTCACAGAAAATAAAACATTTTTAGTTTTGGTAAATTTTATTTAAAAAACATATCTGTGCAGAGGTAAAACTTACAATTTTCAAATAACTCGCCTTAAATGCATTAACTTATTAAATAAAAAAATAATTCTTACCATAGAATTCCAAATTCCTTATTCTTAGAATTTCAAAAAATTTTCATCTTTTAATTTGCTAGCATTTAGTTTTAAGACTATAACATTGTAGGTTTGTAAAATAGTTTAAAAACATCCATTCATACATAAAAATTATAACACTCAGAAGTTCAGTTTTTATTGAACAAATGGATTTGTCTGCAAAATATTTATTCATTGTGGGGGCAATGTATTTTTTTATTTATCCTGCCGTCATCCAATTTTAAGAATAACTCCTAGCTAATAAACAATTATTTATTATCATTATATCGTGCATTTTTTAAAACGTGCTTATTTGCAATCTATTCAATGTCTGTATCGTTTTATTTATTAGATACATTATTATTATTTATTTGGTTAAACATCCATACAGTTTAAAAATTTATGAATATAAATGCATGATAAAACTTTACTTAAATGTTTGCAAACTAAAATTGTTAAAACAAATAGAAATTACGAAGAATAAATAATTAAGTAGAATATGCAATTTAAAATTATTTATGAAGAATATGCAATTTACTTTTTAGAAAAATAACACATATTTCAATCTTACAGAAAAGAATAAAAAGCTAATGTCAAATATTTTATCATTGAAAACAAAATATTTAAAAACACAACTTAATTATTAATCCAAAAATTATTTTTGATATTGTGATTTTGATATTTCTTGTGATTTGTTTCTCTGTTGTTTATAAATTAGTGCAAAACATTTATTTTTGAAATAAAATATAAATTGAACATTTTTTTTTATTGTGTCCCTTTCATTTTTACAACTTAATGATTTGAAAAATAATAGAACATTAAGTGCTTTTCAATTAATAAAAACAACCCTTTTTCTTTGGTTGATAAATGTTAATCTATTAATCAATTAAGTTTGCTGATAGGGATTAATTAAATATATACATAAATATTTACTAATTTTAATTTTAAAAAATTAATCCAACAGATGCTGACTGATTCAAAATAGGATAAATAGAGCAGTGCTTCTTTAAATTATAAAGCATCGAATTAGTATTTTTACCAACATTTTTTTTTTTTTGAAAATGTTGATGGAATATTCTGAAAGTTGATCTCACTTTCCGTGGAATGTACATAAAGAAGCATCAAGTTTGGCAACAAAAGAATTCTATAAATTTAAGAATCTTCTGGCCAGTTTAATTAAATTGTTCATCTCTCTGATTAATATGGTAGTTACTGCAAATGTATTAACTACAAATTTATCTTAAGTAATATTAAGTATCAACTGGATCTGAAAGTCATACCGATGCCTTTTCTACTGCAACAGTCAGCATTATTTTATTCGTAAATTGCAAGAAACTTTGACGCATACTTAAAAGAAAACAAATTTTACTAAAATTGTGACACATTCTCCTTTTATTACGACAGAACAAAAGAAGAATAGACACAATTGGAACATTGTGAAACATGACAAAGAATGAAATAGAAAAAAAAAGAACATCTAACACCATAAAAAGTGTACAAAATGACACAGTAGAAAAAAAAAAAAGAACACATGTCAACGATGGCTCGCATCACGTTCTAACCGGTATTTTGAGCTTGAAAATAACGAAAAAGTTGATCTTATCAACACAATGCCTCATACAAAATAAAAACAATAAAAAGTAAAGATTTTCCAAGTAAAAGTGGGAAAGTGAACCACGCCCCTAAAACCCTAACCTTGGTACACAAAACAAGCAAGCTTCCAGCACTTTTGGCTTCCTTATTTGAATCCAGTTATTCCAAAGTTGACTTTGGCTGTTTTCCCAGTCGCACTACAACCTGTTATCGCCCAATTGCACCAGATTGATTCTAAAAATTTTTTATTTTTATTTTAAAAAGGTGCGTATCTGGTGCGTAAAATGTGGTGATCCTTTTTTCTGTTTCGTGGAAGCCATTAAGGCATATCCTACATTCCGCTGACGATTGTTTATTGTGAGTTTAAAAGTCATTTTCGCTGATTTTGATTCCAAGAAGTTTTGGATTATTATGCCAGATGGATATACGAATAACTGGTAGAAATTTATTATTAAAAATAAATTCTTGATGTTGATTTTTTCACTTTGTTTTGATATGCGGAGATCATCACATGTGTTTTGTAATCAAAAGCAAGTTGTTTGATGCAGTTTGAATAGTATAATTTTATGTTTTAGAATTATTTGGATAGTTTAAAACAATGTGTTCCATGCACGGATGCTGTGATCTTCAGATATTTATTAAAAATTTATCGACAATATTATATTTTTATTCTTCTATGAAAGTTTCATCTGGCCATTTTTGAGAAAGACAGATTTTTAAGACTGTACATAAAAAAAAGCATTTCGTGTACATAAAAAACAGCATTTATACCTTTTTGGATAGCTGATCAACACAGTTTTGGTAAGTAATATTTATCTTTTTTATTTTTAATCTTACAGTTTTTTTATGAACTATGTTATCTTAAGTTTTAACAAAATAATAAATTTTTTCCCCTGGCTAAAAATTTCTAACCAAAATTTATAAGATTTTTTTTCTTTCTCTGTTATTGAGAAATAGCATTGATGAGAAAATTTATCGATTGAGAAATACTTATTGATTAATTGAATTATAAATTTATTTTCGATTAATTGGCTTGCATAAATTTAATGCATCATTAATTCTGTAATATAAAATGTTTTTTACAAGATTTTTTTATAAATATATTTTTTTAACAATGACTTTAGGCAATTTTCTTATAAAAAAAACTTTACAAATTCGTTGACAGGTGCCAAACGTTTACAAAGTTTTATAAAAAAAAAAAAAACAATTTAATATGTACTCTTAATTAAAGTGAAAACCAATTTTTATTTACAAAATGTATTTTTCCTAATGTAGCAAGTAATTAAAAATATATTTATATATTATATTTTTATAACATGTGCTTGATTTATAGTTATATAATTCGTAAATTTCTGAAATTAAAGCTATTTTATATTTATTGTAAATATTTTCATATAAAACTAAGGTACCAGTATACAAATTTGTTATATTTAAGTTATGAAAGCATAAGAATAAAAAATCGACTCTTATCACAATTTTTTTTCCAAATATATAAATCTGTTTTTATGATACAATTTATAGTTGAGTATTTTAAAATTTATAAAAAATGTATCGGTGATTTTCATTACAGTTTTATAACCCTAAAGGGGAGTAGAATCAGTTGAATACCATATAGTTTATAAAAAACGGTGAAGTTTTTTTGAGTACAGTTCCAATGGGTACAGAATTGATGTACAGTTGAGTACTCTAAGAATTGAGTATCTTAGGATACAATTGAGTACCCTAAGAATTGGGTAACTTAAGGATACGGTCGAGTATCCTAAGAATTGGGTACGGTCGAGGGTAGTATTTTTCTATAATTTTTCTAGCTGTATGAGGATCACTATAGTTATTTAATGTGACCTAACTAACTAACTAAATCGAAAATTTTGTTCAGAATTACTCCCTCAATTTGAAATTAAAGAATTAATTTAATTAGTTTTCTTTATTTTTTTATTTCTAAAATAACCTATTTGAAATATTTAATTACTTAATCTATTTACTTTTTGAAATTCATTTATAGACCTATGTATATGAGAATTAATGCATTTTTTATTTAGATACCAATAACTAAAATTAGAAAACCTATTCAACCATTAAAATAAACACTGCGCGAAAAGAAATGCATTACAGTATTAGTCCGCGATATTTATGGTAATGATGATTTAGTATTGTACGTTATTTAGATTCTTGCTCAACAACTATTAAAAAATTAATATATTTTATGAGAGACTCAAAATTAATATTTTCTTTAAATGCCGTTTGACTCATTGGCCAATGGCAACGTGCACAGCTAGTGAGCAGGGAGGTTTAAGTTTAAATAACCTGGCGGCGTCGGTTGCAGTCAGTGCATTCAGAAATCGATGTGGATCATTTCAGTACGCATAAGTGCCTCGCATCAATAGTCGTGCTGCTACTGTTTTCAGAATTTTTTCCCATGTGACACTCAAATACATGGGGGTTATCCCTAAAAGTCCTCTCCCGGAAGACACTGACCCCCCTTAACCTCCCCCGTCCCTCTGATGCTTAAGTATGAATATGTGGAACACGAGACAACCGATATTCAAGGAAAGCAAAAATGACCCCAGAAACAATATTTTCCTTCGAATACAATCTATTGTGGAATCTTAAAGGGCGAATCTTTAAGGGGCCTGATAGCTGAGTGACTAGCGCTTTGGCCCACAGGTTTCGGGTTCGAGTCCCATGGATATTTATGGATGTCAGGCGATGCCGTGGATGTTGTAGTGGTCCGGAACACATTTTAAACCGTAGGTCCCAATCTAATGTGACTGTAGATCATTAATAGGGCTGACATCTCTACCCCATAACAAGACAACATCTCTTGTCTCGAAATAAGCTAGCAGGTAGAGCGCTTTGGACAACCAAAGTCTGGGGCACTGACGGCCGAACCCACTAGCGCTCTGGCGGTCAGTGCCCCAGGTTTCGTTTCGAGCCTCGGCATTGTTATGGCTGTTTGTAGTGGTTCGGAATCCAGTTTAAACTGTAGATCCAGGTCTACTATGACGTTGGAAATCTACTTGAACGTTGACAACCCAACCCAGTAAAAAGAAAACATCTGCTGTTTAGGAATCTGCCAGTAGGCAGACGGCCATTGCCCAACATGAACTGTAGTGCCAGGGAATTAGTTATAAGATATAACTAACTTCTCTCCTATAAGATGTATAAGTTATAAAATCCTTAAGTATTGAGATTTATCGCTTTTGAAAATAAAAAGATGTATGTACTGTAAGACCCAATAGATTAATTCTTTGGTGATTATTACAGCCACAACTATCAGGAATGCGGTGATTCGATTATGATTGTGGCAATGTTTGTGAAGCATAGGTTACCTGGTGAAAAGTTTTCCAAGTTTTCTCTCATACGATATATAAATACGCAGCATATATTTCTGACTGTCCGTTTGTGAGCTATTCGTGGCACACATAAGTAAGGGCCAACGACCAATGATATTCAAATAAAAAATATCGATTATAATTCAACTCGGAACTATTTTAACCTTTGGCTCTTTTACTTGTTGAACATTTGGATCTTTTATTAAAAGTTGAGAAAAATTGCCAACGCAGTTGCCAAAAAAATTATTTTACTCGATCTGAACCAGAATCTTTTATATTCACGTACAAAAGGTGCAATTTTTCATGATAATATTAAACTTTGGAATTATAGTAATGGCGGTAAAGTTAAGACGTATAGACTGAAAATTTATCATTTAACACTTGAAAATTTCGAGGCGGAATTGAAGAATTTTTCAACTAATTTGTACTCATTTATCTGTATTTATGTTTCTTATATAGAAAAATAATCCTCCGCCTGAGGTTTGTAGCATAATGCACACACTGTTCTAATTTTTAAATAAGTTCCCCACTGATTATCCATCCCATGCCATGTTGTAACTCAGGTTATCGGAACGATTTTAAGTCATGCTCAAAGTCGTCTACTGGTCACATTATTAGAAAATGAGAATATAGAATTTTTCAGTTCATTTATTCCTTTCACCGCTCCTTTATTGACGTTTGTAAAAAAATAAAACGTAATCATAACTTTGAATTAGGAAAACAATTGTTTACTTACCAAGTCTCATACCATCAAGGTATTGTTCAATTATTTAAAAAAAAAAATTGATGTTTAATACACCCGGAAGTATCACCTGATTTTATATTTTTATTTTGCTTGCTTAGGTTTCTTATTTTGCAGATGAATTTTTGAATTTTTCTTTACACAATGATTTTTTAAAATAAAGTTATTACTTCGTAAAATGCAGAAAGTGTTTACATTTTCCGCTGAAACTATATAATATATATAATCAGATTTAGCATTGCCAAGGGCTTACAACATTGCATCCGTATTGTTCCCCTATGTGTGAGCAGCTGATGGACAATTGGCTAGAGCTCTGGCTTTGGTACCACAGGCTTCAGGTTTGAATCCTGGAGGTGACATAGATGTTTATTAGTGGTTCAGGTTCCACGTTAAATTGTTAGTCCCGATTAACCTGAAATGTGCCCAAAAAATGACCGTAAAGCGACAAAGCAAACAATACTTTGCAATGTGAAAAGAACGTCTCAAAAGTTAAAAGCTTTCTTGCCTTTCTTTTTTTTTCTCGAGGCAAATGATAGAACTATCCGATCTACTGGTATACCTGTCCCGGCACAAACAAGGGAACTTTCGACCGGCTTCGTTTATCGCGTTCGAATTACGCACCCGCCTTATGTTGTGGTGTGTATTGAGTTCGGTGTGACATTCACATAGAGAAATAGACCACTTAAGACATGAAATTTAGCGAAGAAATTTAGAGATACTGGTGCTATAACGACATCGAAGTGATAGACCTACAATGAAAGCTAGTAGAAGGAACCACACCTAAAATTTTCTTTGTGGAGTTATTTAAATCAGCATTAATAACTCCTACAGCATTAAGGCATTTCGCAATAACATTCAATTTGAAATTATTGCCATTCATTAGCATTAAGTTTTTGCATAACATTCAATTTGAAATTTTGGACGTCCGTTAGCTTTTTCTCCCTAGCGCGCATGCTCATAGGAAACATTATTACAGATACGCATGCGCAATTTCCTACGAGCATGCACGCTAGGGAGAAAAAGGTAACGGACGTCCAAAATACGGTATGCAAAAGCTCTCTATTGAAAAGATTTGCTTTTTTTGCCACCACTTTAATTTACGCAATTAGAAGAAATGACTTACACTTTGAACGTTTACTATGATTCTGTAGTGTAAAACATGGTTTGGTTTGTCGGTCTACGGCCATTTGTAAAACATGTTCTTTTATAATTAGAAGTTTTTGGTTTCATTTTCTAAAAAGTTATTAAAAACTGCATGGGTACATCGACGTTTGGTTACATGCTTGTTCAGTTAAACATGGCCATTTTACTGGTTTGATTTGGTTTGTCGCTCTACTGTCATTTTGTGTACACTTTAGGCAATTAGATCGGGACCTACAGTTTAACGGATTCAGAACCACTAACAAAAAACATTGGCTATCAGGCCGCCGCCAGTTTACTGAACAAAACAAGTTAAACGCAGATATTTAACTCTACGCTATTGACGCGGCCTGATGACCAATTGCCTAGCGCTCTGGCCGTTGGCACCACAGGCTACAGGTTTGAATCCTGGCGATAGCATGGATATTTGTGAGTGTTTCGGAATCAAACATCGATGTACCCATGCAGTTGTTAATAACTTTTTAGAAATGAAACTACAAACTTCTAATAACAGATGAACATGCTTTACAAATGACAGTAGAACAACAAACCAAACCATGTTTTACACTACAGAATCATAGTATATGTTTTAGACTATTATTTTATCCCATTCATAGCCTAGTGATTATCCGAAAATATAATGAGCAAAAGAACAGAATTCTATTTTTTTTCTATTCTAAAGCACTGTTTTATTGTGTAATGTAAGTGGTTATGTAACTAATTATTTCACACCCAAGTTAAAGTTATCAGGCGTGATATTGGTTGGGGTAGTGTTTTTATCTGCATTAGATATTTTTTAAAAGCGTTGTTGGTCTTATGCGATTTTATTAATATTGCTTAAGACAATTTCAAAATGACAAATCTCAAAAGAAACCAAATGAAATCGAGTGTGAAACCGACTAGATATTAAAAGAAAGTTTCAAGGTTTTAAAATGTATCTTATAAGAGCCTAGTTTCAGTTTGTTCATTACAACTAAAACGGAATTCTCTGCAGTTGTGGAGTTCTAGTTCTTTGATGTAAGTACTTTAGTTTGGGTGTATTTATTTAAGGTGTTGGAAAAAAAATTAAACTATGTTTTATGTATCGATTTTTTTTTGTAAATATAAATGCAATTAATATTTTTATCTTATATACATTATTTCGATGAAATAATAAATATAGTTTTTAAGTTGGTGAATAGTGAGAAATGAATCTTGATTTAAGTGGGAAAAATATAAAATATATGTTCGTTTTATATTACCGTAATTTCCTTTCTATAAACTACAGACTAAATGATAAAATTAACCCTAGAATTTTCGGGTGGGGATTATTGGTCTGTGCAATATAATTACAGTGCAGTACTGCATAAAATCTGTGAGCATTGTTTTTTTTTTAATTTTTAAATTTTTATTATAAAGGAATTTGTGCCTGAATGACCGAGTGGCTAGCGCGAGTTCGAGTCCCGGCGGAGCCATGGATATTTGTAGTGGTTTTGAATCCACTTTAAATTGTTGATCCCGGTCTAACAGGATCATACGGCGTTGCAGGGGTATTGTACTCCGTGTCCGTAGCTTATCTTCAAGCTACACGCACCCTCTGGGTAGTGCTAAGAGAGTAACGTCGGTGCAGCGCTTCCCTTAAGACATCAAAGACAACTATCTAAGTGTTTACCAGCTGCACTAGAATGAAAAAAAAATTATAAAGGAATTTTGTTGTAAATAACTGATTATTAACTATTGCAATTCAAACATTTTGAACGTATACTTATATGTCGATGACACAGAAGAATTTATGATGTAAAGACCCATTAGAGAATTTTAGTCCAATAATGTAAGTAATAAGGGACTGATGGCCGAGTGACTAGCACTCTGGCGCTCGGTGCCACAGGTTATGGTTTCGAGTCCCAGCGGTGCCATGGGTGTTTGCAGTGGTTCGGAATCCACTTTAAACCATAGGTCCCAGTCTAGTATGACTGTAGACCATTGGGCGTACGGTTGACAACCCTACCAAGTAAAAAGAAACCATCTCCTATTTCGAAATCTGTCAGTAGGAGATGGGGTTGTTGCGCTACTGATGATGATGAATGTAAGGAATTACTTTATAATGTAAGGAATAATGTTTAATAATGTACTAATAATGTAAGAAAGACCAGGAAAAAATTTCCTGTGACCATTTGCATATTATACAATTGCATTAAATGATAAATAATGTATAGTAAATAGGAAAAATCAGTTTTTTTTTGTGTTACATGCATAGATTTTATTTATTTATTAATTTTACAAAAAATGTTGTTGCTAATATATCAAAGAAGAATGTAACAAATTTTAAAGCACTAAAATAAATTTTCAATATTTCTTCATTGTAAAAAACATTTTCAGAAATAAGTTTTATGTAACTTCCAAAAATCGTAATTGGTTTTATATATGAAATGTAAAAATCATTCAACTGGAAATAGATAAACATTATATAATTAGTTGTTTTTAAATTTAATAGTAACGTATGTAAATTTGCTAACAAATTTTCAATTTAAGGGTTATTAAAATATAATTAAATTCATCTTTTTATTCCTTGATTAAAAGAACCAGTTTAAGGCAGTTTGACAACATCCTTGTACAGGAATAGAAAGTTTTACAAATTTAAAAGATGCAGGTACATCAAATTTAATGATGTGTTAGAGGATAGTTAAATAAGGACGTTATAAGGATAGTAAATAATTTTTAATTGCTTAAAAGAGAAAGAAGTTATGATTCCAAAAATTTTTTTAAAGTACATTTACTTTCTGTTAAAGTGATAAAAAAATTGATCATCATCATCATTGGCGCCTACTGGCAGATTTTAAAACATGAGACCCCTACGCCAAATGCTCTACAGTCATGTTATACCGGGATCTACAGTTTAAAGTGGATTCCGAACCACTACAACCATCCAAGGTACCGCTATGACTCCAATCCGAAACCTGTGGTCCTGAGCGACAGAGTGCTAGCCACTCGGCCATCAGGCTCGATAAAAAAAATAAATTAAATTATAATTAAATAATCTTCTAGTTTAGCAAATATTAATATAAATTTTGTTATTTAATCAAAAAATAATTATTTAACATAAATATTGTTTACTTTTTTTTTATCTTTATGTTATGATAAAAAAAAATTAAACTTTAAAAAAAACGTTAAAATTAATAAAGAGAAGTTGCAAAACTTTTCCGATCGTAATGAAAAAAGGGTCATAAAGAATTTTCTCATTTATTAATTCAGTTAAAGCATAGACTCATATAATCAGCATTCTACTGTACGATACACATTTATTTATGCTATATATCTTAATACTAACATCTTGAAATATCTCTCTGCTAAAAATCAGCTAAAATATCTATCTAATTTAATTAGTAAATGTTTAATTAAATTAAATTATGAATTATGAATTATAAAAGCACTCACTTATTTTTAATATATACTAAATTAATATCACTTATATACATAATATTAGAGAGTTTTTGCATACCGTACTTTGGACGTCCGTTAGCTTTTTCTCCCTAGCGCGCATGCTCATAGGAAATTGCGCATGCGTATCTGTAATAATTTTTCCTATGAGCATGCGAGCTAGGGAGAAAAAGCTAACAGACGTCCAAAATACGGTATGCAAAAACTCTCTATTGTTACTTGATGACTGAGTGACTAGAGCACTGACGCTTGGCGCCACAGGTTTCGGGTTCGAGTCCTGGTGGAGCCATGGAGGTTTGTAGCGGTTCAGAATCCACATTAAACCGTAGGTCTCGGTCTAATATGACAGTGGAGCGTTGAGGATAGTACTAATAACTACCGCGTAAAAGATAACATCTCCTGTTTCGAAATCTACCAATAGGTGCCATAGACGGCTTTGGCCCACCATGGGGCTGTTGCGCCGATGATGATATACATAAAATTAGTAATGTGTAATGATTTTAGAGATTATACTCTGCTACTAATATTATAATTACAATTTTACTACTAATATTATAATTCCTTTTCACTATATAGAAACCAGTAGGATGCATTCCCGTCAAAATAATGTCTTTGATTTATAAAATTGGTATTTAAAACGGTTCATAAATTAAATCAAATTAAAAGAAAATATAATTAAAAAACGTACTATTTTATGTAATTCGCGCCTTAATTTTTTTAAATACATAACTTTTTCAATTACCCATTGTTCTACTACAAAAACCTTGAGTCATAAAATGTTATTATGGGCTTTACAAATATGCATTTAATTTGAATACTAATTCGCATTTGTAGAATATCTTCCGTTAAAAAATAATTCTATCCAGTTTCGAAAATGGTTGAAGGTTTCGAACATTCTGCCAACATTCATAAATCAGATCTAAGAGCATCTTCCTGCAGTAGGTAGTCATTTTCATTCACTGGATTTAATTCTGGACAATCCATCCGGATGGTTGCGTAACTTGGAATTTAAATACATCCGTGAGTCAATTGGCGTCGTTGAGTTCCACCCTGGTCTTTGGGTTTCGCCTCACGTGCAATGCTCCATTGATGAGAGAACTCCTACAGGCCCAACCCACACGGTGACGACGTAGAAATAGAACAAAAGATGATCATGATTCCTTATATGAATTTTTAGAATTATTAAATTTTTTTTTAGATTTTTAATGTATTTTGGAAAATTACGTTACGTGCTAATTTCTAGGTTATTAAGCTAAAATAATTTTATAATTATTAGAGTTAGATTAATCGATTAATAGAATTTTATTGTTCTCTGTAGTGTGGGACCTGATGGCCGAGTAACTAGCGCTCTGGCGCTCAGTATCACAGGTTTCGGGTTCGAGTCTCGACGGTGCCATGGATGTCTGTTAGTGGTTCGAAATCCGCTTTAAGCTGTAGGTCCTGAACTGCTTAGCCAAACGTGTGCACAAGATGAACGTAGAACGACAAACCAAACCAAACCTAATAATATATATATATAATGGTATACTAATAGTATATACTAATAGTATATAATAGTGTATAATAGTAGTTTTCAGAGATGGGTAGAGATTTCCTCGGTAGTTTTCAGAGATGGAGGAACTGTCTATTTATGCTTAAAATATTTGCCATCCTCTTCTTCCCTCAATTAAGTGGCCTGTTGGTCTTTGGTGCCCCAGGCTTCAGGTTCGAATCCTGCAAGTAGTATGGATGTTTGTAAGTGGTTCGAAATCCACGCTAAACCGTAGGTCCTGGTCTACTTAGCCCAAAGTGTGCATAAAATGACTGTAGATCAACAAACTAAACCTTATTCTTAAAGCATAGTATTTGGCATTCCTCCTTCCCACAAATAAGCACCCTGTTGGCCAATTGGCTATCGCTCTGGCAGTTGATACCACAGGCTTCAGGATCTAATCCTGGTGATGGTATGGATGTTTGTTAACGGTTTGGAATTCACGTTAAACTGTGGTCCCGGTCTAATTAGCTCAAAGTGTGCACAAAATGATAGTAGAGCGACAAACTCATAAAAGAATTTCTCCATATTTTATAGACATTTTAACTTTTTAAAAATTTAGAAACTTCAAAAAAGTAAGAACATTAAATCATTTAAGGATTTCAATTTATCATGCGTGAGCATATTTTATTTCTTATTTCAGAAACAGAATATGAATGTATAATGTTAAATAATCATGTACATACATATTTTCTCATCGACAGAATTTGAAGATTAATTGATTTCATAAACATAACTGATACTTCGACAATATTTTCAAAAAATGTCAGCAATAATCTATTTATATTCTGAAAGTTAGACAATGAAATATAAAGCATGCGATTTGATACAGGCAAAATGTTAGTCTTAACCCACATTTCATGTAAATTTTACAGCATACACAATTAAAAAATTATCATATAAAAAAAACTACTACTACTACACCACACCACACCACACCACACCACATCACTGTGCCTAGAGCTGAGTTGCCCCTATACAGTTTGGGAATGATGCGGGTGAAAGGAAAGGACGCACGATGGAGGCGGGAAAAGTTTTGCATAATTCACTTTTGGAGGTACAGAAGCTGAACAATGGGGAAAATTCATACAAGAACGGAACTAAATGTCAAAAATTTAAAAAGGAGGAATATGAAATGCGAAAAATATAAAAACGTTAGGTAAGAGATTTTAGAGAAAAAAATTAAAAGCAATATGATACAATAAACACTACATAAGAGATTATACAAATCAGATAGCTGAAGGAATATTCATCAAATCAATTATTATAGAATTTAGAAAATCTTAATAGCTAATAAATAAATCGACGGTAGGAGCAGTTGCTGCAAAATTATGGACAAAGATAATAAGGGGGAAAAAAAAAAAAAAAAAAAAAGGAAGGAGATTTTACATGAGATAAATATGCTAGGTATATAACTAGAAAAATGGTATTCACATCAAAAATTTTTGATTTTGCAATTTGAAGTCTAATAATGAAAAAGAAAACGAATTGTTTATATATATAAAAAAAAAACTGAAATCCTTTCACGAATTACAGTTTATCATGTGTGAGCACACTTTTCTGGTCCAGTACGCATGGGAGTATACGAATGCTCAATAGGCCAATAAATTGTGAAGCAATGGGCTGGAATACTACAAGAACGGGAATTCTGCTTGTTTATTTGGCGATTTTTTTTTTTTTTCGGTTTTTCGCCAAGTTCCCTCCTAAACAAACAAAACGGCTGCTGCGATAACAAAATACTGCGGTTCTGGCGATTCCATTTGACGTTGAAAAGAGAATTGGCGAAATCGGAACCCTAAAGTGCAAAATTCCCGCAAGAACTATTAAATTCAGTAACGACAGAAAAATAACAAAATTTGCAAACAAACAAATTATAGTTTGTTAAATTTACAAATTAACAAACTCTAGAACTTTGTGAAGAAGCAATTGTTTAAATACTACAAGAAACACTGTCAGATTCAGAGAAGTCTGTTAAGGGAGGGCTAAAATATCTTTTTTAATCGTAAACTAATCCTTAAACACTATTCTGAGGATATAGAAACATTAATCTGTTTATATTTTAAAAACCAGACAATTCAAAGTGCTCTACAAAGCACGTGACTTGATATGGGCCAGTCGTTATATTTAGCAACACATATTTCATGCCAGTTTTAGAACATACATAAATAAAATCACGTAAAAATTAGCGTTTATTTTAAATAAAAGGTATAGAAAAGGTATAGGTCTGTTTTAAATAATAATTTTTACTATTTTTGCATTTTATAGCTTCATTTTTTCGAAGACTCCACGGATCTTTAACTAGGATAACATCATGTTCACATGTGATAAAAGTCATGTGAAAAATGAGTGTTTAATTTAAATAAAAAGGTTTTTTTCGTTCTAATGCAGCTGGCAAACACTTAGACAATTGTCTTGGATGCCTTAAGGCAAGCGCTGCACCGACGTTACTCACTCATCTTCAAGCTACATTACACAGGAGGGGCGTGTAGTTTGAAGAAAAACTACGGACGCGGAGTAACAATACCTCCGCAACGCTCTGCGATCATGTTAGACCGAGACCTGCTGTTTAAAGTGGGTTCCGAACCACTACGAACATCTATGGCACCGCCGGGACTCGAAACCGAAACCTATGACACCGAAACCGGTAGCGCTAGATACTCGGCCATTCAGGCACAGGGTTTAATATGACTGTAGAGAATTGGGCGTAGGGCTGACAAACCTACCTCGTAAAAAGAAAACATGTCCTGTCTCGAAATGTGCCAGTTGACAGACGGTCTTGACCCACCATGGGGCTGTTGCTCCAATGAAGAAGAATGGTCATATTTTTTCGTTTCCTTGAAGAGTATTTTAATGGAAGAATAAAATATATATATATTTTTTTCTAATTCAGCTTTAAAATACTTAGACGGTTATCTTTTTATGCCATGCAAGGGCTGTACCGACATTATTCATTTAACACTACCCACGGGGTGTATGTTGCTTGAAGATAAGCTACGGATGTAGATTAACAATACCCCCGCAACGCTCTACGATCCTATTAGACCGAGACCTATAGTGGATTCCGATCCACTACAAACATTCTTGGCACCGCCGGGACTCGAATCCGAAACCTGTGGTGCCGAGCGCCAGAGCGCTAGCCACTCGGCCATTCAGGTCCCTATAAATAAAAGGTTTTAAAATGAACAATTCTCATCATGCTCGAAGAGATTAGAATGTTTTAAATAATAACTTATACTTTTCTACCCTCGCATTTTTTGTGGATGCCCCGCTCATACCAGAACAACATCATGCTAATACATAACACAATATTCACTTGCTGAGTTTTGACAGCCTTTTTTTCATACATTATTATCTACAGCTGCTGCCGACAAATTTATCAGACAATGTTGAACGTAAATAATGTTTAAACCTCGAAAAAATATTTTTTTAATTAACTAAATTTATAAGAAATATTATTATTATTAGTTTGAATATGCTGGAATTTGGAGACAGAGCTGTAGAATGATTTTCATGAATACGATTTAGAAGTTAATGGGTTTTTATTAATTCATACGAAAATAAATTTTTAATCGTATTTAGCTTTCCCAAAATTCCTTTTAATTTAAATGTGTCTCATGGGAAAATTCATTTACAAGATAAGTGCTTTAGGCTACTACGGAGCCATGATCATATAAGCCTAAGGTCAGTATTACCATAAATCTTTATCATCTAAATCAGTATCACTTTATATAATACTAAATCTTTATTATAATTGCGTCTCAAATGAATTTAAAGACCGAAACATTCCTTTTTTAAGTTTTTCTAAATTAGGTTTGGTGAAACAGAAAATCAAGTCGCATTAATTAATATGCGTAACACGACAAAAAATGCATTTTTAATTTTGAACTGTCTTTGGTCTTTGTGATAGTGGTGCCGTAATGTCTTCTATCGTTGGCCTCGTTAGCTTTATTATCATATCATAAATATTTTGCAAGATAGTTGTAAATATAAGAGAGCTAACCACAAAATGAGGGCTGTCTGATGGCCAATTGGCTAACGCACTGGCCTTTGGTACCAAACCCTTCAGGTTTTAATATTAACGGTGGCATGGATGTTTAGTAGTGGTTCAGAATTTACGTTAAACAGTAGGTCCCAGCCTAATTAGCCTAAAATGTACAAAAAATTATCAAAAATGTACAAAGAGTGGCAAACCAAACCTCAAAATGAGAAGTGTAAGTGAAAAAAAAACGACAATTATAATTAACGACGTTTATACGATGACTTAATTAACAATTTAAACGACTAGATACTTTACCACAAAATTCATATTCGTAATTGTAGCTACAATTTATAATATTGTCAAGAAATGCTGCTTTAAAAAATAAATTCAGAAGCTTTTTATTAAAATAGAGTTTATTTAGAGATAATTAAATATAACAATATGTGTGCTGAAGTTATTCATTACAAATTAGATTTAGCGTTGAAAAAAAATTTCTTAAATATAAAACGCTGCATAGTATTTTGAAATGAAAATAAAAATAAGCTAAGTGCAAAACTTGAAAATATTTTACAAAAAATTTATATATACCAACACTAAACTTTTCAATAAAACTCTATCCTCAAGTAAAAACTCTTTGATAACAAAGGAAAATTGTTATATATTTACTTGTACACATTTTTCCATCCATTTTCCCCTGGTGGGCCAAGGCCGTCTGCTTACTGGCAGATTTTGAGACAGAAGTTAGTCATTTAAAAAAAAAAAAAAAACTGCATTCTTTCTGTTTTTCGCGGAAGCTGGTGTTATTTTTTTCAAAATCGATTAAACTCTTTAATCAAATAAAGTTGGAAATGTAATAAACAGAAATGGCTTTTTTAGAATTCTGTAGTTTTTCGAGTAATTCATGGTCAATTCAAAATTTTTGTTATTTATTTCTTTAGAAATTACGAATAATTCATAGTAGTTGGATCTTTTAAATATTACATTGGTCCATTTGCCTCATGTTCCGTTTTGGAAGTGTTATTGGATTGCCAGACATAAGTTGATGGATTAACTGATGTCCTTTCTATTTTGTACTTTGTAGCTTTACAAATCGGGGTAAGTACACGGAGTTCCTTGGTCGCGCAGCGACCACACCTCCAACTTTGTAGCTTTTTGATATTTGTTGTCCTTTAAGCTTGCCATTGAAAAAAAAATATTGGTTCATTTTGATGCCGAAAAAAGGATGCATTTGATTAGGAACTTTTTATCGCATCTATTCTAAAGCGATAAAAAGTTCTAAGCGATCGAACAAAAACATTTTTAATTGTTTGTGTGAAGCGATTGGCATTAATATTCTAACCAATATTTCTTTTAATCTTCAATAAATAATTTAAGCTTAATTAAACATATGGTACACATAGTTTCCATTTCACGGTAACCATTGTAACTATTGTAACATCTCTGCCCATACGAGACCTATAACGGTTTTAAAAAGAGGGTCACTTTCAGGATCATGGGAACACAGACAAATAAAAAGTAAAAATATAAATTTCATCACAAGTGCAGTTCACTCCAAAGTCGGAGATTTTCGGTGTTCTCCAGTCTACGTCGAATCTAAAAATACGTGATCTACGGTAGACTTTAATTATCACACGGCGTGATGCACAAAACCACAAGGGGCTCACTTCGTAAACGGGCGGAAACTACGACCTATTCAACCACTTCAGAAAAAAGAATACCTCTGGTCGATTCGTCGCAGAACTCTCTCTCTTCCCCCAAAACCTTTTTTTTAAGTCAATCCGTCAAGAGCTGGGGGTGGGGTCAGCTTCCTTCACTTTTCATTGGAGTAGACATTTTTCAACTCGTGGTCTACCACCAATCACGATGGAACAACTCCTGGTGCAGTTCATATTTCATCTATAGTTGTTTCGACTTGTGAAGGTCGCACAGACAATCACTAATTTCCTGAGTCTTACTATACATGATATCGAATATCTGCTCTATATTACATGCAATTAGCGTTTTCTACTAATGAGAACAGCCTTTCACTCAAATCTGAGAGCGATATTCAGTATTTGAGTGAAAACACTTGCATGTAATATGACTACCCACAATACTGTTTGTCTGCTGTCAAATTTGAGTGATGGGTTGTTATTGTGGAATACAATGCCAAAATTCTTCTTTTCGTGAGAAAAAAATGCTGCACTATTTATATATTATTTCAGAAACACATTTTGTATAATTATTGTGATATAACAGAATAAAATAAAATTATATGATTTCTTTAAATTAAAAATAGCCATTGTTCCAAATATGCAACCTCAAGTATTTTCGGAGGTTCAAGAATCTAAGAATATATTTATTATTAAAAGATTTGCGTAATTTTATTGTTAATTTAATCTCTAATCATACATACGTTTATTTAACGAGTTAAAAAAATGGCAGATATAAGGTAATGAATTAACATTGTAATGTCATAACGAAGTTTAAAAGAGCAATTCATAATGAATTACTTATTTTTAAGTTGGTTGGAAGCGAAAAAAGCAATTCATAATGAATTGTATATTTTTTAAGTTAGTAAAACATCTCGCCAATTGACATAATTGAAGAAAATATTTCTTGGTTGGTAATTCTATAAAGGGCCTGAATGGCTGAGTGGCTAGCGCTCTGGCACTCGGTACCACAGGTTTCGGGTTCGAGTCCCGGCGGTGCCATGGATGTTTGTAGTGATTCAGAATCCACTTTAAACCGTCCTAATCGGATCGTAGAGCGTTTCGGGGGCATTGTTACTCCGCGTCCGTGGCTTATCTTCAAGTTACACGCGCCCCCTGGGTAATGCAAAGTGAGTAACATCTGTGCAGCGCTTGCCTTAAGACATACAAGACCAAGCTGTCTAAGTGTTGTCAGCTGCATTAGAACAAAAAAAAAAAAGGTAATTCTATGAATGTTTGCCAAGTTGAGTAAATAATTGGTAATTTCTATAAATTTGCTAGTCTTTTTATAGAGTAAAATAAAGTTTGTTTATAAATTTCTTCGAAATTTCCTAAAAAAGGGAAAATAATTTTGAAGGTAATTATTATATTTGTTCAATCTTACAAATTCATTATTTTAAAAAGTACCCTAGTATATGTAAAAATAATATAGTACTCATCCTCAAA
Source organism: Caerostris darwini (assembly GCA_021605075.1). Classification (NCBI taxonomy): domain Eukaryota; kingdom Metazoa; phylum Arthropoda; class Arachnida; order Araneae; family Araneidae; genus Caerostris; species Caerostris darwini. The sequence goes on along the minus strand of BPLQ01004925.1, from coordinate 174,587 downwards.
CCTTTTGAAGGCGTGCGGCATTTAAAATCCTACTACTAATTGTAGGCGTACTATATTCAAATATCTGAGAAATATGTTATAATAGTTAGTCAAATATTACAGAAAGAAATAATGCGATATAATAAAAATAAAATGAAATACACACCAAGCTAATTTATTTTTGAATGTATGTGAAACATCAGGCACCTGATGGCCGAGTGACTAGTGCTCTCGCGCTCGTTGCCGCAGGTTACGGGTTCGAATCCCGGTGGTGCCATGGATGTTTGCAGTGGTTCGGAATCTTATTTTAAACCGAATGTCCCGGTCCAATATGACTATTGGGCGTCGGCTGACAACTTTACCCTTAAAAAGAAAACATCTCCTGTCTCGAAATCTGCCAGTAAGCAGAAGGCCTTGGTCCACCAAAGGGCTGTTGCACCACTGATGATGATAATGATGAGAAACATTATTAAACATGATAAGCCCTATGGATTTCTTCAATGTTTCAGCATATATTTGAAAGGTAAACTCTCATTTCCTCATCAATATATTGAAGATTTCATCTCTTTTTACACTTGTGGTGAGGGTAGCAATCCTAATTCCATAAATATGACGTGGTAAATTGTAGTAAAATTTTCGAAGCTTTCTTTTATAGAATTTCAAACGGTTTCCAAGAGACAATTTCTTATATTTAATCTTCAATTCACTATAAGTGGGCATATCTACTGATTTTCTTCTTCAACTAATGTTAGATGATCAATTCCACAGAGTACTACTTACAGACGACAGAGTCTCATAGGCTGCAATGAGAACTTCTTTAAGATTGAAAACCACATAGCGGCAAACGCTTCTAGAAGTTTACCATGGAAGCTATCAAACGTATTTATCGGAAACATTCTTTAGCAAGTTATCGCGGTTCGGCACATTTTATGTGAATTAAAGACGATAAATAAATAAATAAGTAAAAAGTAAAATAAAATAAAAACAACCAAAAAGGTTAGTTGTTCATAGGGAAAGATGTCTTTGAAAATTAAAATTGACAAGCAAAAGACTAACTATATATTTTTTTTTACATATATTTGGACATATTACTGCGTCCAAAAAAAGTAAGACCAAAAAAAATTCTTAAAATTCCCGGGGGTTATGGAAGTTCAGTTTTTTTTTTTTTTTAGGTTGCTGGCACTGTCCTTGACATCCGTGTGAAATTTGGCGTCAAAATATTCATTAGTGTTTGAGTTATGCTTGGTTTTGTGAGACGCTAAAACTGATTCCGGCGATTTTTGAAATGTCTGAATTCATTGAGCAAAGAACTTGCATTAAATTTTGTTTGCGGAAACGTATATAATGTTGTAGAAAACATTCGGTGAGTATTCCTATATCGAAAAGAAATGTTTAGAAGAGGTACCGACCATCCACCTCAACCGACGGAGCTCACGTCCAAATAATTAAAGATTTGGTGTTTGCAAACCGTCGATTTACAATTAGAGACCTTGCTGATGATGTTGGAATTTCAAAAGGATCGGACAATTCCATTTTAGGCCTCAAACGCGTCAAATCTCGATTGGTACCGAAAACACTTAATGCGCCAGTTCACACTGCATTTATTCTTCGTGACTTTTTCTCCAAAAATGAAACCCATATCGTTCCATAACCACTGTATTCACAGCGTGCGACTTCTGGCTATTCCCTAAACTCAAAAGTCCACTCCGGGGACACCGTTTTGAGTCGATTGAGGAGATTCAACGTGAATCGCCACGCGCTTTGAAGGCCATCCTCGCCGATGACTTTTTAGCATGCATTGAGGATTGGAAAAAAGTTGGCGTAATTGCATTGTGTCCGGAGGGGATTACTTTGAAGGCGATGAAATAAATTTGGAAGAATAAATAAATAAAGAGTTTTTGAAAAAAATAATAATTCGTCTTACTTTTTGGGCACAGTAGTTATATTTCTCAGGAATATCACAGGATGCCTTGGTGCACCCTGACGCACCCTTTGAGCCACTGCACAAATGGCATCATAAATAAATAAATTTTGTTTTATAAAACAGAAAGTAAATTCAATTCTTAAAAATAAAATATTTAGGTTATAACTTGATTTGCTGAGATAAATAACACTAAAAAAAAAAAAAAAAAATGTTTTCTGGATATTCTGCTTTGTAAATTTTTTTAAGTTACTGAATCAGTAAATAGAATGGCGACTTTGATCTATTGGTACAGCAACTGAATAAACAATGCTCTCTGCATTTTAAAATAGCTGTTTATCTTATCTTACAAAGTTGAATGATTTTATTTATTGATAATTCACATAATTATTCCTCTTATGTTTTTGTTATTTTCATGCAGTTCTCTGATTATATTGTTTGTCAAATAAATAATCTATCTTTTAGAATGATATATCAACTCATTTCGGATGAGATTTTATTTATAACTTGAACAAACACACTATAAAATAGTAAATTTTTTGTGTATTTTTTTTTTTTTAACATCAAAAATTTGAACAGCCATTACCAATCAAACCCTGTACCTTACTACTTTTCATTATAATTATTCGTTGACAAAAATAACAAAATGTTAATAAAAATTTGACAGAAGAAGTGACAGAATTCCATTCGTAGTTTATTTAAAGTACTTATCGAACCTTTTATGTCAAGGAAAGTTTCTTTTTTAAGTATAATACTTGTTCAGATCGACTTACAATCATAAAGGAAATCGAATTTTATATTATTTATTGATTTAGAATCCTAAATTATTGACTAACATTACTTACTGATTGGAAGGCCAATCATATATTACTTACTGATTTAGAATCCTATATTACTTACTGATTTAGAATCCTATATTACTTACTGATTTAGAATCCTATATTACTTACTGATGTTTTTTTTTTTTTTTTCCTAATGCAGCTGGCAAATAGACCATGATCTTCGCCATAAGGACTGCACCGATGTTACTCACTTTGCATTATCCAGGGGGCGCGTGTAACTTGATGGTAAGCCACGGACGCGAAGTAACACTGACCCCCGTAGCGCTCTACGATCCTATTAGGACCGGGACCTACAGCTTAAAGTGGATTCCGAACCACTACAACACCCATGGGCAAAGCCGGGATTTGAACCCGATACCTGTGGTACCGAACGCCAGAGCGCTAGCCTTTCGGCCATCAGGCCCTCGCTTACTGATGTAGAATCCTATATTATTGGCCATATTATTTATTGATATTATTTACTGATTAGAAGGCGAACCCTATATTACTTACAGATTTAGTTCAGAACACAACTTCCGGAAAATTAAAACCAATTAGAAGGATTTAATACACCCTTCAAATCCAAAAATGCTTTTATGTTTAGACGGTTGGAACACCTGACAATACAATCTTAATCTAATACTAAAAATCCCCTTCCAACATTGTAGAATGATGTGTAAATAATGATATATAATATGGATAGCATAAGAGGTCTAATAATTATTCATATCACTGTGATATTTTGGTTTGGTTTGTCGCACTACGGTCATGTTCTGTCTCACGATGGCTTAACAGATCGGGACCTACAGTTCAAAGTGGATTCCGAACCACTACAAACATCTATGGCACCGCCGGGACTCGAACCCGAAATCTGGGATACCGAGCGCCAGAGCGCTAGCCATTCAAAAAATTTTGGTATTTAAGTTCCTTATTACCCTACTTTTTTTATTAAAATAGTGACGCTACAAGGTTCACCTTAAAAATTTAAAATCGATCTAAAATAAGTGTTTCTTTTTTCTTGACAGTTGAATCGACAGAAAATTTACAGTCATCGATTTAAGAAAATAGTAAACAATTTTGTTTAATTAATTGAGGATTTTTTTTTATAAATAAAAAAAGTACTTTGTTTTGTATATTTGTTGACTATTATTGAATAATTTGTTATACAATTATTAGACCTCTTATGCTATTGATAGTTGAATCGACAGAAAATTTACATTCATCCATTTATTAAGAAAATATCAAACAATTTTGCTTAAGGAATTAATGATTTATTTTATAAATAAAAAAACACTTTGTTTTAGGCAAAAATTATTTATATTCGGGTTTACAAAAATATACTAGTTTTTAATTTCTATCTCAAAATGATTATAGAGAAGACATAAAAAAAACCTAAATTTCAAGCAAAACTCTCCAAAATAAGTCATCTTTTATTGGAAAGACATGTTCGTTACATTTTTATCAATACGTTTTAATAGCACTCACTGGTCTCCTAATGTAGACGAATCACTTCTGAAATATATAGAATCATTTTAGCCAGAAGAATGATTAGCGAGGATATGCAGAAGTAAGAATTTCCTGACGTCATACATTCAGTCCATTAAAGTGGCATCCTTATTATTTGGTAGCTGCACAGTTCTTTGAAATGCGTTTGGGAAATCTCTTTTTGTGGTATCCTCAAATGGTTTCGCGCTCTGCTATTAAAATGATAAAAATGGATCCTTTGAACGACAGATAGCTGCGAGACTGTGTTTGATAATTTTCACGAACGTAAGTCTGCTTTTTATGAGCTTTTTGAATTGTTTGATGTGTTTAGTGTGATTTTTAATGAATCTTTTTAATTGCTTGCTGGGTTTAGTTATTTTATTTTATTTATTTACTTTTCTTTGCACGTTGTTTACTTCAAATCATTTTCTTAACGGATTAATGTGCCCAAAAAGTAAGATCAATTATTTTTTTTTCAAAAGCTCTTTATTTATTCTTCCAAATTTATTTCATCGCCTTCAAAGTAATCCCCTCCGGACACAATGCACTTATGCCAACTTTTTTTCCAATTCTCAATGCATGCTAAAAATGTCATCGGTAGGGATGGCCTTCCAAGCGCGCAGCGATTCACATTGAATCTCTTTAATCGAAGCAAAACAGTGTCCCGGATTGGTCTTTTGAGTTTAGAGAATAACCAGAAGTCGGATGGTGGGAATACGGTGGTTGTGGAATGATATCAGTTTCATTTTTGGCGAAATGTCCCGCAGAATCAATGCAGTGAGCTGGCGCATTCAGTGTTTTCGGTACCAATCGAGATTTGACGCATTTGAGGCTCAAAATGGACTTGACCGATCCTTTTGAAATTCCAACATCATCAGCAAGGTCTCTAATTGTAAATCGACGGTTTGCAAGCATCAAATCTTTAATTTTTTGGACGTGAGCTTCTTCGGTTGAGGTTGATGGCCGACCAGAGGGCTCTTCGTCTTCAACGCGTTCTCTGCCTTCTTTGAACTTGTTCTTACCTCTTCGAAACATTTTTTTCCGATATAGGGATGCTCACCGAATGCCTTCTGCAACATTCTATGCATTTCCACAAACAAAATTTAATGCAAGTTCTTTGCTCAATTAATTCTGACATTTCAAAAATCGCCGAAATCACTTTTAGCTTCTCACAAAAGCCAAGCGTAACTAAAACACTAATGAATACTTTGACATCAAATTTCGCACAGATGTTAAGGACCAGCAACCTAAAAAATAAAAAAAATTGAAATTCTATGAGCCCTGGGAATTTTAAATTGAAAATTGGTCTTACTTTTTTGGACACAGTAGTATTTTAACTTTTAGGAAAAATCACGATGTCTGTTCTTTCCTTTCTGTTGTGCATAAAATCACATTTTTCTTTTTTTTTCCCCTTCAAATTACATTAAGAGAAACGACTTGTAAAATTCTATTAATTGAATATCTCAAACTAAACGGTAAAGGAAAATCAGTGTAAAATTCCAATTATAGAATAATTTTTTTAATACGAACTACTAAAAAATTTAAAATCATTTAGAGCTCCGGTATTAAAATTATAAAAATGGATCCTTTAAACGACAACTATGAGACTAGGTTGGATAATTTTCACTAGCGTAAGTGTAATTTTTAAGGAGTCTTTTTAATTGCTTGCTGTGTTTAGTTATTATATTTTATTTACTTATTATTTTTTGCATGTGGTTTACTTCAAATAATTTTTTTTGATGCATTTTAACTTTTCTAAAAAAAATCACAATACCTTTTTTTCCTATATTTTTTTGCGTAAAATCACATTTTTTTTTTTCGAATAACGAGAGTAAGTAAGAGAAATGACTTATCAAATTTTGTTAATTGAACATTTCCAACGAGACGGTAAAGGAAAAAGTGTAAAATTCTAAGTATAGAATATTTTTTATCATTACGAACTACTAAAAAGAATTTAAATCATTTCGCGCTCTGGTATTAAAATGATAAAAAATGGACCCTTGGAACGACAGCTAGCTGTGAGACTATGTGTTGGATAATTTTCACTAACGTAAGTTTGATTTTTAATGATCCTTTTGAATTGCTTATGTGTTTAGTTCTTTTATTTTATTTATTTATTTTACACTTTTTTTACTACAAATCAATTTCTTGACGTATTGCAACTTTTGCATTTTTTCATTGTGCATTTTAACTCTTGCGCATTAAAATCGCATTTTGTTTTCATTTTCTTTTTCTAATTACATTAAGTAAGAGAAAATACTTGTAAAATTTTATTCATTGAATATATCAAACTAGACGACAAAGAAAAAAAAAAAAACAGTGTAAAATTCTAAATATAGAATTTTTTTTTTTTATTATGAACTACTAAACAAAATTTTAAATCTTAAATCTTAATTTTAAATTTTAAATCTCTTTTAATTACGCCTTTTGATTTGCTTGCTGTGTTTAGTTCTTTTATTTTATTTATATGCTTATTTGTTGCGCGAGGCTTACTTCAAATCATTCTCTTGACATATTTTAATTTTTATGAAAAATCGCGATATCTTTTTTTCTTTTCTTTTGCGTATAAAATTAAATTTTCTTTTTTTTCCCTCGAATTATATATTAAGTAAGAAAAAAGAATAGTAAAATTCTATTAATTGAATATCTCAAACTAGACTGTAAGGGGAAAAAAGGTGTAAAATTCTAAGTGTAGATTTTTTTTATTTTTTTTTTATTGCGAACTACTAAAAAAAAAAAAAAAAAAATAAAATAAAATAAAAATAAAAAAAAAAAAAAAAAATAAATAAAAATTTTTTTAATGTATTTGTGTAGTACCATGACGCACAGTTAACAATTGTATTCTTTGTTAACTGTCACAGCTGTAAGAAGCATCAAAATGCTCACAGATTTTTAGTTTTAAAATATTGTTCGTTCTTTCTGTTTTGTATTTCTAAACACATCTGATGCAGTTGGTATATGAAAAATCGAACAGTTTCATGCAACCAGATTAAGATAAGCAGGTATTGTATTAAATATTGTGTATTTTTTCAGTTATTGGGACAAGTCTGAACTAGCTCAATCATTGATTAAAAATGAGTTTTCAGCTATCATTTGATCCTTATTCTAAACATTTTACATAATTTATTCGAATTGTAGCTATGGCATCACAAGTACATCGAAATGCTATTTTTTAATCCTTTTTGATATCGAAATATTTTTTCATTTTGCAAATGAAAATGATCCTATTCTAAATAAATAAGATTCATAATTACTAAGCAAAGTTAAATAAATGAATGAAAAAACGAATATAAATCTAAGAAGAATTTTACCCCTTTTTTTATTATTACTATTTACATTAAGTGAACGGCTAATTTATATATTTTAATAATTTATTTTTTGTAATTTACCAGAAATAGAAATCACATATTTCTTGAAAATATCATTCGTAAAATATTTTGGTACATTTTATGTTGTCTATTTCTTTTTTGCAAGGCTTTGTTCGTGCATTTACTATCGCATTTTTTTCCAAACTAAATTTTCTACTGTGTTTCGAATGTCATTTTTTTTTCATTATAAAAGCAAAACAATTCGATGTGTTTATACAATCTTGTGTTTAAATTAGATTAAATTTTATAATAATACCAGATGAGAATGGACAATACATTAATTCTATAATTTGCCGTAACTTTATTATATAAAGATTTTTTATCATCATCATCATTAGTGGCGCAACAGCCCCATGGTGAGCCAAGATATCTGCTTACTGGCAGATTTCGAGGCAGATGTTGTCTTTTTTACGGGGTAGAGTTGTCAGCCCTACACCCAACGGGCATAAAGATTTTGGTTCATAAAATTCTCACATTTTTTTCATGTGGCATGACGACATTAAGAATTTGCTAGAATACAAATGTTTTTCTCTTGCCATGTTGATAATACATATAGCTGGCATGCAAGAGGCTACAAGTTCAAATCACTGGCCTGTGTTTTACAATAATACTTAAAGGAACCAGGAGATTCACTGCATTTTGTGATATGTGCATTGAGACAACTTGCATGAAAAGTCTGATTGCCTGGAGGGAAACTACCCAAATTTTCTCCTATATGGACTGCAAATGCCGACCAATTACTTATGAAAGTTCTTCTGCATGCATTCACTTCCGCATTCCCAAAAATGGATTGTTCGTATCATACATAAATGGTTTCCTTAATAATAAAATGGTAATTTTATAATTACCATTTTTTGGTTTCTTTGTTTCCTTGTATAATAAAAATTCTATTATTTCTTGGTCTTAAGAATTTGTTTAAATTTAAAAATTGTATGTAGTGCAATTTAAATTTTAGCATAGCATTGAATTAATTTTATTCTTAATTCTAAATAATTTTAATCTTAATATAATTTTATTCTTTAATCATTTTTAAAGTCGAATATTTATTGAATACTTTGTTTCAAATTGAAAAACAAAACTTTTTTTTTTTTAAATAATAATGGATGTTCTTTGATAAGTAAAAAACATATAACCTTCATTTTTGTCTTTCAAAAAATGCAAATTTATAAAGAAATATAAATTGCAATAGCAAGCAAAGTGATTTCTTTAATTAATTCGCCAAACACTTTTCACAATCAGTATCTTATTGAGACGTCCTTCAAGTGTCAGCTATTTTTGTTGGCGGTTCTGAAATTCATCTTCTTTAAAGACACGATATTTAAAAAAAGAAAGGGAAAAACTTTTTACTTTCAACGAATATATCTGAATATCAAAACAGCTTCTGTTTCAAAGAAATTTCTGATATTTTTTTTGTCAGTCTACATGCATACTTCCATTTTAGATTTAAAAATAATTTTAAAAAACTTATTTTAATTATTTAAATGGTATTTTTTCTTTCTGTTAGAAATATGTTTTACAAAATGAACTGTATTAACAAATACTCATTGATGATAGTGAACAGATCTAATCGTGATTTACTAATGTTTTTAATAAATTTGGATAGAAATAACAAATAATAAATTTTTTTACGAGTTATTTAGACGAATTGTTTATTATTTGTAATTCGTGCGCATATAGTTATTTATTTATTATTTTTTTTTTTTACTTTGGAAAAATTTTTCTAGTTTGTAAATGATTTATTAAATGAATATTTTTTTTAATATTATCTCTAAGGCATTTTTTTTCTATCCTTAGATTGACATCAGAAAATTTGTTAACTTAAAATTTATTTTTCATTCCTATATTTAATGATTTTTTTACCACAAAAAAAAATTGAGTTAGTATTAGGTTCCATTTGGTTACTTTAAGTAAGTGTTTAGTAAAGTAAGTTTTTAAAAAATGGAAAACCGTTTGTAAAATATGTTCTTTTCTTAAACCATAAAGAGATTCTAAAGAGCAAGAATTTAAGGAGTTACTCGTTACTTATTTACACAATTTACAACAAGTATAATGCTAATTCTTTTGTAAAAACGTAATCACACACACAAAAAAAAATAATACAATCACTTGAATTTGCCCATGGAAACTTAAAATTCGCGTCTTTCAGTGCTTACTAAAAATATCACTAAATCAAAATTAGATTTGTTACTTTAATATCAATGGACATTCAATTTGCGGAAAATCTAAATTAAGTTCGTCCATCTTTTTATAGGTTTTTCATAAATTTCCTTTCATTTTTTTCAAAGTATTATTTTTCACTATATTTTTTTCACCATCTTTTAAAAACCTTTTCAATCTTTTAACATTATTAAAAATGAAATATCGTATTTATGATATTTTGATGTAACGGTAATTTAAAAGAAATTAGTTTAAGCAACATTAAAAGAAAAATATTAACAAAAACATTATTAACACAACATTATTAACATGTGTCATTTTTATGATATTTTGATGTAGCGATAATTAGCGTAGCATAGCGACATATCATAAAGATGATTTGTCGTTTTTAATAATGTTGTGTTGTTAATGCTTTTGCTGTTTAATGGTGTTTAAACTAACTTCTTTTAAATTATCGTTATATTAAAATATCATAAAGATGATATGTCATTTTAAATAATGTTGTTTTCTTAATGTTTTTGGTGTTTAAAGTTGCTTAAACTTCTTTTAAATTATCGTCACATCAAAATTTCATAAAGATGACATTTTTTTTTAATAATCTTGCTTTCTTGATGTTTTTGTTGTTTTTTTAAGGTTACTTAAACTTCTTTTAAATTATCGTCACATCAAAATTTCATAAAGATGACATTTTTTTAATAATCTTGCTTTCTTGATGTTTTTGTTGTTTTTAATGTTACTTAAACTTCTTTTAAATTATCGTCACATCAAAATTTCATAAAGATGACATTTTTTTTAATAATCTTGCTTTCTTGATGTTTTTGCTGTTTTTTAATGTTACTTAAACTTCTTTTAAATTATCGTCACATCAAAATTTCATAAAGATGACATTTTTTTAATAATCTTGCTTTCTTGATGTTTTTGTTGTTTTTTAATGTTTCTTAAACTTCTTTTAAATTATCGTCACATCAAAATTTCATAAAGATGACATTTTTTTTTAATAATCTTGCTTTCTTGATGTTTTTGCTGTTTTTTAATGTTACTTAAACTTCTTTTAAATTATCGTCACATCAAAATTTCATAAAGATGACATTTTTTTAATAATCTTGCTTTCTTGATGTTTTTGTTGTTTTTTAATGTTACTTAAACTTCTTTTAAATTATCGTCACATCAAAATTTCATAAAGATGACATTTTTTAATAATCTTGCTTTCTTGATGTTTTTGTTGTTTTTTTAATGTTACTTAAACTTCTTTTAAATTATCGTCACATCAAAATTTCATAAAGATGACATTTTTTTTTAATAATCTTGCTTTCTTGATGTTTTTGTTGTTTTTTTAATGTTACTTAAACTTCTTTTAAATTATCGTCACATCAAAATTTCATAAAGATGACATTTTTTTTTTTTTTAATAATCTTGCTTTCTTGATGTTTTTTTTTTTTTTTTTTTTTTTTAAGGTTACTTAAACTTCGTTTAAATTATCGTCACATCAAAATTTCATAAAGATGACATTTTTTTTTAATAATCTTGCTTTCTTGATGTTTTTGTTGTTTTTTAAGGTTACTTAAACTTCTTTTAAATTATCGTCACATCAAAATTTCATAAAGATGACATTTTTTTTTTAATAATCTTGCTTTCTTGATGTTTTTTTTTTTTTTTTTTTTTTAATGTTACTTAAACTTCTTTTAAATTATCGTCACATCAAAATTTCATAAAGATGACATTTTTTTTTTAATAATCTTGCTTTCTTGATGTTTTTTTTTTTTTTTTTAATGTTACTTAAACTTCTTTTAAATTATCGTCACATCAAAATTTCATAAAGATGACATTTTTTTTAATAATCTTGCTTTCTTGATGTTTTTGTTGTTTTTTTAAGGTTACTTAAACTTCTTTTAAATTATCGTCACATCAAAATTTCATAAAGATGACATTTTTTTTTAATAATCTTGCTTTCTTGATGTTTTTTTTTTTTTTTAATGTTACTTAAACTTCTTTTAAATTATCGTCACATCAAAATTTCATAAAGATGACATTTTTTTTTAATAATCTTGCTTTCTTGATGTTTTGTTGTTTTTTAAGGTTACTTAAACTTCTTTTAAATTATCGTCACATCAAAATTTCATAAAGATGACATTTTTTTTTAATAATCTTGCTTTCTTGATGTTTTTGCTGTTTTTTTAATGTTACTTAAACTTCTTTTAAATTATCGTCACATCAAAATTTCATAAAGATGACATTTTTTTTTAATAATCTTGCTTTCTTGATGTTTTTGTTGTTTTTTTTAAGGTTACTTAAACTTCTTTTAAATTATCGTCACATCAAAATTTCATAAAGATGACATTTTTTTTTTAATAAATTTGCTTTGTTCATGTTTTTGTTTTTTTTAAGGTTACTTAAACTTCTTTTAAATTATCGTCACATCAAAATTTCATAAAGATGACATTTTTTAATAATCTTGCTTTCTTGATGTTTTGTTGTTTTTTTAAGGTTACTTAAACTTCTTTTAAATTATCGTCACATCAAAATTTCATAAAGATGACATTTTTTTTTTTAATAATCTTGCTTTCTTGATGTTTTTGTTGTTTTTTTAATGTTACTTAAACTTCTTTTAAATTATCGTCACATAAAAATATCATAAATATGAAATGTCCTTTTTAAAAATGTTGTGTTTTAACTGTTTAAAAAAATTACATAGTTCATATTCCTTGGCGTTCTGAAATATAATAATTTTTTTTTATAAATTCTTTTCAGATAAAATTTACCAATTTAAGACGTGTAATTAATCTGTTATATTCCAAAACTCTATTACTATTTTATTCCTTTTGAGAGAAAGAGAGAGAGAGAGAGTTGTGAGACAAAGCCTCACAAACCTCACAGCAGCCATCGATATTTTTTACATTTACAATGCAATTCATTATATCAGGGACTCAGTGTTCCTCTATCCTCTCTTCATAGTACTGATCATGGTTTACTTTTCTTGGTAAAAAAAGTAATTCGGGTAATACTTATAAATGCCAATAATAATACAGAATATTACTTTTAAGTGACAGAGTAAAATTAAGATAATTCAGTTGTATAGAAAAAATGATAGATAGTAATACGTGTATTGTTACTTGCGCACATTAAATAATAATAAAATATTATAAAGTATGCATAATTATGTATACATAACAGAGTGGCTCAGTGGCAACGCACGCATTAGGGCGGAGGTTCAATCCGCTGGCTGCTTATTCTAGATACTCTTTCAAAAAACGAGGAGACTCGATGGCGTGTGTGATGTTCAGCATCTTGCTTCGTTAGTCGGACTGCCTGGTTGGGAGTTCTCCGGGTTTTCTCCCATACGATATCTAAATACGGGGTAGTTCCCCCTAAAATTCCTCCCGGTAGGCATTGTTCTCCTTTTTCAGCGTCACGGAGCGAAGTCAGACTTCTACGATGGGTACACCATCACAACAGAAGCTACATCCCCCCCCCTCCTTTATTTCTCTCCTTCCATGAGACAACACGGATTCATGGAACTTGATCCAGATGTTGCTGTCTATCAAGTGGGATAGGAAAGAAAAACATAACAAAGTGGTTCAAATTTTATTATTTAAAACATACCAATGCAAATACTGACGTGAATAATCTTGTATTGCATGTGATAGAAAGCAACGTGGGATTTCTAACTTCTATTGGCGATCATAAATACAACCAATATTATACATTATTGTGTACATTCATAAGTCAAATACTACATCTAAGTAGAGGTTCGAGAATAAAGAGATAATGATTTTTTTTTTTTACTCATCCAAGTTTACATATACCTCAAACTGAACCCATGGATCCTTGGTTAAGAACTATACTTTTTATGATTCCTGAATTTAATTACTTTTTTCTTAGTATCTTTAAGCATTACTCTCTTTTACTGAGAAAGAATGAGTTCAAAATTTATATCTTTATTTGAAAGGGAAGGAAGGCGTTACAGTGACATAGTAAATAGCACTTTGAGCTTCCTGATTGAAGAAGGTCGGTTCGAAACCTGATAAATGAATCCTATTTGAAAGTCCCGGTTCTTATGCTAGGGAAGTTATATCACATAGGCTGGAAATTCTTTAATTCAGCTTGAGAATGAGGATGCAATCCACAAAAGCCATTCATGTGAGTATCTATTTACAATAGTGATGCCACATTATAGGCGTAATGTGGCAGAATATCCTCCTTGGTGCATCCTGTGTAACGTTGAATCTGTTATATATCTGCCTTTCAGGCGAAAGTGAACAATATTTATAACAATTATTTTCTTTTCGGGTGTATTTCACTTGAGAAAATATGATATTGTAGACTCGTATCTCAGTGGGAACGTGCGTCACTGGTGACCATTTAGTTCAACCCGCTTGCGGTTTTGTTGTAGATACTGTGTTAAAAAACGAGGAGATTAGGTGGCATTTGGGATATTCAGCATTTTGCCTCGTGAGTAAGACTACCTTTTGGGAGTTTTCAGGGTTTCTCCCATACGATACGCAAATGCGGCGTAGTTCGCCCTTAAAACGTCCTCCCGGCCCTCCTTCTTCAGCGACGCGGAGCCGGACTTCCACTTACGGGTGCTCCATCACAACAGAGTGGCCTGATGGCCAATCTACTAGCGCTCTAGCCTTTGGTACCATAGGCTCCAGGTTCGAATCCTGGCAGTGGCATGGGTGTTTGTAGTAGTTCGAAATCCACTTTAAACTGTAGGTCCCGGTCTGCTTAGCCCTCGGGTGCAGAAGATGACCGTAGAACAACAAACCAAACCGGACCATCACAACAGAACCTGCTCCTCCTTCTATCCTAACACACGGGTCCATGAAATTGATCCAGATGTTGCTGTCGACCATTGAGATAAGAAACAACAACAGAAAATTATATGGCTAGTAATAAATAAATTTCATTTAATCTTATTTCTGTAAATTAAAAAGTAAAAAAAGGTTCACTTTTAAATTAATCGGATGCATTAACATGGTTTAATAAAAAGAAAAGAGTATCATGTAGATAACAAGTGCAAATTAATATTTCGTAACATCTATTAAAACAAAATAAACTTGATCTCAAATTAATGACCCATTCAGCGAAAATCAGGTTAATTTACGTAAGCTTATGTCATTTCCTTTCTTATACAAGAGATTCGACAAATGGTTGATTGATCTTCGAAACTTAATAACCACGTAACAAACGTTCTCAACAACTCCGCTTTCTTATGGCTTGTTGCATGTTGTGAACAACGACAATTACAACTTCATGCCAGAAGAACTACCGAAATTCCAACGGATATTCCTACTTATCATTTGAAGAGGTAAGAACCACACACTCGAAGTTCGATTAGTTGGTTTATCACTCTGAGTCAATAAAATCTTAATCGGCGGCCACACTTGAAGTTAGGCCATTCCACTTTCTGTATCAGCTGGAACCTGCAAAATTTAAGAACAGTTTTGGAAATATTTGGGTGCTTGCAGCCGAAGGGTGCCGTGTGCACAGGAAGATTTAGGACATGGATCATTTTGTTGAGTGGTTAAAAAAAATTCGGTCTGGTTTGAGCTGACTAAGGTAGGATTTGTGAAAAATTTTTTTTATTGTGCATTTTTTTATGCAAAGAATGATTTGATTAGGGGTATAAGAATTTAGGTTGTTATTTTTTGGTTTTGGTTATGATAAAAATGCTTGCAAAACTTTTAATTAAGTCTTTATCATGGTTTGAAGTTGTGGTACTATGTTATTTCGTAATGCAAGATTTATTTTCATTTGATCAGTGATTTTATTGATAGTTATCATTTGTATCAGTCATTTTTTTACTGCTCGTTCATTTTTTTTTATAAAAATGCTTGCAATATAACTCATTAGGCTTTATCATGATTAGAAATTGACATTTTCTGTTCTAAATTATTTTAGAATGCAAGATTTATTTTCATTTTTACTAGTAACATTATTGAAAACTATAATTTTCAGCATTATTTAATAGATTTACAGCTTTCACTGTTTGTTCGTTGCTTTTCTATTTTATTTTTCATAAAATGCTTACAAAATAGCTCATTAGGCTTTATCATAATTTGAAATTGACGTTTCTGTTTTAAATAACTTTAGAATGTAAGATTTATTTTCATTTTGATCAGTGATTTTATTGATTATCATTTTCAACGCTGTTTAATAGATATACAGCTTTCACTGTTTGTTCATTATACGTTTTCATGGGGTTTTTTTATAAAAATGTTTAGGTTTTATCATAATTAGGTATAATAGGTTTTATCTTAATTTGAAATTTACTTTAATCTAAAATTATTTTAGAATATAAGATTTATTTTCGTTTTGATCAATGTTTTTATTGATAATTATCCTTTTTAACACTATTTAATAGATATAAAACTTTCATTGTTTTTCTGTTTCGTTTTTTATAGAAATGCTTGCAAAATAGCTCGAAGTTTCTGTTATAAATTATTTTGTAATGCAAGATATATTTTCATTTTGACTTCTATTTTTCGTAAGGATTTCTCTCATTTTTAACACTATTTAATGAATATGCTGGCTTTTTATTTTAAATATTAACATAGTAATGGATTATTTAAAAAATTTGCACTTTTGTATTGAATTTAAATTGACTTAGAGAAATGTAGGCTTTTTTTTTTTTATGATTTGTAATTTATTTTAACAAAACAAAGTTAAATGTCATTAAAATTTTATAAATATAGAATGGAATTTTATGTATGGCGCTGTTTTAACATCAAGAAAATTAAAAATGTTTTTTCTTTACATCTTTATCTTACCTTCAGTACGCTAAATATGAACGTGTGTTTACATAAACTCCTGTGCTTATTACTATAGCATATATGTATAACTATGAGATTTCTTCAAGAGATTTTCGCATAATTTCTGAATTATGGTGAGAACTATGAATGTAATCCATTGATGCAGGTTAGCGATTGATTTTTACATTTCTACTGAAGTATTGAAATATAACTCATTAAAAACAAATCACTTAATTAGTGCATTTTATTTCTCAAAATCATAATTTATTACTTGTAAGTGATTACAATTAGGCTGAAGTTGAGAGTGTAATCTACATTGTGTTGTGGCTGTCACGAAATTCATTCTGAGCCTTGCTTTTAAATATAAAGGAAACGCTTAACAAAAAACATTCAAATAATTTAATTGAGTCGCCCAAACTAACTTCTTTTAAATTATCATACAGATGATATGTTCTTTTTAATAATGTTGTTTTCTTAATGTTTTTCTTGTTTAAAATAACTTATTTTGATGTAGCGATAATTTAAAAGATCACATTTTGATGTGACGATAATTTAAAAGAAGCTAGTTTAAAAAGCATTAAACAACAAAAAAACATTAAGAAAACAGCAAAAAACATCAAGAAAACAACAAAAACATTAAGAAAATAACGTTATTAAAAACTACATATCATATTTATGATATTTTGATGTAACGATTATTTAAAAGAAATTAGTTTAAGCAACATTAAACGACAAAAACATTAACAAAACAACATTATTAAAAACGACATGTCATCTTTATGATATTTTGATGTAGTGATAATTAGCATAGCAACATATCATAAAGATGATTTGTCGTTTTTAATAATGTTGTGCTGTTAATGCTTTTCTTGTTTAATGGTGTTTAAACTAACTTCTTTTAAATTATCGTTACATTAAAATATCATAAAGATGATTTTTGATTTTAAATAATGTTATTTTCTTAATGTTTTTGTTGTTTAATATTGCTTAAACTAACTTCTTTTAAATTATCGTCACATCAAAATATCATAAAGATAATAGGTCCTTTTTAAAAATGTTGTGTTGTTAATGCTTTTGTTGTTGTTTAAACTAACTTCTTTTAAATTATCGTCGCGTCCAAATATCATAAAGATGATATGTCGTTTTTAATAATGTTGTTTTCTTAATGTTTTTATTGTTTAATGTAGCTTAAACTTTTAAATTATCGTTACATCAAATATCATAAAGATAATATGTCCTTTTTAATAATGTTGTTTAATTGGTTTCCCGTGCTTAACATCATGTGGGAAAACATGATTTTGTTTTAATATAAAATCCATGGTGTCAAAAAAACATTTTAAGAGTATACAGCTATACAGATTTAATTAAGTTATAAACTAAAATAAAGATTTAGCACTGCCGATTAGAGCTTACTTAATTTTTGTATCGACAAAATTGTAATCACTGTTTCAACATTACCGTAGATAATTAATTGGGTTGATATTTTCGTAATATAGTATAATCGAATCACTGTTGCTGTCGCTGCAACAAGATTTAACGATTTGGCAATTTTTTTATAAAATTATATGTAATCATGTTGCATTATTTTTTTTAAGTGTAATGAAAATTACATGTTGACACTTAATAAATGGCTTTCATAATTTTTCTTTAATTTTTTTCATTTAGTATTTTTAAAAATATAATTAACTATTTTGAAAGTTTTTTCCCAATTTTTAATGATTTACTTGTCCCTTCATGATTTTGCCTTCTCAATTCAATGATATTGAAATTTAAGTTTATTTTTAATGTACAGAATCGCACTGCGTATTTCCCTACGAATTACCTGCAAGCTAATTGTTTTCAAAAATTAATTGAAATGTTTTAAATAAATAGCTAACAAGTTTAGAATAGTAATTTCAATTTTAAATTTTATATCATATAAGCTGAATTTTTCTTACCGACTTTTGTATTTAAAACAATTTATTTCAGAAGAACAAAATATCAAGTTTTAGCATTCATTTTTAATTTAAACAGTAACTGTGGCGTTCAGGAGAAAGGAGCAGTAGGCCTCGAGACTCTCATCCGAGAGGACTTACAACGCAACAGGCACTCCCGCTGAAAAACGTTTAGTTTGTAATCTCTTATTCCGAGAGGAAATATATTTAGCACAACCCTGTGCATAAGTTGGCCTAGAGAGCCTCACCCGGAGAGAAAGTATTTTTCGCGCATCCGGCGTTTACCTGAGTATCTTTATTTTTGGCTTATTCGTGGAATCCTTCCAAGAACGTGAAATTAGACGTCTTTAAATGTGTTATATATTCATCATCATTGGAGGAACAGCCCATTGTGGGCCAACTGGTAGATTTCGAGACGAGATGTTTTTCTTTTTATAGGATAGGGTTGTCAGCTATACGCCCATCGCTCAACAGTCATATGAGACTGGGACCTACGGATTAAAGTGGATTCCGAACCACTACGAACAGTCATGGCACCGCCGGGAATCGAACTCAAAACCTGTGGCACCCAGCGCTTGTCACTCGGCCATCAGACCCCTAATAACAATTTAAAGTTATTGTAGAAGTTAAAACATATTTATATTCAGCTAATAAACGTGTTTGATAAAACTATTAATAATTAATCATTAATTATTCAGCTGTTATATAAATTTTATTAAACGTTAAAAAATTTCTAAACAAACAATAAACCATCATTTAAATGATTTAAATTTAACACTATGTTTAACTGCGAATGTAACAAAGCGTAAACAATTCTTCATTCTTGATTGTCGGTTCATTTGTTATTCCAAGAATATCGCTGCTTGTCACAAGATTTCATCACCGTAATGAATTGAATGACAAATGGAGGACCAGATTCCAACAACAAGTTTCTTTTTCAATGTCTTGAATTCTTTTATTTTAAAGGCTGTTGTCTGACACAATGGAGCAAAACGCCCTTTAGCTATGGGTAACTCTTAAAGTATTCGTGAGCAGTTTAAAAACATGCATAGTTAAGTGAAGAATTCGGTTTCTTCAATTTAATTTACAGCCCAGAACAAAGGTTAAAGAAGCATTTGGAGGTTGTAATGTTTACAACAGTAAAAAAAATAATAATTAATTTAATAATTAATATTGTGTAATTAATTATAAAAAATAGATAAATGTATGAAATTTAAGTTCAAAAAAAAAAATTAAAATGTTTTAACAACAAAATGAAATAAACAAGTATTATAAATTTATGAATAATTATAAAACTTTGAGAAACTAAAATTTTCTCATACCTTTACAAATTTTTTTTAAAAAATATAATAAATATTTATATCTAAATAATTTTAATCTAATATAATTTGTGAACTGAATACTTATAGTGCTGTAGGTTTGTTTTGTCGCTCTACGGTCATCTTATGCACAGTTTAGGCTACACAGACCAGGACCTACAGTTTAAAGTGGATCCCGAACCACTACAAACACCCATGGCACCGCCGATACTCGAACCCGAAACCTGTGGCTCTAGCCACTCGGCCATCAGGCCCCTGTAGTGTTGTAGATTGGAGCAACTCAGGATTGTAACTGGTTGTGGTGGGGTTGAGACTTGAGACACAGGTTTAAGAACACACAGCTCTATTTACACAAGCATAAACACAACACACATACAATATTTAGCACATTTAAAGATGCATAATTATAGATTCGTGAAAGGATTCCACTTCTTAGCCGAAAATAAAGATACTCAGGTACACGCTGGATGCTTCCTAATAACATCAAACATTAATTTTACCTTAAATAATCTTCGATATATTTTCTATTTATCAGGAATATTTAGGTTAATTTATATTGAAGTATCTGAGTAATTTTAACACTAATCATCATTTGTTACACAATATAACTAAACGAAGATTAAAAAAAGTACTCGATATTTCTATGCAATGATAAAAAAGAAGATAAGGATTAACAATTTAAAGTTATTATTTAAGGTAGTTATAGGATTTAAAAATTATATACAAAATATATTATGGTAAAGATTTTATGATTAATTAAGATATTTTAACAAGTTTCCTTTAATATCCAAGAAAACTCATAATGCCAGCTTTAAAAATGTGAAAAAAAAAATTAAAATATTATCAAATTAGGAATCTAAAAGAGCTGTAGGTTTCATTTTGTGGTAATGAAATGTTTTGAACTGATGAATATTTGTAATGATTAATACACACAATATCATTCAAGTAATGATTATTTCTTTCAGTTTTATTTGTTGAAAATTTTTTTTTAATTATAAATTTATGCAATTCACAAATCTTATTCTATTAGTCAAAAAAATATGAACATTGAATAAAAGTAACGAATCCATAATTATGTCTTTAAATTTGTTGAATGTTGTCTGTAGTTAATTGTACGTGTGTCGATAAAGCTGTGAGTTCTCCAACCTGTGTCTCAATCCAACCATACAATTACAATGCAGCTGCACAACTCGCTACACTACAATCTGGTGCCCAATGTAGGGCCCACTCGAACCGATAACACTACAAAATATTAATCTTATTATCTCTAAATTTTAACAATAAAAGCGTTTTTATTTAAAAACGTTAGAAATATTTAATTTTTAAAATAAAAAAAATGTTCACATAAAAAAAGACGATAAAAATTATTATCTGTATTTAGGATCTTTTTTCCATGTGAAATGAAGTTCGATGAAGAAAAAAAAAATTTTTTTTACATTGAAAATGCCATCAAAATATTAAACTGTTATCAGATCAATATAAAATGAGATAACATATTCAATATTTGTTATTTCGCAAATTTCTAGACTTATTTCGAAATCTATTTTCAAACCCTTTAAATAAGAGTGAATAAAAAAATAAGTGTTTACTTTTGCATTTGACAAATAAACACGCCAGTACGCATTAAAAAAAAATTTTTAAAAAAGACAGCAAAATACACAATAAGGTTAAAACGTCACATTTTTAAAAAGAATATATTAATTATGTGCCATTGTAATGAAAAAAATTCATATAAAATAAAAAATAATATACATAACTATATTAAACTAGTATTTTATTCATTTTTAAACCTAAATTTGATTATAGAGCGGCATCATTTCCTGTTGTTAATAATATAGTAAATAGCCATCTTTTTTCACCATGCAATTATACTTCAGCAATGAACTATGTAGATAAATTTCTTTTGTACTGCATATGATTGTAGTGTTAAGTTTCTTACTGTATAATAGCTAGGTGTAGCAAATTCTGAACCATTTCATGACAATGAAAGGAAAATGCTACTGTAGTGTTGTGGGTTGTGGAGCGGGTTAGCAAAAAGTTTTGCTATACTCTATGAGAAGATAAATACCCGACTTTTGCATTTTTGCTGATGTATGAAATTTTTATTTTGTTTTGTTGTGTTGCCGATTCAAACGGGCCCCACGTTAGGCGCCAGATTCGTTGTAAGTTGTGCAGCTATATTGTAACTGAGTGTAGTTAGGTTGAGACTTGAGACACAAGTTTGAGAACTCGCAGATTTACTTACACACGTAGAAATAGCACACACGTACAGTTAACATACAGCATTTAATACATTTAAAGATATATAACTATAGATTCGTGGAAGGATACCGCGAATAAACCGAAAATACTCAGGTAGGGGCTTGATGCGCGAAATATATTTCCTCTCCGGATGAAAGTCTGTAGGTCAACTTATACGCAGATTTGCATTGCATATATTTCCTTTCGGGACAAGATATTACAAATTAAACATTTCTCAGTATTTCGCAGTAATTCTTCTCGGATGAGAGTCTCCAGGCCTACTGACGATTTCTCCTGAAAGCCACAAGAGGGCTCTTGTAGGGCGTAGAAAAAGCAGGGTTACATTACAATATTATTAAGGAATTTCAAGTTATATTCTCCTATTTTGTTACTGAAATAGGAGAACCTAACAATTATTTGTTAGACGACACAACTTCAATATGTTAATGTTGCTTTGAAAATGGTGTACGAGAATGAAAAATGTGTGATATGGAAAAATTCGTAAAGAAATTCAGTTTAAATTATCGAAACAAGATTTTCCACAACAATTTTTACCGACCCAATTCTGTATTAATTATAAATTGTACCGCATGCTACAAGAAAATTGGGCTATAGAATCATTAAACTGTAGGTCCTGGTCTAATTAGCCTAAAATATGCACAAAATAACCGTAGAGCGACAATCCAAACTCTGTAAATCAACATAAATATATATATAAATGATAGTGTATCAAACTCTTTTGGAAAATATTAGCAAATATTAAAATCATTCGTTCTCAAACATCTGAAAAAAAAAAAAAAAAAACTTTCTGATTTATTTACCTAACAGACCTTTCTTTTTGAAGAATATGATAAGAGGTGTAATTCACAATCAGAGGAAGCCGTGTTTTCGAGTTTTTAAAGAACAACACTAACCTTATCGCACAAGTGCCCTTTAAAATACCGTCTTCAAAAAAAGTGCGCAAATCTGTTTACCAACTGTCATATAAATCCTAATGTGTCTATCGATTTGTGGACAATTCTTTTATTTTTTCACCGTGCGTCTTTTTAACTTTCTCTTCCTTCTGACTTCTGCTTGTAAACTAAGCAAATGTAGGTCGAATTTCCTGTGCTCTTATTTTATGACGATTTTATCGAATTCTTTCGATGCATTTTTGTGTGTATGGCCGGAAGAAAAAGAAACTAATCAAAGGATTACGCATTCTTCTATTGTTGAAAAGCTTTCTAAGGATTCTGTGATGATGTATTGTGTTCTGTTTTTACTTCAGGTGAAAGAGTTCTTTATGGTATTTTCTACGTAAATTTCAATAGACTATGGAATAATTTTGAATTGGTAATGTATTTAATTATTCCTATTTATATCAAAATTTTTGTTAACGGAATGATTTTTAAATGAATGCATATTTTGTTCGTTTATAGGTTTAGTCTTTGCTAATTTCCTTCTTTTTTAAAAAAAATTGTATTAACGTCCCGTTTAGCACGTGAAAGTAAAACTCATGTTTAAATAGAATTTCGCTTTGGACTGCTTTTTTCCTGGGAATAAAAAGTACGTTTATTCTTTAAACTGTAACCAATATCACGCTAGATAATTGCAATTTGGGCATTAAACAACTTGTTTTATAACGACTTAGATTATTCGACAATAAGAAAAAAAATTATATAAAATATACATACGTATTCTTATAATTACTAAGAATGTTATTTATTTATCATGGATGACATTGGAGGATTTGATGGATCTTTTATTGCTTTTATATAAATACTATTTTGCTTTTATATAATTCGAACAAAAGATTGCATTAGGTCTAGCATACGACAATCCGATCTTAAATTGCGATGCGATTCCAGGTCGCTAGGTATACTCTAACCCTCCTTGAAGATTGCGGCTTGATGGCCAATTGGCTAGCACTCTGGCCTTTGGTACCACAGGCTTTAGGTTTCATTCTTGGCTATGGCATAGATATTTGTTAGTGGTTTGGAATCCACTGAAACTGTAGGTCCCGGTATAATTACCCTAAAGTGTGCACAAAATGCCCGTAGAGCGACAAGTCAAACCAAATCCTTGAAGTTTGTAAAACTGGTGCTGCAGCATTCGGTATATAAATCGTTTTACCCCTAAACGTTACTACGACTTCTCAAAAACATAAATTAATAATTAAAGAATATACTTTTTTTACATTATTTAACATAATTCTTTGTTTCATTAGCTATCTGACTGCAAGCCATGGGAGCTGTTGGATTCTACATTGTAGGAGCTCTTGTTTCTGCTCACGTATCGCTTTGCTTGTGTCACTTCTCTCCCACAGAGCGCTCCCGAGAGATCACCCAAGAACCGGAGAGCTCTCCTGTCCCACCGATATCGGATCACCGATTCTTTTTACATGAGATATTTACCAAGTATGGCCATGGTGGTCAAATGACTTTTGAAGGTAACTAGAAACTATTAAGTATTGCATTGTTATGTAAAATAATTTGCAACAGTGTAAGTAATTAATTATTGGCCATTAAAAATTTCTCTTACTCTCATTATGAACTGCTTAAAATAATTGCTAGGAATTATATTTAGTAAAATTATGGGAAAATTTTCTTCGATAGTTAGATTTTCTAATTGCATTCAGTATTATGTAGTGGAAATGACATTTAATTATGGGGCCCTAAAGTTTTTATAATATTGTTAAAATACATAACAATTAAATTTTTATGTCATTTTTACATTGTAATTATCATTAAAAACTCCTGATTATAATAAAATATTGTTATTTTCCTGGTTAAACATAAGTGGTATTTAAATGGGCACTAATTTACTTATAAAATATTAACGCATATTATATTTTTTTGAAAAATGAATATATTAAACACATAAATTGACTCGAGAAAAAAAATTAAGGAAAATTTGTGGCAATATTTGAGAAATGTATAATATTTAATAGAGATATTTGTACAGTACATTTAATAGTTAAGTATTTTCTTATTTAAGATTTTTTTGTAGTTACATTACCTTTATTTAATCACTAAATAACTTCTAATTGATATGAAATCCTTGTTTTGTTAATTTGTCAGATTAAATATACTAAAAAAATTTTTGACACACAACATATTTTTAAATAACTTTTTATTTATGCAATGTACTTATTAACAATTAATTTATATTCATATCTCTCTCATTATTTACACACACACACTACGTATCTTCTATGTATAGTTTTTAAACTGTTTTGCTATACACTTAAACACTACTATATACATTTTATAAATGGATGGATAAATATGTGTATATGTTCTAAAATGAAATAAATATATTTAGAATTTAAGTCTTTTTCTCTGCATTTATTATTTCGTTCAAAAAATTCGTAGTCAAAAATGATGAAAAAATTTTATGAACTAATTTTTAATGAAATTATAAGATTATTTTTTATCGCCTTTATTATGATTTCTACTTCCCCTGTCTTAAAAAATTGACAGGATCCATTAGTTACAGTAAAAAAAAAATAATAAAGCAAAATATTTACAGTATAAATTTGTCTATTTTCCCAACTCATACTATTATATTCTTTAAAAAAAGTTAAAAAATTGAACTTGAAAAAAAATGTACTGAAAAATCTTGGATAAGAATGATTGTATTATTTAACCAATTTAAATTACTTAAGTAGAAATATTTTCAATCTCAAACCTCTAATTCAGCTCAGGTATTTTTTTTTTTGAAAGTCATTTGTCATACCTAAAAATGTTTTGTTTTCTATAATCAGGTAATATTATGTTCTCTATATTGTTAAAAGATTAAATGAGATCCATTTTTAGTATTTATGTTCTCTGATAATTTCATTTCATTACATTTTAATGTAGGTTTCGAGCATTTGTTGGAGAGCCTGGGTTTGGGCAACATAATCATCAACGACCACGACATGGAAGCCCACAAGGAAAATGATTTCCGAAATCTTCACGACACTCATGATCATTCTAAGAAGACGGAAGTCATGACCGGGACCACAAGCAAAGGTGTTACGCTCCCAAACCGTGATACACGCAGTGAGTATGGAACAATCGATTAACTCGTGAAAACATGCATAGAGAGGAATAATTTGATCCCATGTTTTTTTGCCACGTTAAGAATCCCAGAAAGTCTTTAAAAACTGTGAATGGTATTTCTTACAGGGTGCCTTATCACGAAATTCTATAAAGTGTAGGGTACATCTAGACGACTCGGAATTATATAATAAATGGTTTCTAGATGCAGTTAAAATTTTCAGAAGTTCTTTAGAAACTGGGAATGCCATATTTTGCAGGGCGTCTTATTACAAAATTCTATAGGGTTCATCTGGACGACTCGGAATCACATAGGTAATGTTTTCTATACGTAGTTAAAAATTCCAGAAATTCTTTATAAACTGTTAATGCCATTTTTTTACAAAGTGTCTTATTACAAAACTCTATAAAGCGTAGGGTACTTCTAAACTACTCGGAATCACATAAGAAATGATTTCTAGACGAAGTAGATGGGATTTCACTGTTGTGGAGTTTTCGAGAATTTTCTGTGGTAGTAATAGCAGTCCTACACTGAGGTAATGGGTGGATGATTATACGAAAATGGAGTTGGCATATATGCATCTTACTAATGGGAGTACGGAGAATACTGGGCGAGCCGCATATTGCTTTTATGCGGAACATATCCTGTGTGCGTAAATGGTATTCTTAAACAATTTGCATGTCATTACCCATTTCAGCCATAACGTTCATACTTAAGTTCATATGACGTTCATACTTAAACGTCACATTTGGTTAACAATGTATTGTTGTAGTGGTTCTGATCTGCTCAATAGCCTGATCTATCACGCTTTAAATACTTCTACTGTGGCCATATGAAGACATTGATGTATGGCGCTCCTGTTTATAGCGCTGAGGAACTGGCTATTCTCGTCATAGGAAGAAGACAGTTTTTTTTTTTTTTTTTTTTTTTTTGGTCTTCCAAGAAGTCTGAGACATGCTCGGAATCTTCAAGAATATTCGGAATTTTATGCTCCAGAGACATCAGGCTTCCATCACGAACGACAATTCAAACACCTCTTTTTACCTAATAAGAAGTTTACTCTTATTATTGTTTACCATGTTATTTTTTATGCATATTGATTAATAAAACGCACGTAGTATCTTTTCATTTATGGTGTTTTACATGTACGATATCACGACAGGAAATAATTTCAGAGCCTATATTGTTGTGTAAATCTGAGTACCATACCTCTGTACCCTACCTCTTCTAGAAGTTAGTGCTTCTAGTTCTTAGTGCTGAGACACCCGGTATTTATTTTTGAGTGGTTCAGTAATAAGCTAATAAACCATCGAACTTGGAAAAAAGAAGCTGCTATGTTTCCGTCTTAAAATGTTGGTGATCAGAATAATCTTTCACGTGTATAACCGTATAACACGTATGTAACGCATTCACCAATGTATAGATTTATAATCCGATCTTAACGAGAAATGAATGCAAAGAATAAAGATTGAGAGATCTTCATGCAAACCTGCTCACTGATAAAAAAAAATAAAAAAAAAAAAAACAGAATTATTTTTTTGAAATTGGTATTATTTCGGAAAAAAAATCACTAAATGACTTTTTCATATGAGATGTTACAACAATTAGGCACAGCATAATATTTTTTTCGAGAGTTTTATTGTAAATAAATAATTATCATTTTCTATTTAATTATTTAATATAAGTTACGAAGTTTAAACTTTAAAGATTAACCCGTAAGTGCAAGTATTTTCTCAAATATGGTTATTATTTTCAGAAATTAAGATTTGCGATATGAAAATTACTATCATAAATATTTATGTGGAAAAGAATTGTTAATTTTGTTTTTTTTCCCTCAAGTAGTTTTTCGAAATTATCGGGATTTTCATAAAACAAAATTCCATAACTTAATTTAAAACACTTGTTTTGCCTGTTATAAATCCTTCCATAATATGTGAGCTAATAGTATTTCTGGATTTAATTTCTCAGCTTTTATCAGATCTTTACAAAACTGTTATTATAAAGGCACTTAAGGTAAAATAATTCCACTACAAATATAGTTACGATAATTATTACTTCTAATATTTCTATTGTTAATATGTATACCATAGGTTTCAATAAGATGATACATCAAATACATTAATTGCCGTTAACAATATATAATTCCTTGTGATACTTTCAGTTTAAAATAATTTTAGGATGATTCTCGCTCAGGTCACTCTCATAATCATCGTGATCATGATCATCATCATCACCATCACAACGAAGGAACCACATCTCCAGGACATCCATCCACTTTGGTTCGTCACCCACATCATAGTCACGACAATTCTTTGCCGACTTCTCAAACGCAGCTGGACAATTCCTCTACCAACCATCTACACTTACACCGTGGCAACATCACAGAGAGTGGTAACCGATCCAATGCAGATGCGTCTCCTGAAAGTATCTATCATTATCGTCTCAGCGATGTCAAAATACCAGAACTTCTAGTCAATCTTTCGATTTTGGTGGATCAGCATCAAGAATTGGATCAGCGCTCTCCTGATATGGTCATAGAGCAGGTACAAGTCAATTTTTTTAATGTCTTGTAGTAGATATCGTTGTTTATTTTTTTTGTGCAGCTGGGTCTGGGTGTGGTCAGAACAAGTGCACAAGAACACTCATTTAACAAAACACACCACTTTAATTACAAGCGCACAAATATGAAGGTAACACACTACAAAGATTAATATACAACTGTAAAACCTTTTAAGACATATATTTACGTGGAAGGATTCCACTTCTAGCTATCGGGATGAAAGATTGTTATTCAGTGCCAGTTGCACCGTGCGTAATCTCGGGCAGGGAGGTTCGATGCCAACTGACGATTTTCTTCTGAAGGCCGCATGGGGTGCTCTTGCAATGCGTGGGGGAACCACGGTTACGAGGAAACATGGGTTTGTAGGTGGAACTTACACCCTGTTTATGAACGATTAACGATTTTCATACAGAAAAATGTATGCCTGTAACTTATATGCACATATATAAAAGGCTAGACCGTTTTTTTTTTTTTAATTTAAAAATGGGTAATATGTTCAATGTGCTACAACCTGTCATTTTTGACAAAATATTTAAAAATTCTTAAATTTACCTGAAACTAAATCTATCATTTACAAAATGGAAATTTAAATAAGAAAAATACTTAGCATCGTCTTTATCTGCTTGTACAATTTTTGCTAGCTACCTTTTAATGTGATTTTTATGATTAATGGCTTTCGGTTTTGTCTCTATGCATACTTCTTATATTGAATGAATTTATTTCCATATTTTTTTGTTTTAAGTAACTCTTTTTATTGGACTGACAAACTGCTGAAGTTTTGAAAATATCTGGTCTATTCGCTATTCGATTTTCTTCTGCTACACATTTTCTTCTGAACCTTATAAATATTATTTTAAAAGAAGACAAAATAAACATAGCCATCTTTTTCGTACTATCTGATGCCATGTAAATCCAAAATGAGTAACGTTGTCTTTCAGAAAAAAAAAGTCATTAATCTCTTTAATGCAAGTCTAAGCTCAATTACAATGTTCAGAAATGGACCACAAAAAAAAACTGTCTGTAACACCTTTTTATGCATTTTTTGCAGTGTCTAAGTCCCCGGGAAATTTTGGAAACCTTTGGAATCAACCAAACGAGCAGTTTGAATCCTGTGAGCTTCTTACACTTATGTCCCGCCATCATATACGAATTAGATCAAGGTCACTGTTTATTCAAGAATCATGGGCATGCTGAAGAAAGAATTATAGCCTCAACTCATCGTAAGTCATGTGATTAAAATATATTAGAATCCTCATCTCTCTCTCTCTACTTTCTGACTCTCTCCTACTCCACGTGGTCCAACTCCCCCTCCTCTCTTCAAACCGATCACATGAATATTACGCTTTTTTTTAAGTTGCTAAAAATTTGTTGTTGTTGGATAAACTCTCCCCAACTTAACATGGTCCAAACCCCTTTCCTCCCTTCAAACCGGTTACATGAATATTACACTATTGTTTTAAGTTGTCAAAAATATGTTGTTTGATAATCTGCCACATTAATTTTCCCATTCGTTGTAATTTTTTAAATTTTCAGTTTCAATGATATACTTTTCGTTTATGTTTTCATTAGCACTTTCATTCTTTTTTATTAAAGTCCTTATTATATTTATGATTATCACATTATATTTTTCTAGTGATATTATATTTTTTGTAATGATTATATATTATTATATTATTTTTGTAGTGATTATATTTTACTGACTTAATTAATTTAATTTAAATTGCCATTAAACTTCTTCATGTTTAAAATAACAGAAAAATATGAAATTCTTTGTAAATTTAATGGAATAAAAGTACGAAGAAGAAACTCTGGTCTGTGCCCTTGTCTTAATGTGAGAAAACATCTCTGCTAACAGATTTGCAGGGAGAGGAGGGATAGTTCATGAATAATGAGTCAAAGTCATTTCATCAAGTTTTCAGAAAAGTCAGTCATAACGAAATAGTTATTTCATCTACTACCCCTCTCTCATCCCCTGAACCCTTTATTGAAACAAAACAATGTTGTTAAAGTATGAATAATAGGTTTATGGTAACTAGAGTAAACTGCATAAAGTTTGCCGTGCAATTCACTGAGGTTTCTGGCAAATGTGTAGTTGATGGTGATGTTTCCAAGGATAATTGGTGGCAAACGGAGGATTATCAATAGATTCAAATAGAGGGCTAAAATTTTATTTTTATTCAAAATTAAAATATATGGTTCTACCCCTCGGCGCTTTATTGAAACAAAACGATTTTATAATATTAAAATATGCACAATGGGCCTATGATAATTGAAGTTTGCACTGCAAATCACTGAGGTTTCTGGTAAATGTGTAGTTGATGGTGATGTTCCCAAGGATAATGGATTCCTTGGTGGAAAAGGGTTCACTTCAACCATGTGACCCTAGCACACGACTTTTTTTCGACTTTTTCTGCATATGACTTTTGAGAAGTTTTGGAATCGTATTGAATTTCCTTTTTTTAAAAGCATTGCCAATAACATAATGAAATTTTTGAAAATTTACTGTGTTTGTGTTACTCACACGCACACATTATTATCAATTTGAATGTGATATTAGCATATTATATTTGATTTAAAATTAGATTTACTGAATCAATGTCTCTTGATAAATTTGATTTCTTTTATTTGTTTAGAATTTTGATAATCAAGTGTAGTTGTCAAAGAAATTAGTATAACAAAAGTTAAAAGTCTTTAAGAAAGACAAAATAAATCACTTTTATTTTTAAATTCAGAATTTATATTTAATAAGAATTTTAGCATGTCTTATTTTTTATTGTAATAATAATAGAACGATTTTCCAATTATAAATAAAAGAAAGTGAAAAAAAAAAATTACAAAAGAAAATGTGTATTTTAAACTTCCAGATTTTTCCCTCCTTTTTATTTACAATAATATTGATGTTTACATGAAGAATGTATGGCATGAAATGAGACTTGATCTTAGTTTATGACATTTTACATCTCCTTTATGAACAGACTTTATAGAGAATTTAGTAAGTAAAAAAATGATACTTAATTGCGATTATTTACAGTGTAGAGTTATTTATAAACGCCTTAAAAGTTATAAAAATATTCCAAGTATTCTCTAAATTTCAGAATGGATTTTTTCAACTATTGCTGTTGTTATAATCAGCTTGTGTGGTTTGCTGAGCGTTGCAGTTGTGCCCATCATGCAAAAGTGGTTTTACCACACTTTGATACAATTCCTGATCGGTCTTGCAGTTGGAAGTCTCACGGGAGACGCCTTATTGCATCTTATGCCTCATGTAAGTGTGGAATTTTATTTATTTAAAATTATCGTAACGTCTTATATTCACTTATATAGATTTAAAAACTGTTTGAAGTGCATATCACTATATTATCACGGCATTTATTATTGATGTTTTTATTTTATATGTTATCCATGAGATTTGTCTATAACCTTAAAGAAATAAAATTTTAAACCATGGTGAAAAATATGCCACATTTCGTATAAGTCTCGACCCAAAAGAGGTCAATCAGGAATGGAGGAAGGTAGAGGTCATTTCTCTCTTTTCCTCAATTGAAAACAAAATAAAAAGTAAATTGAAAAACTCTGGAGTGGGGAAGTTATTAAAGGAATTTAAGCAGACGCTATATACAGGGTGATTATAATTAAAGTCTCACTTTCAAAATGATGTAAGAAAAGAACCACTCGTCACAATGAGTTCAAATTTGAACTGAACATACTTGAAGAAAGGGGAAATGATATGCCATAAAAAAGTCGTAAAAAAAGTTCCACCGAATTTTTCCATCCAATTGGGTATGACCTTGCTATGATTAATGGACTTTCCACTAACAGTGTCACAACTGTTGAATGACTCAGAAGTTATTTTTCCGTCAAAAAAAAAACGAAACAATCAAGCACATTGAACACTACAGTTGGTTTAATGTGCAACTCATTCCAGATACTTTGTAATTTAGATTCAAAATATCACTGGCAGCCGAGTTCACTTTCTTTATGCCACTTACAGCGTCATCTATTAATAATCTTTGGACATTTTTTTGATGCCGTCCTGTTTTTCCCTTCTTTAAATATCTTCAGTTCAAATTTGAACTCATTGTGACGAGTGGTTCTTTTTTCACAGGATTTTGAAAGGGGGATTTAATTATAATCACCCTGCAGATTTCGACAGAGCTCCAGTTGCCATTAGTTATCTGAAAAGAGATGAGGACATCAACTGACGCTGAGGTCAATTGTGTGTATCTATTTTAGAGATTGGTTTGGTTTGTCGCTCTACCGTTATTTTGTGCACACTTTGGGCTAATTAGACCGCGACCTACAGTTTAATGTGGATCCCGAACCCCTAACAAACATCCATGCCAACGCCAGAATTTGAACCTGAAGCCTGTGGTACCAAAGGCTAGAGCGCTAGGCAATTGGCCATCAGGCCGCCTATTTTAGAGAAGTCAATTGCAGTGGGTGATGTGGTCTATTGAGAAGAGAAAGAGGATTCATCAATGCTTAAATCTGGTAATTTCATTCAATTCAATTGATAATCAATTAGTGATTTAGAATCAAATTCAATTGATATTGAGATTTGTTGCGTTTAGCGGAACTTGTGTAAAGACTTCATTAATTAATTAACAAAAATTTTGACGAATGCAAGTTGCTTTTAAAATTTTGATTATTGAAAATTCTTAAACATATTTCATATGATTTTAAAAAATGATTTCTTATATTTGATTCATTAACATGATAATAAATGGGTTTTTGTTTATCTATTTCAATGTATGTTTATTTGAAATTATTACTTAATACATTTTTCATAACAAACTCCTTCCGTATTCTTGAGGGGGTTCTCCTTTATACAATTCCTCCCTCATTCCGCCAGCCTTATGTAGATTTGTGAAAATGTAAAACAGGTTTTACATCATGGTCACTACTCGAAAATTATGTTTTAATCACATATTTAAATATCCGACAAAACAATAAAATACA
This sequence comes from Caerostris darwini, assembly GCA_021605075.1. Taxonomy (NCBI): domain Eukaryota; kingdom Metazoa; phylum Arthropoda; class Arachnida; order Araneae; family Araneidae; genus Caerostris; species Caerostris darwini. The sequence goes on along the minus strand of BPLQ01004925.1, from coordinate 141,068 downwards.
GATTTATCGACCACAGATCAGTACCTCTTCCTTTGGTGGCTGACATTTTTTGAAAATAATCATTAATTGGTGGTTGATTTCTCAACTCTTTCTATTAGTTCACACACTCTCTCTCTATATATATATCTTGTTCAAATTTTCATACATCTTTTTTAACTTGTAGTGGATGACACTTGATGTTAATACAGTTTTTTCAAATATTAACTCATTCATTAAATGTAATTAAATAATTTTAGTTTTTTTTAGATTTAAGTTGCATATATCTACCAATAGATGGCGCCTGATAAACTTAAAAAAATGAATAAAAATTATTTATAAAGGACTTTCTGCAATAGAGGGGAAAAAAAGTAGGAATTGAGTTTAAAAAAAATTTTCTTATAATACTTGTTTTTAGTTTATTTATATTATTAATTTAAACAGAAGACTAAAATATCACAAATTTAACCACTTTACTGATGTTGGTGAAATAATTTTTGTAATTAATGTATGTCACTTGTCATACTGATCAAAAAGTTGAAATATACTCGAACGTAACGATTTTTGTAACTACCCTTTTAGTCATACTGGTAAAATAATTCAGGTAATTAACACAATTCACTTGTCCAAACTTGACGATTTTACCGATGATGGTGAAAGAGTTTTGGTAATTAATACATATTCCTTGTCAGATTGAACATAAAACTGTAATATGCCTAAACTTGCCATTTTTGTGATATTGTTGAAAGAGGTTTGAATTAGTACACATTGCTTTCTCATACTGTATTTTCATGTTGACTATCAACAAGTTTATTATCACAAAAACATGTTTGTATTTATTTTTTAATAAAAATATTTTTGAAAATTTTCTGATTTTTTTTCCCGCTTATCTACATACAGGCTATGCTGGGAGGAGAAGCAGGGCATGATCACAATGGCCCTATGTCAGCTGCAGTAGCTGAGAAGGTAGCTATTTGGCGAGGATTGACAGCGCTTGGCGGAATGTTCTTCTTTTTTATCGCCGAGCGACTTTTGGGAAATTATGCCAGCTACAGGAAGCAGAGAAAAGAATTGAAAGCTGGAAAATCTAAAATTCCATCGCTGAGCAATCAGAGTCAAGTTTTGAACAATGGCAGCGTTGGAGAGAAACTTTCACAGTACAGAAAAAGTTCTTACGATTTTGAAACAAGTGAAAAAGAAATGATTAAAAGTGAGTATTAAATATTATGGATGAATAGTATTAAAAAAATGCAAGATGTATCAGTGCATATATGCATCTTTCATTTTGTAAATTTAAAATATTCGACCACGGGTTTTTATTAGTTTTACATTTCAATTGAGTCTATTATTATTTTGAACAAAGAACATTTTTAAAAAATTGAAACCCAATTGCAATTTAGCCATTGACTAAAATTAGTACATGTTTTTTTAGTACACATACTTTCTTCATAAAAAAATGAAGAAATTTTATGACTTGATGAAAATCTAAATATGATTAATTCAGATGAAGAACCTCCTTTCAGATATAAATAGGATAATTTAAAATTGTAGATGAATCGATTTTTTAGCTAACTGAAAAAAAAACGTGGCTTTTATCTCTTCCTCCCGTAATGCAAATGCAGACTAATTTCTTATGAAATTCCTCTGAAAAAGAATTCTTGTATATTACTCTCGTTTCTTAAATCTTTAACGGTATTATGGGATATAAAAACGATTATTGAAATCGATAAATTAGGAAGTAAAAATTGAGATTGTACAAGCTTAAAATTATTAATATTAAATCTATTGAAATAATATTGTTTCAACACATTATTTATTTAAAAAATTTTTACTAAGACTCTAACTATAATTATACAATAAACTTTCGGAACAATGTAATAACATATAAATAAAATTTGCAACCAAAAAAAAAGTTAAATTTATAAAATTATTAAATTATTTTTTAGGCCTTACAAATGTTTCTAAAAAACATCTGTATTTTCAAAATCTTTAAACAAATATTTTACAGGGCTTATTTTTTAAACATTAAAACATTCATTGAATTAAAATTATTGCTATTATATAAATCTTAAAATAAACATAAATTTTATAAGTAATTATGATGATGTTGATAGGTTATAATTCGATAATTTTATTTGTTTACAAATTAGTTCATCATTGGTTATAAAATGATTTTTTTTAAATAACTCTTATAAAATGGCACTTTTTGAAGTTCTCATAACTCTCCTTACAATTTCTTATTGCAATTTCAACTTTTGCTAGTGTATCCAGAGGCAATAACCTCCAACAACTGTGAAGCAGTGTGGGGTCTGTCCTCAAGCAATTCTTCCCAATTATTTGTTGCAAGAATTTGTGAAGCATTCCTCGCGAAAAAGCTCTTGGCAACCTCTTTCATTTCCAGCTCATTGTACAAATCAGCTACCATTGCCACTTCACATAAGTTATCCACAGATAAATGATCTAACATGAACTTTTTGCACATAATCTTCAGTTCATCCAAGTTGTACTTATCGGCACAAGCGAAGAGTCCCAGTGCTTTGCTGAATGTCATGATCTGTACCGTTCCAGTATAGATGTACCTCAACATGTCATCAAGAATTGAAGCCTCGATATCCGGTATCAAAACTGAATCACTATGTTGTTCTTGCATGTCATGCTCAAACATGGCGGCAAAGACAGTGGAACGAGCTGCTAAAATTATTCTGTGGGCTGGAAATTTCTGCTCGACTGTTTGCAGAGTAAAATCGCACCACTTTTTGATTCATAGAGGGTTTCAAAGTTGCTCGACAAAGCATCAAGGCAACATATTGATGGCGTCGACAAGGAATTGGATCCTAGAATAAAAGCGAAAGTTTAAATTAATGTAAATTCTTTCTTTACAATTTTGACTCTATACCATTTAAATAGACTATAATTTTCTAAATCTCATTTTGCTTTGTGTTATTCATTATAGTTTCTGTTAACAAAAAGAATTAAGCCAAAATAATCTTATATAGTTAAATAAAATGATGAATAAGATTAAATAAAATAATTAAATAAATGAATAAGATTAAATAAAATGACTGAATAAAATGAATTTCAATTTTTGTAGTTCGTAATTACAAAATTCATTTTGATAATTGTTATATAACTATTATCCTTTTTTTAAATCTAAAGTTAATTTAAAAGAAAAAGAATTTCTGATAGGTAACACTCATTTACTTGCATTTAATTTAAAAACTACTTGATAATATATTTTTTTCTCAATTAGCAAACTATTTTATTAAAATTAAAAAATTACTTAATAAATATTTCATAAAAAATACTTACGATAAATTATATTTATTTTTTATAATTTTTCTTATCAAGAAACTTTTATGTAGACAAAAAAAAAAAGGGAATTATTTTTCTATTGAAATAAAATAATTTTTAAATAAATATGAATTATTTTTTATTTATTTATAAATTATAAAATTATTTAGTAATTTATATAAAATAATATAAATTAAAAAATTAATTAAATCAATAATTAAATAAATTATTTTAATAAATTATATTTATTTAATAAATTTATGAAATAAAATAATTTTTTTATTATGAAATAACAAAAATTTTTTTTATAAATTCAACTTAAAAGACATATCAAAAATCATAACGAGAAATCTATAAGAACATACTTTTGGCTCCTTCTGTTGAATTATTTCCATCAATGCAGCCAACTGTAATTTCACAATAAACCCTAAGAGTATCATTCTGTAATAGTTCCTCTCTTTTAACACCAAGTAACACCTCTCTGTCAATAACAGAAGCTCTACCCCAACTGGTACCATTACCTTTAAACAACTGTTCTGACTTCACAACATAGCGGTCCCTACCATAAACATCTTTCAAGCAGATCTTGTATCTAACATGGTGAACTTCGGTCTCAGATGAAGATTTGTGGATAAATAAACCAATTTTACCAACACTGTTGCATTCTGTTTGACCTTTGGGATAGATTCTCACTGCCCAAATTGTTACTGAAGACGACCTAGTTGTGAATTCTGGACTTTGAAGATACTCGTTAACATCTGTTGGACAAAGAGAAAAGTTCTGGATGGTCCACAGAACAGAACGATGGTCTGTCACAATCTCTGAAAAAAATTTCAACTCTCTGTCACTCTCAGATCCAGAAATGTTATTGTCGGTCATAGCTGTTCCCAAAAAAATGGCTCTCGATATATATAAAGGTAAAAGTGAAATGAAATGAAAACTTGTGTACGAGTTGCAGATATATCTTTTGTGTGCATACATGTACCATTGTCCTTTACGCAAGAGATTTACGCAGTTTATGCATTAAGTCCAGTCGTGTAGTAGAAATAAAATAACTGCGTCTGCGGAAAGGCAAATGCGAAAAAAGACTGGTAATGTTTTGTGTTTCTATTGTTTGCTTGAAAAGACGAAACATCAGTTCGTCGTTCGAACAGGAGTTTTTTGGAATTATTTTTTTTATTGTTTTAAGTTTATGAAAATCATCAAACATCCATTTTTCCTATATCTTAAGAAATATTCCTTACTCTGTCATTGAATTTATTCGTTGCGCTTTATTAAAGGATATAAATATGGAATTTCCTTGAATTCCACAAATACCTCTGGAACATAAAGCTTTTCAACAAAGGATATAACTTTATTACTATTTTGATATATGGTATATGTATTCAGTTAAATATTTTTTTTACTATCAGTGGCCAGCCTAATAATTTTTGGATGAAATATTAATGTAGGAATAAGTGCAATTATCCTTTCAACTGTAGTATTAATAATTTTTTTATATTACAAGATACAACATTTGCTTTTTTTTATATGTTGTTTTGATGACGACTAAATCACTGGTTATGTTCGAAAATAAAAGTTTAGTTATTTATGTATTTTTTTAAGGTTACTGAAGAAAGAAAAATATGTTTTTTTATATTTTTCTCTTTTTTTTATATAAGCTGAAATAAAAAAAAATTTCCATAAAAAATATTTAAGTTTTTTTCTCATCAAGCAAGCAAAATTTTAAATAATTAATCGTAGATTGATTAGTTCTTTAGCTATTGTAGTGATTTCAGTATTGGTTAAATATCCTTTTAATTTAAATTATTATTGTTAGTTCGAGGATTAATTAACTTTTTGACATCAAATAGTTTTTAACTATATTATGAATTTAATTATTAAAAAAAAAAATTTTAATAATAATTTTTTAAAATTTTTTATAATTAATTAAAGCAAAATTTTAAATCATTAATCATAGATTGGTTAGTTGTTTAACTATTGTAAAGAATTCAGTATTGGTTAAATATTATTTTAATTTAAATTATTATTGCTAGTTCTAGGATTAATTATCTTTTTGACATCAAATAGTTTTTCAACTATATGAATTTAATTATTTAAAAAATTATAAGCTTATAATTAATTAAATTTCATTTTATAATTAATTTCAGCAAAATTTTAAAACATTAATTGTAGATTGATTAATTGTTTAACTAACGTAGCGGATTCATTATTGGTTAAATATCTTTTTAATTTAAATTATTATTTGCTAGTTCGAGAGATTAATTATCTTTTTGGCATCAAATAGTTCTTGAACTATATTATAAATTTAATAAAATATAATTGGCATTATTTCGAAAGAAATTTACTATATTTGGACTTTTAACAATTAATAATTAATAGCCAAACATTAAGTGCAATTTCACTTAAAATAGCCATCTTTTAAAAATATTATCTGTAAGAAATATAATCTAATATAATTGAGTTATTGAATTAAATATGATTAAGTTTTTCTAATTGCTTCATAATGCTTCGAATTAATATGTATTTCAACAATTTATAAATATTGAGGAATTTGTTTTACAAATTCGGTTGTTTAATACTTGAAAATTTGATGATTAGTAAAAATAAAATAAATTTAGTTACTATTCTTAAATTAAAATTTTCTTAGACATTATGCATTTTATTAAAATTTATTATTACTATTACAAACAATGAGTGGCCAACCAAAGAAGTTTAATCTTAGTAGATGTTTAAAAGATAAAGTAATTCGTGATGGCCGTGAAACTTTTGCAATGTATTCATAATATATTGTAATAACTTATTTCGGTATAGATTTCAGGCAATTGATCTAAGTTGAAAATGTGGCACCTTTGTGACAATCTTAGTGTATTAATATGCTGAACTAGTCAAGTTTTTTTGTATTCATGTTCCAATGTATGAATAACCTTTAATTTCCATCTAACACAGTACAGCAAACAATTCTAATTTTTTTATATCGCAAGACATTGAACTTTATGAATGGATTATACATTTACAGAAAAAAAATATAGCATAAAAATCTCGTAAATCAGATGAAAGAAATGGTAAGAGGATATACAAAGTGACGTTGCAACGGTTGAGTTGATTTATGAATATACTGAAAATAAAAAATGGCACAAATGTGATTAACACAGTACGTAAGTTAGCCCTATTTTATAAGATATGTATTGTTATATGCAGTTAATTTATTCATATCAAAACAAATTTATAACAGAAAGCACTTTTAAACATGAATTATTGCCGTAGACTTTGAATTCGAAATTTTCATCTTTCGTAAAGACATTCATCGTAAAGAATCGTATATATAATTTGTATTCGTAAACACATTTATCTATATAATATATTTTTCGTGATGGCAAATATTTTTCTTATTCAAATCTTCGTCAAAAGAATGCGAATATATTTCTTTTAAATATTATTATTCCCAACTCATGCCCACCCACGTTTTTTGCCTTATTATGGTATACCATATCATGGAACATGGTTTAATAGGTTTACTCCTTACAGACTTATGTATAACGCACAATAAGTAATTCTCGTGAACTATAAAGTAAATTTATGTAAAGTTCAGTGTCAATTTCAATATTGTACATAATGAAAATATTGACAATTTATATTGAGGATATTTATTTACTCGAGGTACTGTCCCATTTTTGGTATTTTTTAATGCCACCAGCAGAAATTTTCATATTTTTGTGGTGCTTTATCCTTAATCTTGAGAGAGAGTAGTAGTTGTTTTTCTGTAAGAGAGCATTAAAATGGCCAATTTGTTTGTTTGTTGTTTTTTTTTAGTCAACATACATCTGTGAATGAATTATATGAATGCTAACAAACCTATATGAAATAGTTTAATAATTGAATTTTTTAAACCACTTTTGAGCTTTTGGTTACTTTTAAAGTAGACAAAACATTTAAAAAAATGTTATTATAATTTCATATAATAATAAGTAAAGTAAATTATATAAATAATTTTAATTTTTAAGGCTGTTCTTCAATAAGTATCTCAATGAATCATGTTGTCTATTAACATTTATCAAATCGTTGTCATTGTGTATTCTGTACTTTAAAGCAAAAATGTTACTTTATGGCGATAATTTATTTTGATTTTATTTTACAGTGTTAAATGCTGAGAATTTTTCATCCAGAAAAAATTCTGTCGAAAGCTTATCAGCTCTTGAAGTAAATTTACAAAAAAGAGCTAGTTTTACAAGCTCTGGAGCTCCTAGTCCAACCGGAGATTGCGTTGTTGCAGTGCATGATCCTCGAGGTCATGGTCATGGTCACGGCCACGGTCATAGTCATGAAGTACCAGATTCTGTGAGTGCTGTAGCCTGGATGGTCATCATGGGAGATGGATTGCACAATTTCTGCGATGGATTAGCCATTGGTATTTTTTTTAAATTTGATACATTATTTTAATTTAATTTAGTTTCCAGTAAATAAGCAGTTCATTTTTTAAGTTACTCATTATATAATTCATATTCTCTGTCATAACAAACACTTAAAAAATTCTTAGAGAACACAAATTAAACTTTTGTAGATTTTAAAATTGGACAAATCAGGGTTTTTAACTGATTAATCAAAATGGCCTGATTTCCGAGTGACTATTGCTCTGGCGGTCGGAACTAAAGGCTTTTCGTGTTCGAGTCCCGTCGGTGCCATGGATGTTTGTAATGGTTCGGAATCCACTTTAAACCGTAGATCTTGGTCTAATATGATTATAGAGAGATGTGGGGAATAGTATTACTCGCGTCAGTAGCATATCTTCAAACTACACTTGCCCCCTGGGTAGTGCTAAATGAATAACAGCGGTACAGTCTTTTTTTTTATGGCATACAGATTAACTGTCTCTGTATTGTCATCTGCATTAGAATAAGAATTGATTAATCAATAAAAGATCTGGCCATTAAAAAATATCTTGCTAAGAAAATTTTGAATAAAACTAGCTGATTTTAATTTCATTACACAAAATGTTTCAACTTCCACCTTTATGCTTATGGTTGATAACTTATTATGAGATCATTTATTTCTTAGTTGAATAATTTATTTATGTTTAAACTAGGAGCTGCTTTTGCGTCAGGTATTGAAGGAGGTATCAGCACATCAGTGGCCGTATTTTGTCATGAATTACCTCATGAATTAGGTTAGTATTAACTACTTGTATTTAATCGATCAATAAATTTAAACAACATAATATATTTAAATCATCTGATTTCAATAACACAGGGGATTTTGCTATGCTCCTAAAAACTGGAATGAAAGTAAAGCAAGCCTTGCTGTATAATGGTCTTTCATCTGTACTCTGTTTCATCGGCATGATCATAGGTGTTTCCCTGGGAAACGTCCATTCTGCTACAAGTTGGGTATTTGCTGCTACTGCTGGAATGTTTTTGTACATTGCTCTAGTAGATATGGTAAGTCACATTTTTGAGAATTGCATATAATAAGTATTTTTTAAAATTTATAATTGCATTTATTTATTTATTTTTAATTTAACAAAAGTAAATAATATTACTATTAATAACTACTATTGCAAGCTGTTAAAATATACATTTCATTTTCGTAAATTTAATACAAAATCTTCATGTTATGATGTTATAAACTCATGTTTTAAACATGTTATAAACTATATATATGAGTTTATATCATGTTATAAACTCATGTTTTCTTGCATGACGATACAGATGATATTTCTGAAAGTATTTTTCATAAGTGCTATTACTTATACAAAAGAGAATACAATTCAAATGTTTATGGTCATAATGGTTAATTACCTCAAAATTATCTGTTCACTGTTTTCAAGATGAAATTTTTCAGCTGATTTCGACATGAAACTATATTTTAAGAGTTATGTAAATGAATGAAACATCAGCACCATTGTTGATGCATGCAATGTGAATAGGAGAGAAGGCATTTAGAATATGTATAATTAAATGATTGAGAACTATTTCATTAAAATTAAAGTACCATTAAATGGTCAGTAAAAGTATGAACTTCTACTCATGGACTATTCAAATTACGCTGTTGATTTGGGTATCTGAGATTGTTAAAATTATACAAAGGTTACAGGATGAGTCTCAAATTAGGGCTTTAGGTCATATAGGGAAATTTCGACTTGGTGGCCAAGTAGCTAGCTCTAGCCTTTGGTATAATAGGTTTCAGGTTCAAATCCTGGCAGTGGAATGGATGTTTGTTAGTGGTTCGGAATCCACGTTAAACTGTATGTCCCTATCTGCTTAGCTCTCGTGTGCACAAAATGACCGTAGAGCGACAAACCAAATACAGGTGAATCAGTTATCATGTTGTTCTGAATAATTGAAAGTGAATCAAAGAAAGTAAGAGTCAATGTCATAGAGGGACAAATTGTTTAAGGCACCCAAATTCTTGATACTACTGTATAAGTGTAAATGTTGATATTCTCACATTTACGGCATTGCCATTATACATTGTGACGTCAACCAACACCCTTCTGAGGTTTGGGTTATCAAGGCAAATCATACTAAGGAGCCTACCAAATATGAAATCAGGTCTGAGACCATTTATCTATTCTTCAACATGGGCTGTTAATACCATGCTGAACCGTACATGTTTGAAGAAATATCTTTTCTGATATATCTCATTCTGGGCTATTCTTGTTGGCATTGCAATGCTGAGAATAGAGCACAGATCAGATACCCTATTTGATGTCGAGCTTCAAACCACCGTAATTTGTAGTTTGAAATACTTTAGAGTAATTTTTGGGGTACTTAATGATCTCTAACCATTTACAAAAAACTGTAAACTTGTATCATTTGAAAAATATTATAAGCTGCTATAAAACATGGTGATACCATTACTGGTGAATTTTATCAACTGCAATTAATGCGTTTGAGCCGATCATTGAAAGAAAGGGACCTGAACAAGACGAAAGACTTGAAAAAATCCTTTTCAATATGTCAATGCTTGGCGACATATTGCGAAGCAAGTAAAAATTTATTTGGAGGTATTTCTATGGGAAGAATTATTGTGGATTTGTTTCAAATAATTGTGGTAGCTCATAGGAAGCATCACCAGTTAAAAATATTCTAAAGAATGGTTTATAAATCACCGAAATCGAAATAAATCATGAGCTCGCTAAAAACTATTATTGGTGAGCATTATCGAAGTGAATTGATGCATTTAAACTGAACATTGAAAGAAAAGTGATTAGAACTTGAGGAAAGACACTACAAAGTCATTTTTCAGAAAGACTAGCGGCCTGGTGGCCAATTGGCTAGTGCTCTGGATCTTGGTACCACATGCTTTAGGTTCGAATTGCATGGATGTTTGTTAGTGGTTCGGAATCCACGTTAAACTGTAGTTTCCGGTCTTATTAGCCTAGAGTGTACAAAAAAAATTACCATAGACTGTCTAACCAAACCAAAGAGACAATGCTCGGGCACACGTTGAGAATCAAGTCTAGAACTATTTAGGAATACTTACTTCATCCACCATTTTTTTCACATATTTCTATTTCTAAATATTGCTGCTTCAAAAACATCGAAACATCGTTTCGAAAAACATAGCCTGCCTCAGCAGCACTTACATTCTTTTCAAAAAATAAAAAATTAGCTTGAATTGCTTGAAAATACGAGTAGCTTCATCTCTTGACAGAGGAATGGCGAAAAGTAGATTCAGCGATAAAGACATTACTTCAATTGATGAATTCATTAACGTTTTAAATGAAATACTATGACTTTTTAGCGCTCTAATTATTACCTGAAAAGATTTTTTTTTTACCAGAAATAGTAATAAATGTTTAAAAAATTTTCCATTAATGCAATGCAAAATTGAAAATTTATCTTTCAGTTGCCGGAGCTATCATCTGCACCAGCTGATCCAGAAGCAACATCAAATTACCAGCTAGCTGTTCAAGTCCTTGGAGTTTGCTGCGGAGTCAGTATAATGCTGCTCATTGCTACTTTTGAACAAGAACTGCAGACTCTCGTGAGCAGTTGATAGCTGCTAGTTGACATTGCTGCGTTTCTTAGCATTTACTAATGCATCCTTCCATCTAGAATAGCTTTGAGAAGACATTAATATCCGAACCAAAACATTCTATAATTTTTCTGTTTAGAACTCTTTCTAATAGAGTCTAGCAGTAGTCAAGTATTTTTTTATAAGCTAGTTTCTTTTGTTGAAATGTAAACATTTTACTGTGAATGTATTGTGTAACAGTCATTTTGATACAATTTCAAAATTTTTAAAGAAATTTTGAAGGTCTTTACAGGGAATTACAGAAAAGAAAACCCTATTCTAAATGCTTTTGAATATAAATAAGAATATGTAATGTCGATGTTTCATGTGAAAGTTGAATCATTCATTTTTTAAAAATTTCAAAAGGACTGTTTGTCATAAAGGAACAAAACCTTTTGTATACATATTATTTAATCGTGCTCTCTGACATCAAATTAAAATTGTTTTAGTGTGAATATATTAAGAGCTTAGAAAATTGTTTGAGAATAAATGAAACTATTTTGTGATAATTGGTTGTTTTTCTTTCTTTTCATTATTTTTTTTTATTCATTTGAAGAAATTTTTTGTTGTTGTGTAACTTGATAAATATACAAAATTCTGTATAAATTTTTATAAATGCTGAATTCTCTTTAAAAAGTTTTTCAACTCTCAACTTTATGATTTACAACCTATAATCTTTTTTTACAAAATTTTAGATCTTGTTTAAATATTATTATAACAGATCTCTTTTAAACCAATATTTTATGTTTTTCGCTTATTTATTGATACAAATTTTGATTGAATATTTTCAAGAATTACAAAATGTAAAGTTGAGTGTATATTTTTATAAATTCTATGCATTATTTAATCTTATATTTGTTCCGTACAAAAAAATTAAAAGACAAAAAAGTTTGTAAGCTCTATTTTAATATTGGATTCACTTTTCTAATTTCGTTATAGCTGTTAATAGAAATATGAATAAGCATTTAAGTTCTAAATGAATTGCAGCTCAAATCTTTTCTGTGCTTTTAAAAACAAATATTAATTTTTTGTATAGTATTTCTATTACTTTCTTCTCCATGTATATTTTTAAAGTAAACCTATTTTGTTGCAAGTTTTACATTGTAATAAAGTTTTTAGTTTACTACTGATGTGTATTTTAATTAAAATGCTCCAATATATGGCATTATATTACCTGGATTTTAATCAATATTTACATTTCATATATTTCGAAAAATATTGTTGATAAAAAAAATAATGAAGGCAACGCTAGAATTCAAACAAAAATATCAGTGGAAATGTTTAATATGTTGACATTAATTAATTAGTTTACTTTACATATCATTCCCTGTACCTAAGGCAGTGTAGACCCTAACCAGTTAGAAATGTTAGGATGAAAAAAAAAGAAAAACAATTACAGAAATACATGAGCACAAGAGTTATAATACAGGGTGGGAAACACGTTAGGGTAACTAACATAATAGTTACTAGGAAACTAACATAATTCTATGTAACTAACATAAACATAGATGAAAAGAGAAGTATACAATGCAGTCAGTCAAGACAGCTGGGAAATCTTTAACACAACAGTTCTTAGGTATGAAACATAGATGGCGCTACTAGTATTAAATCTATATAATTTTTAGTTAGCCCTAATCTTAAAAAGACACGTCTATAAATTTCACAGCTGTTGCACTATTAGTATGTGAGTTATAGCATTTTTAGTGTTTATCACGTACAGTCCACTCTGCTGACTGTCGATTCGACTCCGGTGTGAAATGATGGAGCCATGTTTCATCCATTGTCACATATCGACGCAAAAATTCGGGTTTATTATGATTGAACAGCTCCAAACACTGCTTAGAATCATCAATTCGTTGTTGTTTTGAGTCGATTGTGAGCTCGCGCGGCACCCACTTTGAACAGAGCTTTCGCATATCCAAATATTCATTCACGATATGTCCAACACGTTCCTTTGATATCTTTAGGGCCTCAGCTATCTCAATCAACTTCACTTTACTGTTATTAAAAATTATTTTGTGGACTTTTTTGATGTTTTCGTCAGTAACAGCCTCTTTGGGAAGTCCACTGCGTGCATCGTCCTCAGTGCTCATTTCACCTCGTTTAACTTTTCTACGGTTGATTTTCCTGGTGAAAAGTCCGAATAATGTTTATCAAGCCAAGCCTTGGCTTCAATAATATTTTTTTTCGCCAAAAAGCAATGCTTTATTAACACAGGAAATTCCTTTTTATCCATTCTTTCAAACTAACAAAAGTTGCTTCACTAAAAATGCTATAACTCACATACTAATAGTGCAACAGCTGTCAAATTTATAGACGTGTCTTTTGAAGGTTAAGGCTAACTAAAAATTATATAGATTTAATACTAGTAGCGCTATCTATGTGTCCTGGTAGATCAAGTAAAAAGGAGGTTGCCAACTTTCGATTAAGAACCGGATACGATTGTCTTATGGATCACCTAAACACGATAGGTGTCCTCGCCTTGAACACTTTCTTCATATGTAAAGCTGGAACAATGAATTCAGAACATCTTTTGAAATGTCCAGGACTGAACAGAGAAGTTCAGCGTCAAGAAGAAGTCTTGCATGTGTATTGGAGGCCAGGGATCTCATGGACTAAAACAAAGTGCCTACCCCCTTTGACATTTTGTGATGTGTGAGACCGATGTATTGTCAATTGCTGTCTTGCTGTATGTTTGCTTTGTTCTGATTGTTCCTTCTTTGTGTGTGATCCTTATTGTAATGGATTGGTTTCCAATAAAGCAATATGTTACAACAACAATGCAGACGGAAAAAAATAATGGTGATATAACATGGGATACAAAATAGTATGACGGCTTTCATTCTATGTGGAATGAAATACTTTTGTTGATAGATAGTTTGTTTGAGTGATAGATTAGATCCAGAGAGTTCAGTTTGTATTTTAGGATAATGGTTTCTTGGGATGATTAAATGTTCATTTTCTTCTATAAAGTTCATTAATTGGATGATTTTCCATCTAGTCCTTGGGTTGTGAATTATATTTCTGTGCTTCTGAATGTAAAAGAGCTGAAAAGGGATTTTAAGATGCCATGATTTTGTAACAAGGCAAGTAGTTGCATAGTGGAATGGTTCACCAGTTTCTCGAAAGGAACAGAAATCATCTTCAGAGATGTTGAATCTTTTGAGTTATGTTTATAAGTATGGTCTTGGTGTAAGGCCGGGTATCATATTGTTTCAAGTAACACTTTTTTTGAGTACAGAATTAGGGTTTTTTTTTTCTATAATATTTAATCTTTGGTATATTTGTTTCTTCGAAATGTTGAATTGATATACAGTGTCCACTAAATCATTAAATATAACTTTATATGATCTCAGAAAATAGAAAAAAAATTTATAATCATTATGGCTAATCAAATGCCCTGAAAATAAATTAGGAAATCATTAATATTTGAAGTTTATTACCTAAATTTGAATTAGTTGTTCAGCCAAATGGATTATTTAAATTCTTAAGTTATGGAATATCATTTGGATTGCTGATAATATGAAATTGAATCTAAATATAAATAATTAAAGAAGATTCTATAACCACACGTCTTTGGGATACAAAATTTTAAAAGAAGAAAATAATGCAATCAATAATATTTTTATTATAAGATTATAATATTGAAAATCTGTTATTTGAGTACATACAGAAATAAAGTAAGCTATATTCTGTATGGAATGATAAACATTGTGTAAATTGTTCTAAGTATACTTATTTTTAAAATCCTTATTGAATTGATAGTATATATTATTTCAGATAAACTTTGTAACACCATAAATAATTATTTATAAATTCATATTGAAACACTTGAAATATATATTTGTATATATATTTTATATTCTTAAATAATTTTTCCAAATTTTTAAATAACTTCTTCACCAAAATAAAAAAAATACTCCACTAATAATGGACATAAAAGATATTCCACTACTATTACTAGTATGATAAATACATTCGTAAATTCCTTTTAAAATTTCAGTTCAGTAAGTAATTTTTTTCAACATTATAAAAACAATCCACTAATAAGGGAGATAAAAGATATTTTACTACTATTAAGATAAATGCATTCATAAACTCCTTTTAAAATTTCGATTCAATAAAAATAACTAATAAAAAATGCCATCCAAGGCAAATTATATATCAATAGTAATTATTGATACTTAAAAAAATTAACTAATAATTTTAAATATTAATAGAATGAAATATCTTCCCTACTTTACATCTATTCAGATGCAATATTGGATCAAAGCAGGCTTTACTATAAAGATTTAATAGGCAGAAAAATATTGCAAATTTAGAACATGAAAATGAATACCCCTCTCAAAAAAATATATATCCCTTTATAATTTTTATTTGAAAACTTTTGAACAAATTATATTACCCAAACAATGTTAAACAAAAAAAAGTCTTTCAAACATTCTCAATTACTAAACATTCCTAAACAATTACTGTTCAACCATCATTTAAGCACAGGTTACTTTTCTTTTTTCCTTCTCCGTTTTATAAATAGTTCAGAAAAGAACCCATAGATGGCAGCATGGCAAATGATCAATTACTTTATATTTGAATTCTATTAATAAATTAATTAAATTGGTTTTATATTTCTTAAAAGATCGTACATTAATTTTAAAAATAATTTATATATTTTTTTTTTGATGAAAAGTTTAATTTTTAAGTGAAATATGATTCTTTTAAAAATAAAACACAATATAAATTTACCAATTTATTATAACAAAAAAAAATATTTAATTTTTGATATTTAATCGAATTATAAAAATTTTAAATTACTATTCTACTATATTTCTTTTCTAAAATGAATGAGATACATCAAAATATAAAATTGTTCAGAAATGAGGAAATCGGAATCAATTTTCTAACTAATTAAATATTTTAACATTTTGTTATGATTAAAGAGATCACATTTGTTTTTATGTTATTTTACAACAACAGTACAAATTTGAATCATCTTACAAAAGTACTAAATTTTTTTTTCTACAGAATTGTCTAAATGACTATTTTTAAAATTTTAAAGAAATTTTTTTTTTTTTTTTTTTTTTTTTTAGTGTAATCTTTTCTAAATTCATTATGTTACTAAAAACACTGACAATCAAAATTTTTGAAGCTAAAAAAATTTCAGAACATTTGAAGTTCTGGATAAACAATTTAATTAAACAATAAGTTTCATGCTAAATCTCTTTAAAATATAATTAAATTAATATGTAATAAAATTTTCAAAAAAAATTAAGTATTAATATTTTACTAAAAGTTTAAAGCATAATAATATTTCTAAGAATTTCCCCTCCAAGAAAACCTTAAGCTTATAAAACATTAGTAAAGTTAGCTATCTGTTCACTGTTGTATTGATAAACTTTGTTGCAATAAAATGGTTAATCTTACAATAAGATTTGCACCTTGGTATCAGGCTCTCACGCTAGATCTACAGAACTGTAACCTCTTTATAGCTGAGCCATTCAACTCCAGAAATACAATATGTGTGATCTTAGAACAAACAGCTCAGGTTCTGTTTCAGTTGAGTGCTTTCCGATTGGATTATAGATCGATCAGCAACACTTAAAGAGCTGATACTGGTGTATCCTTTTGTTCTTGAGGGATGGAACAGACACGATAATCCTCGATAAACTGCAATTATTTTCATATGAATATTCTATCGACCATAAAAGAAGAACTGTCCAAAGATTTTATTGCTGAACCTCAGATTATCATTTTATCATCTAGAGTCACATATATCTTCTTTCTAAATGACAGCAAGAGGTCATTTAACGCTAGAAAGACAGATATGTAGCAAATTCAACTTTCGTGGGATGCACCATGGGGCAACTTTTGTTGTTGAACATTTTTGGGCTTCATGTTCCACTTATGTATTGCACGAATAGATCCCAGTCGGGTGATGAACAAAACATTGCCTTACGGGAGAATTTTTTAGAGTAAATATACAGATTTTACGTGCAGATAATGAAAAGCCTGAAAAACCCCTATTAGCAGTTTGGTTGTCGATCCGAGAGGTTCACACAGGTTGTCACAGTCTCCATCAAGTCTCTTCGTTTCTGTAAGCAGTGACACAAGGGATATCACCAGCGTATTCTAACTTGAAGTCTCCTCCACGAGTTACCATTTGTTCACGAGTCGGGACACTGCAATTATATTGTGTACATTTGAAATTATAAATCTTAGGTCGGAGTTTACACTGTTATCTTCTAGCCAACGGAAGGCGTTTTATACCTACATATTTATCGTCCTCAATCCCGGTACAGGAAAAGGCGCTGTTAATTCGATTTCCCTTATCGAGTTTTGAGCTCAGTTCATTCAGTTCCGCAACCCATTAAAAGTATATACTAGGTCTCACCAACTGAATTATATCTGCACAAAGCTACAAAATGCATAATTTTCATAGTGTCACTTCATGATTTCATATTCTATGATATCTAACTTGCACCAAATTCATTTTAAGCTATTTAATTTTCAAATGAATGTTTTTATTAATCTAACGTTTTAATCTATTTTTATTAATCTAATCTAAAAAATTTGGCTAAATTTTGATAACATTTATTTAACCACGTTAACAAAGATAATTTATTACATGACCTATTCAACAAGATATTCAGCATTTCTAATTAAATTCACTATTATATTTAATCATGTTAAAAAAGGTAATTTATTACATAACCTATTCAACAAGATAGAGATGCATTTTACTGGATCTACTATAGTAAAAAAGATAGCCGATTGTACACACATGTCCGTAAATTAAGGATAATGAAGTTCAGGCAAAGAAAGAGACAGAAGCAAAACAAATTTGACTTATTTATAAAGTCTATTTATTAAACAAAAGGTAAAGAGCGAAAACGATGCTATATGTTTGACATAATTAATAAAAATTGCGATTTTTACTCCCTGGAGCAAATTTCAAAAAAGAACCTATTTACAAAAAAACAGTATAACATGGTTAGTATGATGGTTAATATGGAGTATGTCCCCCGGACGATGCAATACAGGCCTTACAACGCCTATGCATGCTGAGTATCAAATTATCAATCTGATCTTGGGGAATATTACACCACTCATCAAGCAATGCCCTCCGAAGTTCCGGTTGCCAGGTGGGAGGGGGTTGACGGGCTGCAATTCGTTGGCCAAGCATATCCCACACATGCTCTATTGGATTCAAGTCCGGTGAGTATGCTGGCCAATCCATACGGGTGATATCCTCCAATTGAAGGCATTCGTCTACAATGTTTGCACGGTGAGGACGGGTGTTATCATCCATAAACATAAATTCAGCACCCATGGCACCCCGAAACAAACGTACATGTTGTTCCAGAACGACATCCCGATAGATGTGGCCTGTCATCGTTACACTCTGAACATGCAGGTCAGTTCTGGAACCACGAATAATTCCTCCCCAAACCAGCCATCCTGCACCACCGTAACGGTGTCGTTCAATGGTGTTCTCTTGGTGGTAACGAGTACCTGGCGCTCTCCATATGAAAGTCCGGCGAGAATCAGACTGCAAACTAAACCTGGACTCGTCGGAAAACATCACACCAGACCACTGTTGCGGTGTCCACAATGCATGCTCTCTACTCCAGGTTAATCGCAGGCGACTGTGAGTTGCGGTAAGTGGAACACATCTGACAGGCCTACGAGCATATAGACCAATGTGCCCTAAGCGTCTGTACACGGTCTGCCTTGAAACTGTCGTACCGGTAGCTGAAGAGAGATGACGAGACAGGTCTGGTGCTGTGCTCCGTCTGTTTCTTTTGGCAGTAACTGCTAAATACCGGTCCTCATTCGGCGTTGTAACTCGGGGGCGACCTGTGCTGTAACATCTACTCACATTACCATCATCTTGGAATCGTTGCCAAAGCCTGGAGATGACACTCTGGGCGATTCCAAGTTCCTCGGATACTTCCAGCTGGGTACGTCCACATTCCAGTCGTCCGATAATTCTACCACGTAAAAATCCTCCAAATGCTTCCTTTGTGCCGTAACTATGCGGTTATTGCACTGAAAGGCCTTTAAAGCGCTTGTGAACAATTTTACTTCTTTGCCACCATTCCTTATATACCCCTCTCTTACACTCTCGTCATTGTGACGTACTATCCGCGCCATCTGGTGGTTTCCTGTAATTTGCATATTCTTCTTCAAGATGTGTGTGATAATTCTACAGGAGAAATTTTTATTTTAGAGTTCAATTTCTGTGTGATTCTGAATTATCCTTAATTTATGGACATGAGTGTATTTTGGAAAGATGTATAATTCTCAAGCAAATATTTCTAGAGTTAAGTGAAAATACCGAAAGGTGATATTATGAAATGTAAGTTGGTTTACCATTTTGAAGTATGTCTAACAATAAAATATTTTTTATATTTCCATTTTGTATTGGATTTTATTTTTATTTTATATATATATATATTTTAAATCGCAAAATAGGAGCCGTTGGTATTTGCCGCCTTTTTTGAGGCGCCAATTGAGTGATAAATTGCCAAATGGGGTAACCCAAGTTTCTTGTACTGTTTAGAATTCACTTCACTTACAATCGCAACCTGCTACTTGGCGGACTTTGACAAAAAGAATTTTTACTTACACTTATCGATCCATTCAACTTTAATTTTTTTTTACATCAGGCCGATCAGTGGTAATTCACATTTTCTGATGAAACTGCTTTTACAAATGCAGTCCAACTCAATCTTAAATTTCTCAAATTCAAGTTTTTATGAAATTATTAAATTTTTTAAAAACTCTAATAATATAAAAATAAGGAAATTAAACAAGTTTCATTTAAATCCCAAGTTACATTTCTCATTTCTATTATCTAAATCGTGAATCAAACTACTTACTTTTAATAATGACTTAAAAAAAATATTTTGACTGAAAAACAATCAAAGACTATTTATAAACAATAATTTTTACTAGCTATTAAAAGCTATTGCTGAGTTTTAAGCTAACATAATCAAAGACTAGCTAGTTGTAGCCATTAAACTACAAGAAAGATTTTAAATTAATAACTACAACCTTTTTGTTTCGTTTTGATTTGTCATGGTAAATACCACATATTATACAATTTTATTTATTATCATTATTATTACTATCATTTTGTTTAACTAATTTTTTGCCAGTTAAATTAACAAGAATTTATGCATGGCCCCAAACCATTCCGTTCCTTCAAATGTTGCCACAAAAATATTTTCTCCATTTAAAGTAACTAAAAGAATGGACACTACTGTTTTAAAACAAAAAAAATAATGAAATTGGATTTGTGTGATTACTATTAAAAACGAAAATTATAAATAATATTAATATAGATAAAAGTTATGAGTGTTTGTTTGATTTGGCATAAAATGAATATTTTTTTAGTAGGACATCGGTGGGCTTCGGGCTTCACTTATGCATACACGAACAACCCACCGACGTATGCTGAAGGTAGTTCATTGCTTTCTGGGAGGACTTTTAGAATTAACTACCCCTGATTTCTAAGTCGTAAGAAAGAAATATGGAACATCTACCAGGCAGTCTGACTGTCAATGCAAGACTCAAAAAATGTTGTCATCGAGTCTCCTGAAAGCAAAGACTTTAAAAGACAGCCCTATCATATTTGAATCTAAATCTTTGAACTTAGGCATGCTACTAGCGTATCCATACCACAAAATCACAAATTGGATAAATTAATTAGTTTATGAGGGAACAATTAACTAATTATTGTAGTTGAATTGCAAAATCAACACAAAACTATATCCATGAAAAAATCAGAGATTGTCGTTGTTAAAACTAATGAAACACATTAAATAAAATCGGGATTGGTTATTATTGAGAATGACATTTTTTTGAGGAAACTGTTTATTCATTTCCTTTTTTAATTTCGCTAGAATTTTTTTTAAACATTCTTGGAAACCTTGCAACTTGAACTTGAAAAGTTATGAAAAAAAAAAGAGAAAAAAGAAAAAACTTGCCTAATTCCATGGTGCATGGTGCTGTTTTCCTTCGTACGCTTCAGTGAAGCATTGCGATCATGAAGTCTGCCCTAAAATATGTCCCGCGGTGCTTCCGAATAAGATGTAATGCCTTTCGTAAGTGACAAACAAATTCCAACAATGTAGCAGACGATTATTTAATAAAAAAATTTATTATCACGCACGTGTATTTTGGACTTTTTTTAAGTAAAGATTTTGAAAGGATAATGTGAAAAAAATTCCATCTGTAAATGCGTGCTAAAAAAAGTATTTTAATTTTAATTTTATTTATATGTTTTATTTTATTTTATTTATTTATTTTTTCATATGCTTCACTAAGGAGCTTGTCTTTAAAAGTTTTCCATGGAAGTTTCGAATACGAAGTTACGTATTTCAGAAGTGAAGAAAAAAAAATGGCAACAATGATATAGCAGACGATTATTTAATAAAAAAATTTATTATCACGCACGTGTATTTTGGACTTTTTTTAAGTAAAGATTTTGAAAGGATAATGTGAAAAAAATTCCATCTGTAAATGCGTGCTAAAAAAAGTATTTTAATTTTAATTTTATTTATATGTTTTATTTTTTTTTTTTTTATTTATTTTTTTCATATGCTTCACTAAGGAGCTTGTCTTTAAAAGTTTTCCATGAAAGTTTCGAATACGAAGTTACGTATTTCAGAAGTGAAGAAAAAAAAATGGCAACAATGATATAGCAGACGATTATTTAATACAAATTTTTAAATGGCTCGTTTAATAAAGGCTTTATTAAAATAATGATTTTAAAAAAGACTATATAAAAATGGAAATAGATAAATAAAGTTTCCATCTATAGGTATAAAATTTTAATTTTTATAAAATAATAAACTTTTTTCACTAAAAATGCTTAAATATTTATAATATAAATTAATATAAATAAAATTTATTATTATTATTATGAATTATTATTATTATTAATTATAAATATTAATTAATATAGATCTTTCTGAATGTATAAAATTTAGAATTTTTTTAATAAAAATGAAAATTTTACATTTTGTTCTTATATAAGTGAATAATTTCCTTTCGAATATTTATGTGAAATACTGTTTTTAATAAACCCTTCACAAACAACGAAAAGAATCTCAACAGTTTATAGAATAATGAAATTATAATTTAATATTATTACTAAATAAATTCAAATGAAATTAAATAATTAAATAATAAATTTAAGAAATTCAAAGCATAATAAACAAAGTTGATTCAAATGAAGTTGAAAATGATAAGCTAACAAATGTGCAAACTTACAGCGTTCATTGTACTAAAAAAAAACGATAACACTTAAAATATATAAAAAATTAGATATTTATTTTTGTTAATTGAAACAACGTTAATCAAATGCTGAACAATGAAGCTTATTTTACAAGCATGAACTGATTTACAATTAAACTTAAACTTGGTTTAAATTTTTTTTAAAAGTATTTTGACTATCTAAATGAATTTTCTTTTTAATAAATATCAATTGTGAAAAAAAGTTAATGATGTGGAGTATATAATCAGAAAATCAAACAATATTGCAACAGCAAAATGTGATAAACATTGCATCTGCTTAATAATTAAATGATTTTCAATTTCTTGAAACATTTATTAGAAAAAATTATAACTTAAAACAAATTTACTGGAAAAAAGAATTGTAAAACAAGACTGAAATGAAAAAACTTCAAATTAACAATGAATTCATTTCAAATTTTACCAGAAAGTTCATAATAAGTATAAACCCTGTTTCCTGTTATTTTTATAAAGGGAAGTATAAAATATTCTGAAAATTATACGTTTTATCTGTCGATTTCAAAATTTTGGAATTATTATTGTCGTTCTTGTTCGGATAAATTAATTTTGAAAATAAGTTAAGAATTGTAAATTTCAAAGAAAATGAAAAGTTATTAAAATATTCTTGTTCTTGATTGATAATAAGACTTTTCTTTCACTAATTCCCTATTTACTTTAAAATACACTTGAATTGATGTTGGTTTAATTTAATTTTCAAAACCCAAATTAAACATATTGTAAACTGTTTCTAAATTCCTATTTTTTTTTCTTGTTTGTGTGTGTTGATTTTTTTCACTATGGGCATTTTATTTATTTATTTTTTAAATCACTTTGACATATTTTTTTTTTTTTTACAAAACTTTTTTATTTTCATATTGATTCATTACAGTAGAAGCTAATTTCTTAATCATTATTCATTTAATCTCATTGACTAATTTAATATTTTATCTAATAAACATAGTTTTGAATAATGTGAAATCTAAATTTATTTAAGTATTTAAACTATTGAATTTAGATGCTGTTATGGTTGGCAGAAAGTTTTATTGTGGGTATGAAAGATGCATTGAAAGTTTTTCTTGTCACTATACATTTAATTTGTACTTGTAATATTAAAATAATATTATTGTTGTGCTTCAGCCATTGAATATTTAAAATAATTAATAATTTGTGGAATATTTAAAGTTAATAGTTCATAATTTCCAGCAGTTGAATTTCTTGTAATAAAATTGTATTTTAAGCACAATTCAAAATTAAATAAATAGTTTTCCAATAACCAATAAAACAAGATTTCTTTTTACTGTATATTTTACAGTAAAATAAAACATGTTTAAATTCAATTTTTCCTTTAAAATTGTAAATGCACTTGAAATAATATATTGGAATTTATCTCCATCCAATTTTAAATCATTGCTTTTATAAAAAAATATTTATCAAATATATATATGTGTGTGTGTTTAATAGGTTACTATTAATACAAAGCCTAGATCAAATAAAAAAAGAACAATTTTGAAATTGGATCAATATTCATTATAAAGTTCCACAATTTGGGATAAATTCGGTGGTACGTCAATTTGGCGACTTTTTGTGGTTGGCGACTTTTTAATGGTTAAGGTTATTTTTTAAGCTGTTACACTGCATAAGTTTCCGACTCTAGTTCGAAGTTTCATAGCTATACCCAGCTTGAGGTTGGTAGAAATAATTCGTTGAACTTCACATTGGTTTTTATTGTTAAATTTGCAATGACACTCAAGAAAAGAAAACCAGAAGTTACTCTAAACGAAAAGCAGGTAGTAAATCTATAGAAAATGTTGTGATATAAGTAAATCGGAATGTATCTAATAGGCAGGGAATGACAGTACTAGAGCTGAAGACAGTGAAGATGTTGATTCGAACAAAAGGCAATCTAGAATTGAGCAAAAGAGTTGTAAGTTTTAAATTCTGAAGCCATCAAAGCCGAGTAATTTGTGCTAGTAAATTTATAATTCCCTTTATCATAAAATTATACGAAAGGCATGCCAGTTGTAAACTGACATGACTTAAAATATGCCTTTAATTTTTTTTATGTAAAAGAAGAAAAAAAGTGCACCATTTTAGGTATTCATTTTAAACTGACGAGTCACAAACTTCCAAAAAACAATTCGAAAACAAAACGACCGTTGCCAGAATGCCAACACTTATTAGTCACGCTGTATTTTGATGGCCCGCAGGCGATAACAACAGTTCGAATCAGAAAAAAAGGAAATGGCGATATAATGACGGCGGAAAAAAAAAACAGGTGAGAGTGACCGGGTCGAAGAGGAAAGTGAAAAATCTATTTTCGGAAGAAGCAGGAAAAGTTTTCGGTCTGAAACTGGGTCGGAACCCGCTGTCTTCCCCCTCTTTCCAAAACCCAGCTGGTCGCTAACCTCAAGATTGCAAACGCGCTCTAGGAGGATCGATTACAATTGCGATGACGATTAACTTTACTTTCATCCGTTGCCCGGGAAACACTTTTACTGTTCCATTGTTTGTTTTTGCGATTGTCTTCTTCCATGAATGCTTAAATAAGCGGGTAGTTAGCGTTGACGATGCATGCAAAGCAGCTGCATGTGGTTAATAAGCTACAATATTGGAGTTTTATTGATGTAATTGGTTTGTTTTTTGAATTAGGTTTTTTTTTTTTTATTAATTTAATATGCAGCTAAATATATGCTTTTGCTTACGAAACTTTTCAAAAGCCTGGATATTGTTTTTCTTTTCTTGAAAAATATGCAAGTATCACAGTGAAAAAAAAAATGAAACAAAATAATAAAAAATGATTTATTTTTAATAAATAAAAAATAGTTGTAGTTTCCTCTCATTTAAAAAAAAAATTTAATAAATAAAATTTTTAGTACAATTCTGTGTTTTTTGAATGTAACATAAAATTGATTAATTTAATTGAGAATTATTCATTTATGTAAATCATTATAAACGCTCATTTGATTATTTAATTCGACTCTATCAAATTACTTTCATTTATTCCTGATGTTTTTATATAAAATGCAATAATAAAATGCAGTAATAAATGCAATAATAATAAATAACTCTATGAAAATTTATTATTTAATTTATTCCAAGTTAAACATAAATTTATAAAGAAATTTGAAATTATTTGGCAATAATATACTTTATGAATAAAATCTGTTTAAAATTAATTAAATTTAAGAGATATGTGTTTGCAATGAAATTAAAACCTTTGAATTGAAAAGATGCGTGACATAGAATTTTTTTATCTAATTTAAATAATAAATTTTTTTTTTAAATCTGTAAATTTTCTGTTTAAAATAAAGCTAAAAAGTACTAGCGTAAATAAAATACTAAAGTAATATGTATTATAACAAAAAAATAATAAATTTTTAGCTGTAAATATTGTGTTCAAAAATTATAAAAACTTCAAAGTCAGGAACACTGCAGCGGTTCATTTTAATTATTAATATTATTATATAGCAACCTCACTTTAGCTTATTTTATTTTTTTTTTTATTTTTTTTTTTTTTTTTTTTAAAAGCAAAAACTTTTAAAAACTTAAGAAATGGGCTAAAAAAATTATTTTAAAACTTTTATTTTATTTTTTAAAAAAAGAGTGATATCTTCATTTTTCTTAAATTAAGGAAAAAAAAAAAGAAGAGAAAATTGTTATACGGTGGTTTTTTTTGTTTTTTTTTAACATTCTTGCCATGTTTTGCGATCGCCAAGATGTTCAAAATGGCGCAGTGAATTACATAGAAATGTATTATTGCCGAGAATATAATTCCAGAAGTGCATTAGTGTATCGCACTCATAAAATTTTTGTGCTTGGTATACGAAAGGACTGTTCACTTCTTTTAA
The DNA here is from genome assembly GCA_021605075.1 of Caerostris darwini. Taxonomy (NCBI): domain Eukaryota; kingdom Metazoa; phylum Arthropoda; class Arachnida; order Araneae; family Araneidae; genus Caerostris; species Caerostris darwini. The sequence goes on along the minus strand of BPLQ01004925.1, from coordinate 114,639 downwards.
AAATGTACTTTTCACTAGAGATTTGTGAAAAAAAATTTGTGGCTCATGAATAATCAACAATCATTTCTAAAAATGTTCCATTTTTTAATTATTTAAATAATAGAAAGCAAAATTATTAGATGAAAGGAATGCCGAAATTTCCAATTGTCCCCTTTTGAAAACTTTTTAAAGCAGAACATTTTGTATTATTATGTCATCAAAAAAAAAAAAAAAGAGCGACATAGAGATGAGGCATCATTTACACTCAAGAGCCAAAACATTATGACCACCTGTCGATAATGAGTTGGCCCACATTTGGCGCACAACACAGCTTCAGCCCGCCTTGGCATGGATTCCACAAGTCCTTGGTAGATGGCCGGAGACAGATTGTACCGGATGTTTAAGCAACGGTCACGCAAATCCGAAATGTTGCGAATGGGTGGTCTTTGAACTGTGAGCTGCCGTCCCAGGACATTCCAAATGTGTTCTATCGGATTGCGATCCGGCGAGTTAGGCGGCCAGGACATTAATTGGAATTCAGCATCATGTTCCTGGAACCATTCCAACACAATTTTAGCCTTGTGACAAGGGGCGTTGTCCTGTTGGAACAATCCATTTCCAGCTGGAAAAACAGATGCCATGTAAGGGTGCAACTGGTACGCAATGATGTTCAGATACCCTGTAGCATTCATGGTCTGCTCTACCACAACCACGGGTCACAGAGACGCCCAAGAGAACGTCCCCCAAAGCATAATACCGCCACCACCGGCCTGTGTATGACCTACTGTACATTGAGAGGAACAACTGTTCGCCTGGAAGACGGCGTATCTTGACACGGCCATCGGCGTGATGAATGACAAACCGTGATTCATCTGACCAGGCAACTCTCTCCCACTGATCCATGGACCAGTCACGACGTTCCCGGGCCAGCGCAGGCGCAGTTGGCGATGACGCTTGGTCAGCAAAGGCACACGAGTGGGACGTTTGCTGCGTAGCCCCATATCCAACAGTGTCGCTCAACAGTGTGCTCCGATACTATTCTACTTGGCCCTACATTGTATTGGGCTGTCAGTTGAGCCACTGTCTGGCTCCGGTTTTGCTTCACCATGCGAGACAGTCTCCGACGACCTTTGTCTTTGATAGCGTGTGGACGTCCAACACCATGTCGTCTACTGCTGGTTTCACCGTCATTCATCCACTTTGCATAAGTACTAACAACTGTAGATCGCGGACAACGCATGAGTCGTGCAGTTTCGGAAATACTTGTTCCGAGCCTTCGAGCCATTACAATCTGCCCTCTATCAAAGTCGCTTAGATCCGCAGCCTTTCCCATCACACACAGAGTAAGTGAAAGAATGATTCTTCAGACTCTCCAACAGCAGTTAAATCTATTTCCACCTGATCACGTGCCTTCCACGTCATCCAGGCGAGTTCATGGCAAAATGTAGGGGTGGTCATAATGTTTTGGCTCTTGAGTGTATTTTTAAACTGATAAAAATATAACAACAAAATTGCAACAACAAAAATAATTGGTTTTTTTTTTATTTGATTTTAAAAACACGTATCTTGTTGATAGTCTTCAATCAAATTTCATAAAAAATTTAACTTTTTAGAGGGAAAATCATAACTGTTATAACTAAAATGTGCTGTTTCTTATTCCATTTGGTAGACAGAAACATCTAGACCAAATCCGAGAACTCGTGTGGTCTCATCGAAGGAGAGAAAGGGGGTGGCAGCTTTTGTGATAGAGCACCCGTGGGTAGAAGTCTGACTTGACTCCGTGACGCTGAAGAAGGACAGGATCTTCCGAGAGGACTTTTATGGGTGCCTACTACCATAACTACCCATAAAAGTTGTTTTAACTACCCCTCTTTTGCTTATCGTATGAGAAACTCGGAAAACTCCCACAAGGTAGTCCAACTAACGAGGAAACATCCCAAACGCCACCGAGCCTCCTCGTTTTTTGAAAAAGTACTGCTTGAAAGCCACCGGTGACATGAACGTCCGCTCAATAGCGGCGCACGTTGCTACTGAGCCACAAGTCGGGCATAACTGAAATGTTAATGCTTAATGTTATAGCATTAATATAATTTTCATAACTGCTATGTTTATAAATCATAATTGAAAACTGAGGTTGAAAATTGTTAGGCTGATTTGATTTTCAAAATATTCATATTATATATATATATATATATATATATATATATATATATATATATATATATATATAGTATTCTTATCCCATGATTGAATTTAATAAATTTTTTAATTTAAAGTGGTAAATAGCGAATTAGAAGTTAATTCATAAATTACAAGGATAAACATTCCTTGTACAAGATGACTGTGAAATGACGAAAAAAATATTATTATAATGAATTTACAATTTTTATTTTAAATTAAAGGTACAACTGACTTTAATTTAAATAGTTCTTACAACAGGATTGTAAAACAGGCATTATTATTATTATTATTATTTTTCAATTCCTTCTATTAGCTCACATTCTCCCTATATATATCTAGTTCAAATTTTCAATCGTTAATAAAATACTTTTTATTTCTCCACTCACGTTCAAATACATTTTTTTTTGAACTTGTAGTGGATGACACTCGATGTTAATACAGTTTTTTCAAATATTAATTCAGTAATTAAATTTAATTAATTAATTAAAAAAATTTTTAGATTTAAGTTGCATATATCTACCAATAGATGGCCCCAGATAAACTTAAAAAAATGAATGAAAATTATTTATAAAGGACTTTCTGCAATATAGTGAAAAAAAAGTAGAATTGACTTAATTTTTTATTTTTTTATTTCTTGTTTTTTACTTTAAAAGGATAAATTGTAAGTTTATTTATAAATCCCTTGGAAAGACAGTCTAAGATTTCATGTCTAGAATTGCAGGAAACTAAAACATTTTAAATATGAAGTTGCCTTTCTGAAATAGTCTTTTCAATTATGCAATACTATTTAAATTTATTAACCATGGTCATCATTGCAACATAATAAAAAGGAATAATTTATTTCGACATATATTTAAACAGCATCACAATGTGCTTATATGAACCCTTTCTAATCTCTGGTGGTCAATTGGCTAGCGCTCTGGCCTTTGGTACCACAGGCTTCAGGTTCGAATCTTGGTGGTGGCATGGATGCTTGTGAGTGGTTCGGAATTCACGTTAAACTGTAGGTCCTGATCTAATTAACCTAGAGAAGGGACGGGCAAACTACGGCCCACCGGGAGATTCTATCCGGCCCGCGGATAGAATTTTAATTTGCCGGTCCCGAGGCAAATTAAAAGACTTATATATTATATATCCATCTCCTTTCAACTTTGATTAAATATTATTTTTTCAGTAAAATACTGCATTTTGAGTTCGGAGTCAAATTTAAATGCCATTCAAACAGAATTGAATATTTTTACCATACCTTTCAACCTAAATTGTGAAGCAGTGAGGTCAGATCTACAGGTTGAATTAATTGAGTTGCAATCTAACAATAATCTCAAGCAGTTATTTCTAAATATGCCAAATTTAGAGTATTACAAATCATTATCGAAATAAGTTCCCCAAATTTAATATCTCACTCCCAAAAAATCAGTGCTACGTTTGCTTCATCTTATATATGTGAACAAGTGTTTTCAACTATGACCCTTAGAAAGAATTATTTCAGAAATAGACTGACAGAGGAGCATTTAGCCTCGTTCCTTAGAATCAGTGCATCTCACTTCGAACCTCACTATAAGGAACTTTTAAAAATGAAATCGCAATTTCATTCATCTCCTTAACATATTTAAATTGTAATACTTGTATATTGTTTTTAAAATCTTAGAATAATTTATCTTCGCCCGCCAAACTTTTTTTTTCGATTTTTGTCCCGCGACCGAAAAAGTTTGCCGATCTGGCCTAGAGTGTGCAAAAAATGATTATAGAGCGACAAACCACATTTCTCTTTTGATAAGAGTTCATTTTGACAAAATACCGTGTCTAATGTAAAATTTACTTCGTGTGGAATTTTGGAAATTGAAGTCTCATTTTATTTTATACTGCATATGACTACTGGCCGGGACATCAGCAAATCTGACTGTAACAGCGGGACTGTTCTGGTCAAATCGGGATGTATGGCAAACCTAATAATATGGCCTGTCACAATAAAATTTTTTTTTTTTTTTTTTTTTTTTTTTTTTTTTTACAATACTGAAGAATAATCAAATATTTTTATTTACTCGTAAAAAACAATGTCTTACATAAATAGGTCAATATTTTTAAAATATAATTTTACATTAAGATAATAACATTGGGATAATAATTTTTGATTCATACTTTAACGTAAAAACGAAAGTCACTTATTAACAGTCATAAAATTCTTACATTATCTCTTTCAAAATAAAGTTTAAGCTTTCTATGATCAGATTTCAAATAACACTTACTTTACAGGAATCCCAGATTCGCCACAATAAAGTAAAATTACAACACAAAAACAGTTTTAAGTTAAAACACAACAACAACAGACATCTTTATTTTTCATAGAATTACAATAACGTTGCCAATTTCGCTTAACTAAACATTTCAAAATAAACGTTGCCATTCACTTAAATCTTTGAATTACACGTTTTTTTTTTTTTTTTTTTTTTTTTTTTTTTTTTCTTTTTATAATACAGCCGGCAAACACTTAGACAACTATCTTGGATGCCTGAAGGCAAGCGCTGCCCGGACGTTACTCACTTTGCATTACCCAGAGGGTGTGTGTAACTTGAAGATAAGCCACCGACGCGGAGTAACAATGCCCCCGCAACGCACTACGATCCTATTAGACCGGGAACTATGGTTTAAAGTGGATTCCGAACCACTACAAACATTCATGACAGCACCGGGACTCGAACCCGAAACCTGTGGTACCGAGCGCCAGCCACTTGGCCATTCAGGCACCGTGCGTCATAGAGATGAGATATCATTACTGGCCCCAATGAATTACGCGTGTAAATATAATATTCACCCATCCTGAATTATTAACAATTCAGAAACATATCACAAGTTGAACGTTTCAGGAAATTTTACTTGTCGACCAGTTCGAGTGATGTTAGGTACTCCAATATCCTTCATTGGTTCTAAAGAAAATTTTCCCTTAAATATATCTCTTAAATCACATGGATTGGGGACATTAACTCCTCGTCGCTGTTCCTCGAGATCTGTAAAGATACTACTGAAATCTTTACTCGAATCGACTTCAAGAGGATAAATCCTTTGAATAGGGCGTCATAAAGTACAGTATGATGTCTTCACTTTTATCAATCGGGCCTATTTATCTTTCCCAGGTACAAACTCAGTTTTTACTCCAAGAGACCAATCAATCATCATGGTACTGTTGCGCCAATTAAGAAGAAGTGCGTCAATTTAACACGAAATATTTATTGAATTCTTTCCCGTTTAATCGAATCTTTTTCTTCATAATCATGAGTGGCGCAACAGCCCCATAGTCATATTTGGCTAGGGGCCTGATGGTCGAATGACTACCGCTCTGCGCTCAATGCCTTAAATGTTTGTAGTGGTTTGGAATCCATTTTAAGCCGTAGGTCCCGGTCTTACATGACCGTAGAAAGTCACAGAGCCCAATCAAACTTCTTCTCACTCACATCATTCCCAAACTGTAAAAGGGCAACTCAACTCTAGACATAATGATGTGGTGTGGTGTGGTAGTCATATTCGATTGGGATCCGAGATACTACAAACATCCATGACACCGAGGGCCAGAGAGCTAGTCACTCGGCCATCAGGACCCTAACTGAATTTCACGAATTCTATTTCTTTAAAGTAAAGTTTTCATTACAACTAATTTTTAAATTATTCAATATTTAAATAAATAAAAATAAATAAAATTATATTTTTAAAAATAAAATATTTAAGAATTTATAAATAATTATACTAATAATAATTTAAAATTAAAATTAATGAATTAATAATTACATTTTAAATTTGTTAATAATAATTTTAAATATTTTTAAAAATAACTTTATTTTTTATATTTAAAGAAAAATATTTTTTAAATAAATTATTTTAAGAATTTATTAATAATTTAAAATTAAAATTAATTAATAATAACATTTTGAATTAATTAGTAATAATTTTAAATTTATTAAAATTTAATTATTTATTTTTTTAAAAAAAAGGTTTTTTTAATAAAATGTTTTAAGAATTTATAAATAATTTAAAATTAAAATTAATTGATAATAGTTAAATTCTAAATTAATTAATATTAATTTTAAATTAATTAAAAATAATTTTAAATTTATCTGAAATAATTTAATTTTTCAAGAATAATAATTTCTTTAATAAAATATTTAAGAACTTATAAATAATTTTAATAATGATTTAAAATTAAAATGAATTAATAATAATTCGATTTTGAATTTATTAATAATAATTTCATATTTATTTAAAATAATTTCAAATTTTTTAAAAATAAATTAATTTTTCAAGAATAATTTTTTTAAATAAAATATTTTAAGAATTTATAAATAATTTAAAAATTAAAATTATTTAATAATAATCATTTATTCAAAATAATTAAAAATTTTTCAAGAAAAATATTTTTTAATTAAAAATAAAATTTAAAAATAAACTTTTCGATTCTCTTTTTTTTTTTTTTTGGTGTATTTTTATACTGATGTGAGTTGTACTAATTTATTGAAAAATTCTTTGTTCAGTCGCTATATTTACTTCTGCCATATTAAGATCATGAAGTTAATTTTGTTTTCAATACATTTAGATCCAAAACAGCAATCATGCGTAAGGAATACATTATCTTGAAGCTAATTAGAAGAACGAGCTGAAATAGCAGCTAATTTGCAATTAGCCTGCCGGGATACAGACAGTGATACCGTTGCTTCATTATGAAAGCATCTATTAAATAACCAAAATAAATCCTTTTAACAGCACTTGAAAAGAACGTTTTGGGTCATTAGATGGCAATACGTTGCTCAGTGAGGCATAGCGTACAATATGCAGTATTAGGCGTCCAAAAATGATATGCTTGTTTGTGTCAAAGAATAGCCTACAACTGGAAAAAAAAAAAGCCCACGCAAACGAGCATGTAAAAAGGAAGTTCTTTTGAGAGATGGTAGTTAGGCTAGGAATTTATTTTTTTATATATATATTTTTGAAGCAAGAAAAACTTTCACTATGAATGGCAAAAGCAGCAAAAATAGCTGTGGTTTTCTACATATCGTAACCTAAATATTTTTTATTTATTTTTTTGAATGTTTATTTTGTGTGTTTTTGAACTTGTTCTACATATTCCTACACAAAAACATTTTGATGAAATCTGTTTGAGCAAATATAGAAGTGAAATAAAGAATGGAATGTGCAATGATATGAAAATAAAGCTTATTAGGAAAAGAGTTTTTTTTTTTTCCCTTTGTGCTATTGTGAATATATATAAATAAATATAAATATTCCTTTGAGTTAATTAGAAAATAATTCAATCGTTATGTTTCATAATAAATAATATGAATTCACTTACCTACAATTTCAAAATATCTGGTATTTGAAAATATATTAAATTTAAGTCAGATATTAATTTATATAGTTTAATAATAATAAATTAAGTTTAATAATAATATTAAGTTAATAATAATATAAGTTAATAATAAATAATAATATTAAGTTTAATATTAATTTAATTAATTATTTACATGTAATCTAAAAATACAGTTTATTGCAGTTTGTTTATTAGTAATAATTTAGGTGTCATTTGGCAATTTACAAAAATAATGTATTAAATCATTTCTTTTCTGATTTTGAAAAATTGAAGGAAAACACCCAATCAGTGTTAAATTGAATTTTAAGACAAATTAATGCAATTACACAAAATGACAGTGGATATAATTTTGATGAGAAAATGTGTTTTGGTTCAGTTTAATTTAGGAAGATTGTCATTAACTTTTCCTGTGAAGAATTTTCTTATATTCTGAAATATTAATAATTTTATAACAATAATTGACAGACATATGTTGTTGTTTCTTATCCCACTTGGTAGACAACAGCATCTAGACTAAGTCCAAGAACCCATGTGGTTTAATAAAAGGAGGGAAAGGGTTAAAATATGATACTGTAGCCATATCCTAAATTTGCTTAATCTTTTTTAAAGTATATCTTTTAGCGCTCTGGTGCTCGTTGCCCCAGGGTTCGAGTCCTGGCTGTCCATGGATGTTTGTAGTGGTTCGGAATTCACTTTAAGCAGTAGGTCCTGGTCTCAAATGACTGCAGAGCTTTGGGCGTAACCCTACAGCCCTACCTCGTAAAAAGAAACCATCTCATGTCTCGAAATCTGCCAGTAGGCAGACGGCCTTGGCCCAATACGAGGCTGTTGAGCCAATGAAGACTCCTATAAATTCAATATCTCGGGTTTATTTTCAAAATCACAATTGTAATGGTGTATAATTCAGATTGTATAATTCAGTGTATAATTCAGATTGTATAATTGAGTGTATAATTGGATTGTACCATTACATAATTAACTGCATATGTTCTTGCGGAGTAGTTTCAGTTCAAGCTGTTTTATTAATGCTATGTATTGGGAAATCCCGGGGGAAAGCAAAATTCTTTCCTAGATCATTTACGATACACTTTTACGGTATTTCCCAAATGACACTGAAAAAAAAAAAAAAAAAAAAAAAAAAAAAAAACAGTGGAGAAGACTTTACGACACTTCCAAAAAAAGAGGCCACTCCTAGTTAATTCGTGGGAATGAGTTTTTTATTTGTTCTGGAAATAAAAAAGATCTGAGTATTGGAGGGATAAAAGGAAATAAAATCAGTCAATACCTAATTAATATTATTAAGGCAACGTAAAGTGTAAATAAATAGGTTAAAATATATTTTTTTCATGGATTGTGGACTAACTGGATTTGACTACTCATAAGATTCCAAATTATTCTTAAAAACACAGAATCTAGTTCCTCATGTTATTTTATTAATTATACTAAACCCTCTAGATGAAATAAGCTGTTCCACTTTGGCTACACCATTGGTACCAAAGTGGATGATTCCATTTCCTAGAACACAGTAAAATAATCAAGGGGCAATGATAGCCGCAGATGCATTTAGAAGACTTTTAATAAAAAGGAAACTTAAGGAAGAACTTAAGAATAATTGAATTTTCTTCATCACATTTAACTGAATGTAGATTTAGTGTGATCTGAAATTTATTAAAAATAAATAAAAATAGAGAGTTTTTGCATACCGTATTTCTGACGTCCGTTAGCTTTTTCTCCCTAGCGCGCATGCTCATAGGAAATTGCGCATGCGTATCTGTAATAATGTTTCCCATGAGCATGCGCGCTAGGGAGAAAAAGCTAACGGACGTCAGAAATACGGTATGCAAAAAAATAACTCAATGGCATTTATCGAATTGCTGCGATTTAATAACACTTCTGACAAAAATAGAACCTAGGATTAATCATTCATATTAGTGCACCAAGTTCATTTCATTAGGATCATTTGAAAGGATATTCGCAATTTTGTTCATATTGTCCTTTAATTTTTGTTCTCTGTGCGTAATGTAAATGGATCATTTTCATAAGTTTTATAATTTCGAGCTTCATGATGTCTTATTTACGACATCTTTATTTATTATGTTTTAAGACTTAGGTATATGTAGCTACATAAAAGAAAAAAATTTTTTTTTACAATACCTTTTGTTGTTCACTTAAAGAAGGTAAATTTTGAGTGGCCTCTTGTTTTAATTTTTTTTTTCTTCTGAAAAGGAGGAGTAAGACAAATAAGTTTGGGAAGTAGTCGGCTACATCATTTAGGTATAGAATCTACAATAGTGCGGTTTTTCTCAACAAAAGTTGTATTTTCTCCTATTCTGTGTGATGCAGATGGGTTAAACATCAAAATAGAGTAGTTCGATTTTGGTATTCGACAGTCATATCTATCTAATGTATATATATTAAGAAATAAAATTAAAATATCCATTAGGAAAATATTTTGATTATCTCTCTCTCTCTCTCTCTCTATATATATATATATATATAATCAAAATATATTATCCAAAAATATCCGAAATATTTAGGAAAGGCCCTTATTATGTATATATATCCTCCCCCTTATTTAGGTCCATATATATATATATATATATATATATATATATAATCAAAATATATTATCTAAAAATATGAAATATTTATATTATGTATATATAGCCCCCCTTATTTAGGTCCATATGTATATATATATATATATATACATATGTATATATAAGGGCCTGATAGCCGAGTGAGAAGCGCTTTAGCAATCGGTACCACAGGTTTTGGGTTAAAGTCCCAGGGTACCAGGGATGCTTGTTGTGGTTCGTAATTCACTTTAAACTGTGGGTCTGAGTCTAATATGATTATAGATTGTAGATCGTAGAGCTGAAAATCCTACCCCATAAAATAAAAACATTCCTGTTTCTGAATCTGCCATTAGGCAGAGGACCTTGATCCCCCATGGGGCTATTGCGCCATTGAAGAAGAATATATATATGAAGAGCAGATAACAAAATAAAACATGCATTAAAAATAATGTGATTATATATATAAATATATAATCAAAATATTTTTAATGGATTTCTATGTTTGTTATCTGCTCTTCATACTTTAATAATGCACAAAGCATGCTACTCATTCTTTCATAGCGGAGGAAAATCCGGTTTTCTTAATTGCATTCTTTCTCAAGTATTCGTTTGCATCCATTAACTTCAAGCACATGATAGCACTTAGAAAAAGTCTGGACTTTCCAATTTCGCAAGAAAGCTTCCAGGGTTCCCCCAGAATGCTTTAATCCTATCAACCAAACCCATCATTATTAAACTAAGTGAAAGTACCTTGTTATCATGAAAGCTCCCCCCCTACCTGGCTGATGCAATACCATTTCCAAAACACCTCACCCTATCTTCATTGGTTAAAATTTATCGAGCGTCCCAGTGACCAAGTTGGGCCGAAAGGAATACTACGTCAATGACCTTCTCAAGGCCTCTAGCTGGTGGGAAATATTTAGGAGCTGACATTAAGAGTAAGAGAGATTGCTACCTCCTGATATTACTTGAGATCAGGGATGGGTACAGTTAATGGAAAATCCTTAATGTCGAAAATTGGGTCACCATTCTGGACAGTTGAGGAGATGGAATACTTTGCTTAAGGGTCTAGCACATTCCTAGAACTGTTTCTGGCATAGAAGTAAGAAAATTTAATTAAAATATTGCTGCAGAAGATGACAGAAAATTATGCTGCAACATAGTTTCTAATTTAGTGAATCACAAAAATAAATAAATTGCCATGCATGTCTAAGTAATTAAAAGATGACATTTAAACATTGTTTTTATTACTAAAATAAGAATAATCTGAAAGTGCTCTACTTTAACAAAGCTGCATACTAAAATGTGTGCTAAATTGCTATAATTTGGTATTTTATATTGTCCTATTGTTAAGCAATGACCACAGAAAATGTTTACAAACTTGAAAATTTTTCATTTTATTCCTGTGTATCAATTTTTTTTAAATTATCTCCAAAATTTAATAAATTTATTAATTATATATTAATAAACACCATTATAAATATTTGAAATTTTTTTCCCCCAATGGCAAGAGTGACAAACTCTTACGAAATCAAAACAGTGAAAACACACACAAGAAAAAAGAAAATAATAAGAGAGAAAAAGCCAATGCCTCATCAGTAAAGTTCTTATCACCTCGGAGTTCCCATGCAAGGCCAGGCATCTTTTTGTATGGTATCTGTCCATGATCTCGTCTTTCCCACAGAGCGGGTGCAGATAACTCGCTAAACAGTCATGGCCCTTCGCAAAATATTGATAACATTAAAATTTCCTTAAAACTACAAAAAATATAATATATACATGCACATTGTATGGATAATTTAGAGATGAATGTTTTAAGACTATGCTGGGAAAGTATTAACTTGCAGGAGAGCTTTCAATGGTAATTGCTTCGCATTTGCGCATTGTATTAAAGCAAACATCGGAATGTCAATGCGAAACTCTTTGTCAATCTCTATAACAGTCATTTTTTTTTCTAAAGCCTTGAATATAGCGCACGACACAATTAGAATCGAACAAACATTCTCATACGTGCTAGTTAGCACCCGCTACCATTGAATAACAAAACTGGCCCAAAGTGAAGTACATTTGAAAAAAAATAGATTTAGGAGAGACTATTAATTTATAATTATCAGGAAAACATCAACAACACCTAAATTCTTCATGAACATTAACGAAGTGGGGAAAAAAAAAATATGACACTTTTCAAAAGAGAAAGAATTTTTATTCTTCTCTGGCTGCCAGGAAGTAAAAAAAATATTTTGCGGATATATTTATTTCCGGAAAAGTACACAAAGCCACCGTACCCATATAAGTAACTGTACTGTAAAGTTCCTCCCAAAGAAATAGCATTTTTACACAATTAACTTTAGTAAAAGAACACATCAATAGCGTGAGAGACGTTTTATTAGCTTGAGTTTTTTTCCTTGAAGAACAATATGCATTGGGCGTGGCTACACATGAACAGCTTTACAAATATTACAATGCAAATACATTTTTTTCCACACATATTTACTCCCGTTTAATGACTATGTTTAAGGATAACACTCAAATTAGTATCTTACTCAATGGTAAAAATTTATTTTTAGAAAAAAAAGGGTTGAACTTTTTTAAAGGAAAAACCGATCCCAAATGATTATGAGAAGTAGAGGGTTTAATTACGACTTCTGTACGACTAGTCAGTAATGTGCCTAAATTGAAGAAAACTTCTTAACTTTCTTAATTTTTAACTCATCACAACATTTGAGTCCACAAAAATCTTATTTTAATATTGAATTATTTTGTGTTAAAGCCAATTTAAGTCTGACAAAATTTAAAAGAATTTAAAGCCAATTTAAGACGGATTTTTGCTTTTCTTAGCAATATTAGCATGAGTTAGAACCCAATATAAATTCCATATTTTTTCATTTACTAATTTTATTCCTTGTCACAATCATGGCTAATTGTTAACGGCTAAGACAGAGGTTCAAAAGGCAGATAACGCAATTCCTACTGGTGACTAGCATTAAATTGGAGATTGTGGAAGAATCATAAATAAAGTCGCCTTGTCTGCCAAACGACAAGCAAATAAGAGGTATCTAGCTTTCGTGAAAATTCATTTGAAGATTATTGTTCCTTCTTCACAAATCTGAATCTTCTACAAATTCTGCCGTATAAATGACATAACCTCAAGTCAAGTGTAAGGCATTGAAAAATTAGAATATCTGGATTTTTAATGCAATATTTGAATGTCATTATCATGGTGCTTTCGGTATGGTTTGTAGAATCTCAATAAATAGTTAATCCGCTAGTTCTGTTTTTATTTCAAATTCTTAATAGTACATTTCTTAATCATTAAAAATTTAAGTAACTGTCTAAAAGTAACTGCAATAACTGATTGTCATCTATGTATTAGTTTTAATTGTTTGTCTACTTTAGCAATATAAATGTTCATATGAACAATGATTTATGAGGAAGAATTTTTAAAATTATGGTTGGGAATTTACCGAATTATTTGAATTATTAATAGAGAAGAAGACAATGATTTTCCTTTGCTGTTGTGTGGTCAAATGGGTTGTGACAGTAGATCTATCTCTCCGTGGTGCACCCTGGTAACGTCCTAGGCGGCTAAAAGATCTGCTACTATCGGCATGCAGCAACACTACAAGAGTGATCGCCTTCGTGGGACTTCGTGTAGGCTGAGTGTCTTACAACGGAATGTAAGAAAGTTGAGTTTCAACATTCCTTGCCAGCTATGATGTTGAGACTTGCGGTGGACGATGACTTTTGGCGAACCATCTGCACCACATTAGCATTTTTGATAGCCCAAGTTACCCGCTTTGAGAGAAAGACGAGATCATGGACAGGCACCCTATAGCAGGATGCTCAGCTTTGCGTGCAGACTCCGAGTTAAAATGATATTGGTGAATTAGAACTTTGCTGATGAGACATTGACTTTCTTCTCTTATTGTTTTCTTTTTTCTTGTGTGTATTTTACACTGCTTTGATCTTGAAAGAGTTTGTCATTTTCTCTTGCCATTGAAAAAAAAAAAAATGTTTCGTCAGATGATTTTTATGCCTCCTACCAGATTGATAGTATAAAATTTGTTAGCTCGTTATATAATATAATTAAATTATAACAAGATTTTTTTTTATTTGATTGAATTATTATTTACTTATTTAGAACTCAAGCATATCTTATTTTTAAAGTATGACTAAAACACAGAAAGCAAAACTTTGCTTGAACGACCGAATTAAAGCTGGCCAATTCTAAACCATCTTCAGTTAAATTATTTTACAAGTCAAAAGTTAAAACCAATAAAATAAATTTTAAACAAACACAATTTTTTTTAACTAAATCAGAAATCCCTTTCAAATGAAGTTCAGTCATGTGTGAATCAATCCATTTTTTGTTCCCTTTGACGGATCTCCAGAGAACAAGCATTCAGATGCCCTTCTTCTGAGTGCTAGAGGACACCTTCACTTTCACCTTCCCCGTCTGGATGTCCGGAGGGGTTGTCCCCATTCTGGCCGCGATAAATAGCCCCTTTCGCGTAGGTTCTTCCCCAGAAATAGCTTCCTTGCCCGCAGAGGCCCTCGCGGGATTTCTTTTTCGATGACCTTTTCCTCAATGTTCGCCTTTGTTTACGCATCCGTCACAAAAAAGCAGGTGGCTTCTTCCAGAACTTCTTCCTCCAGACGATTTTCTGAAGAGGATGCGGTTTGGGAATGAAAGGGGGTTTTGGGCTGAATAAACATTTTGTGGGTATTGGAACAAAAATGCAAAATTTGTTCTAAATATTTGATGCTACCTACACAGCAGATTGAGAATTTGTTTGCTTTGGAAATTCAGAATGGGGCAAAAAAAATAATAATAAATAAATCATTGCCAATGGAACCTAATTAACTGTTTTCAGCTAGCAAAACAGTCGGTAAATTTTTTTCATAATAAAAATTAAAAATAAATTATACTAAAGATACATTAGATTGAGATTTGATCCTGTTTTGTCTTATGGGGCCTAGAGTTTCTTGGTGGATTGTGCATTTGGGTTTTCGAAATGAGGAAGTTCGATTCGAATACGAATAAATGATGGCGAATAATACTTTACCAGGTTTATACTAGAAATGGAAATAATTAAGTAAGCTGAAAACACTGTTATTCTTGAGGAGAAGATAACCTTCCCCCTAATCTAGATGCTGCCCCTGGAAAAGAGTTTGCTGCACATTGTGGTAGCACAATGTGAGAGTAGTCTGGTAAGCCATCCTGAGTAATCCTGAATTTACTATAGATCTGCTATCCTACTGAAGAAGAACGTCAAGGAAAAGTGTCCAGCATTTGAAAACAAGACATCTTTGCAGACATTTTTTTAACCATTATTTTTTAAGATAGACATTTTTATGTAGTTTCTCAGTTTCTATGAAATTAAAAAACATCAAAAACGATAGCTCATGTCTTAAAGTGGTACAAAGCGATTTTATATATAGCTTAATTAAATGTTTCAGTTGCAAAAAAATTGTGATTTTATGTTTTTATTTTATAAGTATGTAGCGACTAAGTTGATCTGTCTATACTTATCAGATAAAAGGTTTTTGGATAAAAAATAATTCCTTTTTGAATCTTATCATGTTTATACTAAAATAAAATATGATGATGGTTTTTTTTTATTTAATTTAAAATTCTTTTTTTTTTAAAGCTTATTTTTGTTTTCATGCACATCTTTTATTTTTGGAGAGGCCTTCTTCACATATAACTGGTAGAAAAAAAATTTTTATCTTCGTTTTAATAATTAGTATGTATCTTTGCCTTACACTGAATTGACTTTTGTATAAAATGAAAAATAAGAAATTAAATATAAAACACAGAAATTCATTTACAAATTTCAATTTATCATTTATAAACTTTTACCTTCATTTATTTCTACAATGGAAGTTAAATATTTAATATCAAGTGATATCAACCGACACTTTAACAATGGCTTTTAGAATATTAAAAAAGTATTGATGCTAATAATTAAAGAATAATTTATTAATGTTGCTAATCAGTCAACAGACATAACTTTTATTGCGTTTACATTTTCTTCCGTTTAATTTCTCAATACAATTCAAGCATTTTTAATAACCCATACTATTTTTTATATTAACTTTAAACTCGAATACATCTCGTCAAAATGAATAACTTATTCATATTTTTCTTCTGTGTTTCAGGCACACTTTTATCAATTTAGACAGTTTTTAAATATATCATAACATTAATCATAATTTTGTTCTTCAATTTAAATTTCAAAAATTAATATAGTTATATGTAACTTTTAAACTCCAAATTATTGTAAATTTAAAAACAGAATAAATAATTAGGTAAGTTTTATTTTATGGAACAATGGCCATATTTGTAGAAACTGTGCTAATTGTTTGATGCTAAAAATTTTTTAAGTATATGTTGCCATTAAAACATATACTTAAAAAATGTTAAATTACTAAATGTCAAAAATATATTGCTCATTAAAATTCTAATAGCAACCTGGAAATAGTATACTTGAAGAAAAATGCAAAGCATTTATTCAACGTCAAATTAGAATCATCAGCAAGTAAAATGAGTAAAAAAGTTGATGTTGCAAATAAATGTTTTGACAATAATAAAAAAAATAATAATAATAATAATTAATAAATAAAGCGGAAACAACTTATTGGATGCAGCAAATCATAACACATTTAAAGAATCTCAAATTTCAAAAGATCAAAAAATTTCAGTTTTACATGTGCTTGCTACTAAAAGATAATTATCGGTTTAAATTGAAATGGAGTGCATGTATCTAGATTTTTACGTATTGTAAATATAGCAAAATGCCCTTCATATAAATTTTTACAATTTATGTCATTGAAATTACATGGCGAATTTATTTATTGTACAAATAACTTTTTGTTACGAAAATTTTTCTATTGCGCTGTAAAATATTAACTGTAATCAAGCCTATTTGGTAACAGAAGTTTAAATTTTTAAATACTTACAAAATGAAAAATTCCACCCCAAATTAAATCTGTGCATACTGTTTGTTGTCCCCTAGAAACAATTCAGTAGTTATTCTTTATTTATGCAACTTACATTTACTTTTAAATTATTGTGGATTTTTGAGGAAAAAAACATCCTTGTGATTATTCTTCATCGACAAATATATATTTTTAAAAAAATCCAAAATCGTGATAACAATTAATATTAGCATTCTTCATTTCGGTCTCTGTCATCATTTCTAAAGATCAAAGCTCTTTTTGAAAATATAATTTATCAATTTAATAATCTATTCATTGGATAACTGCTTGCAGTATACAGAAATGGCGCTGTGCCATTTCCTTTCACTCACTGTGACCGTTTGATCCCGGATATTTATAAACTTCTCTGCATTATTCAGTCTTCCTCAATTAAATTTAGTTGTCTTTTTTCACTACCGGCGTTTTCCCACTACTGTTGCCATTTCCATTTTTCAAATGCATTATACTTTATTCCAGCAATCCAAAATGGCGGAAAGCATTTACCGTCGACCTTTGATGTAGCAGCGCTATCATAAAACAGCATCGATCAGAATCGGCATCTTTCGAGTTTTTTATTAGATTGTAAGAATTGATCTTTTCCTTATTAAGTTCTTCTTCCGAAATGGATACAGATATACGAAGCGGTAATATCTTTAAGAAGATATTACCGCTTTTACTTCCTGTATCATCAGGAAAGTTGAGATTCAAAATAAAACATCATACTAATATGAATATAAAAAACTGATAACATACAACCAGCAGCTTTGAGCCTTCAATCATGTTTATGTCCATCAAATTAATGATGGATAACAGCCAATGATTGTGAAAGGAAGTACACATTCATAATATGCTACTGTTTTAATTATATGTAGCATTAGCCAAAAGTAATTACCGATTCATTTGTGTTAACATAATCATTAAATGGATGCATAAAACAATATCCTTTTATGTCTTATTCATATAGGTTACACTAAGAAGTGGCACTATTGAGGATTAATTCAAAGTAAAGAAGTTTATATAATGAATTTAAATCTGATAACTTTTGATTAAATCCCTCTAATATGATTGTGAAACATATAATCTACATATAAGATGTTTGTTCAACATTCATTTTTTAATTTAACTTATTTATTATACAATTCGTTCGTTCATTATATATGTTTTTCATTATTTATACTGCTGTATTCAAAATATTATTCAATTTCTTAAATTATTATGTTATATTTCACTCAATTATTGTAAGAATATATTTTTAAAAATTTAAAGCATAATAAAATTTTAATTTTAAATTTAAAAATTGAAAGCATAATAAAATTTTAATTTTAATTTAAAAAATTTAAAGCATAATAAAATTTTAATTTTAATTTTAAAAATTTATTATGTTTAATTTTGAATGAATTATACAGATAAAATCTAAATCCTTATTCATTATTTATGCTGTTGTCTTCAAAATATTATTCCATTTCGTAAATTATTATGTTATATTTCAATCTTTTGAAGAGAAATATATTTTTTTTAAATTTAAATCATATAAAACATAATGAATAATGATGGAGAATTGATCTGTGTAATTCATTTAAAATTAAAGATAATTTTTTTTTATTTAAAATTTAATAAAAAAAATTTATCTTTAATTTTTAATGAATTACACAGATCAATTCTCCATCATTATTCATTATTTATGCTGTGGTCTTCAAAATATTCTCTTTCTTAAATTGTTATGTTAAATTTTCCTCAATTAATGTAGGAATATAATTAAAAAAATTAAAGCATATAAAACATAAATTTTAATTAAGAAAATTTATTATATTTAATTTTTAAGGAATTACACATATCAATTCTCCATCATTATTCATTATTTACGCTTCAAAATATTATTCCCTTTCTTAAATTATGATATATTTTCCTCAATTAATGTAGGAATATAATTAAAAAATTTAAAGCATAGAAAATATAAATTTTAATTAAGAACATTTATTATATTTAATTTTTAAGGAATTACACAGGTCAATTCTCCATCATCAGTCATTATTTATACTGTTGTCTTCAAAATATTATTCGCTTTCTTATAGGTGATTTATTATTAAGTTAATTTAAGGGAAAGTAAGTTTTTTTAAGTGAAATATAACATAATAATTTATGTTATATTTCTCTCAATTTTTGAAGGAATATATTTTAAAAATTTAAAGCATTTAAAATTTAAATTTTAATTTAAAAAATTTATTATATTTAATTTTTAATGAATTACACAGATTATTTTTTGTCAAATTATTTTTGAATTTATACTGATTTGGTTTACCATATTTTTGTATGGAAATGTTCGAATGTTATGTTTAATGAATTTTTTATACAATTCTTATGAATTGTATTAAAAAATTCTGAAGGAACAAAAAGGTTTGATTTCGAAAAAAGATTGAACTTACAAAACACAACTGATTAGATAATTATATATAAAAAAAATTTTAAGAGGCTGATATAAAAAGAGAAATTTCAACACTTTTTTTTTTACTATCCTTGTATTTCTATTCAAATTAATATTTGGTTCTACAAAACATGATTAATTTTATAAGTGTCATATATATAATAAATCCTCCGTACAAATATAACATTCTTTAAGTCCATGTCAAAATATAATGTAACAAAAGAGAATATTCCATGTAAAATTTTATAAACAATAAAAATATATTTTTGATAGTTTGAATTTTTTTTTAATAAGGAAAAATTTATTTGAAAAAATTCATGAATTACTTTTATTAATCACTAATTATATAAAAAAAATTTAACTTTTTTCTTTTCATGGAAATTTAACATGATCATTTTGTAACTTATTTTAAGTATTGAGTTAATTTCAATAATAGTCATTATTAATAACAGGATTAATAAATTAAAATAATTTTGTAAATTGGCTTCAATATTATACTCATAATTTAATAAAAGTTTTAAAATAATGTATACATTTTCGGTAAAGATATATTTTATTTGATGAAATATCAAATTAAATCAAATAAAAATATCTCTTTGATTGAAAATTAAAAAATAATTTCGCTCTCGTTCAAAATAATTTTGAAGGGAAAAAAACGGATTAACGTTATTTGATGAAAAAAGTAATTTTGAATATACATGTCCAATTTTTTTTATTGTTATAAGACAGAATTAAATTGTACTTTATCAAAACAATTAACTTTTACAGTATTCATTTTCTTCCCCTCCCCCTTTTCTGTAAGAAATTTTCTTTTTTCATTTGCTAACAGTTTTAAAAATTTTAATGTGAATATTTTAATAATCAAATTAAACAAAGATATCATTATTTTTATTAGAATTAGATAGTTATTAAATAAACATTAATTAATGATTATGTTCAATTTTGTATGGTTATGTTTTATTCATGTGCTCATCATATAAAATCGTCATCATCATAAAATCAACATCATCATCATCATCATAAAATCATCATTCTCCATTATAATAAAAATATTCTTAATTTTTGTGTAAATTGTTAATTTAATTGCATTTACGCGTTATTTATCTGCTTAATAATTGGTTAGCCTCAACCAAATGGTTAAAAAGCCTTATCTTCAATCTATAGTACGAAATGATTTTAATTCTAAAAACGCTTTTTTTTTATTTCAAATATTTTATGTATTCTACTTATAAATATCACAAATATAAATATTTTTCACTTATTTTAACATAACAATATCTTGAAATTTACATTGATTTTAAATGATTACTTAACTTTATATAACATTTTATATTGCAGTGATTTAATTGTTTAATCTTACCTAATTTTATATAATAGAGATATTTAATAAAAGTTTCTTTACATTCATTACAGGATTTGCAAATAGATATTTGTTTACATTTTTACGTTGACCTTTTTTAGGAATGATTTTTTTTAAAGTGAACTAGTGATTGGTATTTTTATTCACTATGTTTTATTCATTTAATATCGAATAGTTGTCCAATGAGAAAGAAAAATAATTAATGAACACAATAATAATAAATTGCAATGTTCCCATTATTATTTTATCGACAAACCCCACATAAAAAGGTACACTCAGTACACTCTACATCTTTTGTAAATGTAGTGAGCTTAACCTTACACGATTTTTGCCTTGACATTTATGAAAAATTTTTCTGATTATTTTTTTTTTTAAAGAAAAGCAAGAATTTTTAAAATAATGAATACTTCTTAGAATTTTTTTAGAATAGTGAATTGTCATGTATATCATCAGTTTGGTAGGATGCCTACAAAATTAATTTATTGCCTAGAACAGGGATGGTCAACCCGCGGCCCGCCTTGAACATTCTTCCGGCCCTTGAGATTTATCACACTTTTACAAAATGTATTTATTTTATAATTGTCAAAGTAGTGAAAAGCAATGTATTAAAAAATACATTATGTGTGCATCCATATATTCAAGAATTAACTGTCGAAATTATGAGAAATATTAACTTTAATTTTAAAATAATATTCAAGCGCAAACAAATATCGCACTACTAGAATAAATATTTTTTAATGATTTCATTTCTTATTTCATTTATATTTATATATTTTTTATATTTCATTTTTAGTATTATATATTTCTTTACAATGTGCGTTTAGTATCATTATTATTATATTATCTATGTTTACATGCAAGAATAATAGTAAACACAATAATAGTAACTCATTATGTTTCAATTTTTCACACCAAAAAATGTCTATAGTGGGTCTAAATCTAATATAGAGATATATAATTTTATATGCTGCCCGCGGAGTTGTGATGCATTTCCAAAGTGGCCCGCAAGATCATTTGGATTGGCCACCCCTGGCCTATAAAAATAATATTAATAATAAAAAGAACAAATGATGAATTCTTTATTCTAAATGATGACTAATTTTATAGTAAACACTATTTTTCCAGTTATATTAATTTAAATTAAAAATAAAAATTGGCATCTATTTGTCAAAGCATTTATGCTTCCGAAATTTTTGTGATACATAAATAAAATAAATCCCTCCCTACTATAAGCATTTGAATGAAGAAATTCGCAAAAACTTTCTCTTTTTTCTGAAGCCTACGCTGAGATCTAAAATTAAACTTACACATCTAGTGAAAGTCAAATAATCATAACACAATAGCCCATCTAGGATCCCCAAACGGCCTTTAAACCAATAGACCGGAGAGACACCAGACATTAAGCAAATCCCATTACATTCAAGTCATTTCCTCTTGTCCAGAACGAGTCCTGCATTCTCAAGATCCCAGAGGCTTATAAGTGGATGCAAAACAGCCATCGTGTCTTTTCACTTAGTCTTCAGGGCAAAAGGCCGAGGTGGCTATAAATAGGTTCTTTTAGTCTTCCAGTTATGGTCGCCCACTATATCTCTTATGAATGGTCAGCATACCGAAAGAGTAATGACCGCGGCTGGTATGTGGGTCTTCTGTGTTTATTCATGTAGAGCGTCAATGAGGTGGTTTTGCGTAATACTGAATAATATTTCTCTTTTGTATAATGTTGATTCTAAAGATAAATGATTATTTCGAATTGTAATGAGTGTTGTAAGAAGTGGAATTTAGATATGTGTTTTAGTTCTTGTGGTTGTTTGGAGAGAAATTTGAGGCAAAATTCAAACTTTGCTATAAATAATAATAAAAAATGAATCAAATAGATGAATTTTGAAATAAATGTTATAAATTAGTAAATACTGATTGTTTAAAAAAAAAATTTCAAAACAGTGTAATGTTTATATTTTGTACTTAATCGATCTATTTAATTTTGCTAAATAATTTTAAAACATTGACTAAATTTTGAAAAAAATTAGTCAATGTCATCAAAAATTTACATTAATCTATTATTTTACTATTTATATATCTGAATGATTTATACTATCTATATATCTAAATGAATATTTAAGAAATTTTATGCTATTTATATACCTTATGAATATTTTATTTTATTACTAAATTAATTAAAAACAAATTTCTGATAACTTCAGATGTTATTAGATATTTGCTATGAATTAATTTAGTAATAAAATAAAATATTCACATTTGAGTGTCCAAATAACTTGTTTATATAATCCTTAATAAATATCATTATATAGTACTAACTCATACAACCCTGTATTACCCGACTGCAGAAATTAAAAATTATAAACTCTTTTATATCAAAGAAGTAAGTTGGTAAATTTCATGAATATTACATTGCTAGCAAACTTTACTATAAAATTCGGAACTTTAATATGAAAATCATATTAAAAAAAAACATCAAATATAAAAACATTAGACGCAAGTGATAATGAAGAAAGAAACAAAATATCAAAATTGAGAGAGATATTATTTTGATATTATTTATTAATAGATAGTATTTTGATTATTTTCCATTCATAATTCTTTAGCAAAAGATTATTAGTTCCCTCTGATGGCATTAATTTTTTTTTTATTTGAATAAAAAACTAATAATAATTTTTTACTATTCTTCAGATGGCACAGCAGAAATCCATTTATTTCTTTTGAATTGCAGTACTGTAGTTTTTAAATGTATTATAACACTATAATAGTTATTTAACTTGACTTTAAATTCAAAAACGTATGTAATAAGAATTAAAAATACAAAATATTAAAAACATTTTTTTAATGAAGCTATTTTTGGTTAGTTACTATTCCGATTTTCTGCTACCTCCACATTTTCTATAAATCTATACGCTTAGAGTCGGGTGTTTTTTATATAATATAAAAAAAAAATGGGATATTAAAAAGAAAAAAGAAAAAAAGGTGTAAATTATTGGTGTTTTTTTTTACATAAACACCCATATTTTAAAAAACATATTGAATGTGTAATCATTTATGGATATGAAGATCGCAATTGTATGCAATAAATTGAATACTTTCTTGGATTTTTTTAAAAATCTCTTTACTGATATTTTTCCCCGGTAAAATTTCACAAAATAAGATACATTTTTATATTTATTAAAAAAAAAAAGCAAGCAATACTGGGTCATGCATGGAATTTTTTAACAAAATTAAAAATTAATGCAATAAATAAGATAAAGTTATTAATAATAATATAGATTATTTTCCGGAAATACATGTAATTATAAAAAAAAATATATATGTTATCATTTTTTTTAAAATAATAGCCATTATTATTTGAAGCGACTTCGTCACTGTCCAAAACATTCAAGAATATTTTTTACATTTAAATAACTACTATTATCGATTTAATAAACTTTAATGGGGTGTAACGTAGCAGACCTCTTCGGGGTGCATCCCGGTTAACACTAAATCTGCAACTGCTTTGTCGCTCTTATCTTTCCCACGTTAAACTGTAGGTCCCGGTCTAATTAGTCAGTGCAAGTGTGCAAAAAATGACCTTAGAGCGACAAATCAAACCAATTCAAATCCTTATCTTGTTTTTAATAATGTCTCAAAAAATAATGATGCACTTTCTCAGAATGAGGACATGGTTAAAAAGTACTGGAGAACCCGTGAAGTAATGGCTTAGGCGTCAATCTTCGACATTTGTAATATAAAAAAAAAATGATAATAAATTAAAAATAAATGTGTATTAAATAAATATATACAAAATAATGCATGGTGATGGGTGAAATTTATATAATTTTATATATGTGTATTTATTATATATAGTATGTATTATTTAAAATATTTGGATAAATTTTGACCTCCATGGAAAAAAAATATTATTAATATCTACTGATCGCTTTACGGAAATACTTGTACATGTATAAAAAAGTATGATTATAATCTTTTATAAAATACTACTCAGTATTCTATTTCTATCATTGAATAAATTTCCATCTCCGATTCAAACATCGTACGAAAAAAAAAAAATGAATAAAAATACAAAAGTTCGAATTAAAGAATGAACCAGAAGAAAAAAAGGCAATAAAAATTTTTCCGGCGGTGGTGTAAAGATAAAATAAGAATTAAGTGGCCAGTTTTTCGCCACCTGTAATATCAAAATACCACGTGCGGAAAATGAAAGTTCGAACAAAAAGTAGGACATCCTACTTTCTCGGGAACAAAAATAGAATCTCATCTCGGCTTCCATTCCGAGAGCTTTTTTGGGGAATTGAGGTTGTGAACAAACTTCCTTTAATTAGTTTTTGATATTATGGTCCTTTTCTAGCAAAAAAAGAAAGAAAAAAAATTTTATAAATTATTATGCGAATCTGGGGACATTTAAACAATTATCAGGATTAAAATAGCCGTTATTCAGAAAACGCCTATATATTGTTTAGCAATCTGAAAATAAACAAAATGATTTAGACTGCGCGTTATTTAAATAATATGAATTTTAATTAGCTTTTTTTTTTTCCATGGGATTATATTTTTTATTAAAATGGCAGTTTTACTTACGTTTTAGGAAGGGGATTATTAATATACTATATGATGTATTTAAATGCTTTTTATCAAATTCCTGACTAAATTAAAATGCCAATTGTATTTAAAATGCATAAAATAACAAATAAATCCGAAATTAGTATTTTAATTTAATAATTTATTCATTATGATTTTTTATTTTTCTTAGTGAGATTCTAAAAGAGGCTTATTGCCCTGCACTATAAACTAATTTTATATTATTTATAATAATAATAATATATATATGTACATATAAAATCTTAAAACCAATATATATATATATACATGAGGCCTGTTACCAAGTGGCTGACGTTCGGTACCACAGGCTTTGGGTTCGAGAGTCCCGGCGGTGCTATGGTGTTTGTAGGAAGGATGTTTGTTTGTTGTTGTATTGGATGTTTGTTTGTTTGGAATCCGCTTTAAACCGTAGGTCCTTGTCTAATGAGTATGATGTAAAGAGTTGGGCGTAGGGTTGACTCGTAAAAGGCAAAACATCTGTTTCGAAATTGGCAAGCGGGAGAAGGGTCATGGTCCAACATGGATTGTAGTGCCAGGGCGTTATTTTTATATATATATATATATATATATACACACTTTATCAAAAAAATCTTTCAAAAAAAAGTTTAAAGTCAATAAAAAAGAAAAATTGATATATTACTTACATATATTTTAACTTAATGTTGATATTCAATGTCGTTCTCATAAGAAATTGGTTGATTTTCAACAAAGATCCAATTAAAAAAAATTGAATATTTCTTTTTCAAGGAAAATTAGAAACTGGCTCGTAAATTATTCATCCAATAAATAAAAGGATTATAAAATAATTAAAATATTAAACGAGATTGGTGAAAGTAGGCAATGCATCAAATGTTCAATACCAGTCAATTTCGGCATGAAATGACCAAGTGGTTTCCACTATGAGATTCCAAACTGAAGGAACTAAATACAAAATTTGTTTAATGAACCTAACCCGAAACTCCGAAATTTACTTTAGGGATCAGTATGGTAAATTTACAGGTGTGAATTCATATCCATTTTATTGAAGACTGATTTGTCTGGTTTGTCGCTCTACGATCCTTATTTTCATACTTTAGAGTAATTAGACCGGGACCTACAGTTTAAAGTGGATTCTGTACTACTAACAAATATTCATACCCATGCCAAGGTTCGAACCTGAAGCTTGTGGTACAAAAGGTCAGAGCGCTGGTCAATTGGAGATCATTTGATTGAAGAGGATGGGAGTTATGGCTCGTGCTCACCAAGGCGACAAGATGCAAGCGACCAAAATTTGACCTCACCGCGGTCGCCTGAAACCGGTTTGCAGTTCGCCGCGTGGAGTAGCCCAACTTTCAACTCCAAGCGGTTTTTCACTATGCGTAATGCTATTTCTGACGTTTCGCTGTGAAGGGGTCGAAAAAATTTGGTCGCTTGCCTCTTGCATCTTCACGTCTCTCGCCTCGGTGGGAACGAGCCTTTAAGAATCCTTCAGATGCCGTCCTTGGAATATTTCGTTTTAAGTTGTGGCTATACCAAAATGAGTGTATTATAGCAAGCTTCTTCTCTTTCCTCCTGAATAATCCTGAATCTGATACATATCTGCCTTACTACGATTTAACGGCAGAGAAAGAAACAGGCAGTTCATAACAACATACATATATATATGTATATATCATTTGATTCAAGAGGATGGGAGTTAAGAATCCTTCAGATGCCGTCCTTGGAATATTTCGTTTTAAGTTGCGGCTATACCAAAATGAGTGTATTATAGCAAGCTTCTTCTCTTTCCTCCTGAATAATCCTGAATCTGCTACATATCTGCCTTACTACGATTTAACGGCAGAGAAAGAAACAGGCAGTTCATAACAACATACATATATATATGTATATATCATTTGATTGAAGAGGATGGGAGTTAAGAATCCTTCAGATGCCGTCCTTGGAATATTTCGTTTTAAGTTGCGGCTATACCAAAATGAGTGTATTATAGCAAGCTTCTTCTCTTTCCTCCTGAATAATCCTGAATCTGCTACATATCTGCCTTACTACGATTTAACGGCAGAGAAAGAAACAGGCAGTTCATAACAACATACATATATATATGTAGTGCATTTCTTAACGCGCATGTCAGTAAAAAAACAATAACAATCATATATGTAAACATTGCAAAAAAAGGTGTGCCTGATTATGTGATGTTTTCGAGAAAACTATATTTTTATCCTTGTGTCAGTCACGTTTAAGTAAAGAATAGCAAAAGACAAACTAAATATTTCCAAGAAAAGATTGATATCATTAATTGTTGTGATTAAAAGATATCGATTTCCTCAGGCTTGATTTATGGCAGAGATGGAAGCAGATTTTAACCAGGTCACTAAGAAGATAAGGATAAATTAAAAATATGTCTTTGAAAAATGAATCTGAATTGTGGGTTTTTCAGAGCTAACTGTTTTAGCTACTGGCTAATCCTACTTTGAGTTTTATTTTTTATTTTACTTCTTTTTTTAAGTAAAGAAATAAAAAACTGTGTCACTAGGTAGGAAAGAAGTGATGGAATGTGTTGCCATTAATTTTGCTAACTGGAATTCGCTTGTCTTTAATTATTGTTTTTGTGGTTTATTTCTCAAATTCTTGTCTGAGTAATGACCTTTATGAAACAATTGCCGATTTTATATCGATTGTATTAATTAGCCTATAGTCTGCGAATTTTAAGAAGGCGGAATTAATTAAAATTCACGCATTAAAATTTTCACATTTATTAATAATTAGCATATATAATTCAGTTTTAAGTGGCATCAATACGTATCATAAAATATTTTACGTTTATTACGTTTTGTTGGAACAAAATGTCCTTGAAGTTTGAAAATTGATATTCAAAAAGCCGCTTACTACTTAAATATACATATAAACATATGTCAGATAAAGCCTAGAAAAAAATTTAATTCAATTTAGAAAAATTTTAATTCAATTTAGAATATTTTTTAATTGACCTTAGGTTTTTTTTATATTTAATTTAGAAAAAAAAATTTATTAAGATGATATTTTATTTAAATGATTGAAAAAAATAATAATTAAAAAAATAATTGAAAGCTAACATTTCTCTTGTTAAATATTAAAAATCAGATATTTAATAATGGCAATAATCTAATAATTTGATCAGATATTTAATAATGACAATAATCTAATAATTTGATTAAATATTTAATTTAATTTTAGAATTATAAATGATTTCTTAAAGATATATATATCATCAATACTTACAAAATTGGCTTAAAGAATTTTAATTCTGACTTTTTCTATCCAATTTTCTGAATTAAAACAATTTGAATTAAATATTATTATTTTTTTTTTATTTGAAAATCTGTTTCTGTTTGAGAATCTGCTTTTTTTATTTTAATATAATTAAATTTTACCAATGTTATGTCATTTGGTTGATAAATTTATTGTTTGGATAAATTCGATGATTAGCTTTTCTATTACCGATATTTGAAATAGTTCATAGTATAGCTGAAAATTCATATTCGACAGAAATAAAGTTATATTTATGACAGAAAATTTTTAAAAAAATATTTCATTTATAAATTGCAACAAATCTATCCAGAGGTACTCCTCAAATGTAACAAAAACTTTGTATCGTTAATTAATTATTTTATGTTTGTGTTAATAAAATTCTATTTAGATATTTTCTTAAATAGAAAATAAATTAATTAAATTTGAAAATTAAGTATTTTAAATATAAAACTAGTCTCTGAATAGCAATACATTAATATGAATTTTTTTTTATTCAAAAATTAGATTGAAAAGTTTAGCCCACATTTTTAACAATATAAATTAAACAAATAATTACGATCAATTATAACTATGATCAATTATGGATTTTGTAATGCCAGCAACTGTTTAAATACATGCCTGTATAACATCTACCATACTAAAACTTCCCGTTTATAAAATGTAAAAACCGAAGAAATAATTTAATATTTAAAAATATTTTAAGCTCAGTGAGGATCCACCATGCATTCCCACAAAAAGCTATAACCTTGAACTCAAAGTTGATAGATTCTCCTTTCAAGGAAGGGTTGACCCTTACGCTAGACTTTGGACTTTGCATATTTTTTTTTCGCTCATTAGACTTTGGAATCGATAATGGGAGAGGGAGAAAGAGAAAAGGGAGTGTGCAGAACCGAGTAAAGAGTTCCAGGCAGTAATGAGGGTACAACGAACTAATTAGCTTAAGCGAACTGACTTTTAAAATGATTCTGTAAATATTTGTTATGCAATTATGTTTTGTGTATTATGTGTGGAAGTTGTGCAGTGCTGTCTTAGCAAATTTTAATAAATATGACAGCCAAAAATTTGGAATCATCATTTAAAGAATCAATTGTTTCAAACATGAAAAACACTGAATCAAGATCGCGCGCATATATAGTACTAACTTTTACTCTTAAAAATTAAACTAAGCAATTTATAACAGACTCCGGAAATGAAAAATCGCTAAAATTTTTATTTAGCGGCATAAAAAGAATGAAATTTATATTTTTGAGGAAATACTTGTTTTTGCAATTCTAAATAAATTTCACAACAATGAGACTTTATGAAAAAGAAAAAAAAGAAATTTTTTTGATAATGGTTGTCAATAACGTGGCCAAGCGTTGCAGAATCATACATTTTCATATTGTTAATTCGTTTCGTGTAGATCGTAATCGTATTGTTCCTCTATACTTCCTAATTTACGAAAGAAATTGCTCAAAAGAAGGAAACTACTAAGCCGTGACTATCATTTTTTTTTCTACATAACGCGGATTTTGGCGAATCATCAAATCTTGCGGAACACGAAATTTTTGTTACAGTACATGAAACTTTGTTAAGCATCACGCAAAACACGTTATATTAAGAAAGGAACGAAAATTCAATGTATAGAAGTAGTGATATTCCTGTTTATCTCACATATAAGATGTTAGAAACGATTAAAAATTTCATGGTAACACGTGATATATAGTTTACAATTTCACGCATAAATCTTAAAATTGTTGAATCATGCTTTTTTGTTAACCGTTTAAATAGTGTCGCTAACTGTTAAGTTTTTTTAAATGCCCTCATCGAATAATGTAAGCAGTAGCACAAAAACAAGTTTTTTTAATGAAAATGTTGATTTTTTTGTGATCAATGTGATGCTGATTTTTTTTATTACTTATAACATTTAATATTTGATATGATTGGAAAGACAGTAATGAATTTTAACTGGCAGTAGGCTCATGAGTATTTTGAAATATTGTAAAAAGCTGCTATTGTGGAATTATTATTTTTTTCCCTTATCTCACTTGGTAGATAGCAATATCTAGACGAAGTCAAAGAATCCGTGTGGTCTCATGGAAGGAGAAAAAAGAGAGGGACAGCTTCTGTTGTGATGGAGTACCCGTTGGTAGAAGTCTGACTTGGCTACGAGTCGCTGAAGAAAGATGATAGTGCTTTTCAGGATGACTTTTAGGGGTGCATCCCACATTTGAGTATGTATGAGAGAAAACCCGTAAAACTTCGACCAGGTAGTCTGACTCACGAAGCAAGATGCTGAACATCACACACGCCATCGAGTCAACTCGTTTTTTTGAAGTAGTGTCTACAACAAAGCCGTCAGCAGATTGAACCACCTCCTTAGTGTTCACCAGCGGCGCGTTGCCACTGAGCCACGATTTGGGCTGTTGAATTATTAACTAACTAACTGCCTGGCATTACAGCCAATGGCGGGCCAAGGCCGTTTGCCTACTGGCAAACTTCGAGACAGCAGATGCTTACTTTTTACAGGGGAGATTGTGAGTCCTATGCCCAACTATCATATTAGACCGGGACCTATGGTTTAAAGTGAATTCCGAACAGCTGCAAAATCCATGGCACCGTCGAGACTTGAACCCTGTGGCACCGAGCGCCAGAGAACTAGTCACTCGGACATCAGTCCCCTATTGTTGAATTATTGGATATTGTAAATTGAAATCTTTTTTGCAGATAACATTTTTTATTTTTTTATTTTGGGGATCATCAGCGATCTTCTTAATTAATTTATTTTCCTTAATGTTTTTATTACTATAATTTAAGGTTAATAAAGCATATCAGATAGGTCAAGATGGATTAAAAAAAAAAAACCTCTTTAAACTTCTGAACTTAGCTGAAATTCGTTGGTAATATTTATGATAAGAAAGGATTCTCCATAACTTTTAAAATTTTCAACCATAAATCAATTGTAACCAGTCCTAAAGAAGACCCATTGGCAGTGACTGTGTAGGAAACAATATGATATTAAAGAGCGAAATCGAGGAAGGACGAAGTACCTAACAAGAAAGGAAGGAACTAGCCCACATTTGATTGCCGTGTCAAGAGAAATGCTTAGTTATCTCAGTTATAAGAAACGATTAATTGATATTTTGTTCTATTCATAGAATACCGATATATTTTCAAATTGCTGAATAAATCTAGTAAATAACAATTAGAT
Source organism: Caerostris darwini (assembly GCA_021605075.1). NCBI lineage: Eukaryota > Metazoa > Arthropoda > Arachnida > Araneae > Araneidae > Caerostris > Caerostris darwini. Next base: position 82,722 of record BPLQ01004925.1, on the reverse strand, counting down.
TACTATACGCAATATTTTTCTTTAAGTTAGTGGCCCTCATTTTCATTATTTTTCTATAAAATTTATTATTTCCGTATCTTAGAAGTATGGGAACCATTACCTAAATCCTTTTCCATTAAAAACAACACAAAAGGCCCACTATATTGCTTCCACATTGTGCCTCTGAAATTTTGAATGAACAACCCATGGTTGGCATCTGGGATGCTTGAACCCTTCTCCTTTTCTCTTTAAATCCAACAGAAGGTCTTTTCGGTTAATGAATGTGAATTGCTCATTGCCAGCATTGACACAATAGCTTTCGGTTCGTCTTTTCCAATCGGGCTGCATGCTTTAATCCGGAAACCAAGTGCCCTGCCCACCAGGCCACTCGAACCCTTACATTCTTTGTTATAGTACAGTAAGAATCCCTCATGCCTCCCAGAAACAAACTATATAGCCAACCTAGAAGAGTTCAATGTTGATAGATCTTTCTTTCTAGTGCGGGTTGACCCTTACAGTCTTTGGTCTTTGCGCGTTTTTCTTTCCCATTCCTTTCGGCCTTGGAGAGAGCATGAAATAGGGAGTGGACAATCGAGTGAAGAGTTCCAGGTAGTATGGAGGGAACAAAGACTCTTAAACGAACTGGCTTTTAAGATGATTTTGTAAATATTTGTTATATAATTTTGTTTTGCGTATTATGTGTTGCAATTGTCCAGTGTTGTCTTTGTAATTTTAATAAATATGGCAGCTAAACATCGCGCTATTATTTTAAGAAATAATTTAATTTCTGAATCAAGAACACACGCATATCCGGCCTTAACTTGTACAAGTACACAAAAATTTAAATTGTTATTGTTATTTATTGAATTTAATTATTTAGTTTCTTTAAAATATTTTTCTGCATTTTCAACTATAATTTTGTCAAATATAATATAAAATCTTGAAATTTAAAAATATAAAGACTTAGAAATTTGAAAAAATCTTTAAAATTTTGATGATTAAATTATTTATAAAAAAAACTTCCTTATTATTACGCCTGTTATTGATTTATGTAAAAATTCTAATTATTGCCAAATTTAAGCCTATGATCATGGTTAAATTATTTTTCAGTCTAATTTATTTCAATGATTTAAATTGTTTTTTCCTGTTGTTGTTTTTGTAGAATATTTTATAAAATACTTACTACTATTGAAATATTTTTAAATAATGATTCATGGTAAATTTGAATTTATATCCAACTATAATCGAAAGAATATAAAAATAAACAAGTTTTATATGAAAAATAAACAATTTCCGTATTTTTGATTACATAAAAAAATCTTCCATAAATAACTTTATCTATGCTAAACACCGAAAGAAACAATCTGTGAAACAATTCAAAAGAAAACAACTCTTGTTTTGTCTTTATTGACCAAAAAATGTTGACCAGTTGCAATTTTTCTCATATTTTTTTTTCAGTATCCCATTATTTTTAAAGAGTACACTTTCAAGAATTGTTTTCACAGGAAATGACTTATTTTTCAGACTTTTATCAATGTAATGTGTTTTTCTTTTTTCCCCCTTCATGTTGAAAAACATTGCTATTTTATTTTTGATCTGGAAGAACTGTTGGAAGAACAATTTCAATTCACTGATTGTCAAATGATTATATCTCTTTTTCTGTGAGACATTTTTGTAGTGTGCTACAATTTTGTAAGGAAAAGATTTCAGTGATCTATTCAATGACCATTACGAAGCCATTATAATGACCATTAGTAAAAAATATTTTATTTATTATTATTTTATTTTATTATTATTATTTTTATTTCATTATTATTATTTTTATTTCATTCCATTATTATTTCTTTTTTATTTTATTTTTATTATTATTTTGCTAACCTTCAACTTATTACTTATTTTATTATTTTTTGAATAGATAATGATAAAAAATTGGAGAGGAAATGCAGTGAAAATTTCATAAAATATTACTTTTCTTAATATCGTTAACGGTTATGATATTAGAGAGTTTTTGCATAACGTTTTTTTTATCGTCCGATATTTTTCTTTCCAGCGCACATGCTCATAGGAATAGCTCAGTAGTGCAGTATTACAGATACGCATGCGCAATAGGTACAATGTTTCCTATGAGCATGCGCTCTAGGAAGAAAAATATATCGGACGATAAAAGAACGTTATGCAAAAACTCTCTATTTACACCAATGAAATACCCATAAAACTTTTATTATTATAACACCTCTTTTTTTTTTAATTAATGTTTTAAAATAGGCATAAATAAACGTTATTATTAAACGCAAAAATTGAAAAATCTTATTATTTGCATTTTTCATCTATTAAATCAGAATTTCGTGTAGCAGTTATAAATGACATGAACTACTTATCAACATGTGTGGAGGGGAGAGAAATGTCTTCTTGGAGAAGGAGTAATTTAAAGAATATTTAACATCCGTTTACATGTTTTACGGGTGAAAACCTGGAAAACTCTCCCAAGCAACTTATTGCCGACACTAATATAAGCTCTCACAATTGCCATCGAAAAAAAAATCCTCATTTCTAAAAATAGTAACCTGAAACGACTCCTTTAACATATTTTTAAATTATGCCCTCCTCTTGTATGACAATTGCATGATTTCAATTATTCCAAATTTTTTAAGTCTTTTTAAAGAAATGTTTTTTACCTTTAATAAATATTGTAACAGTGATTTCTCCTAAACACTGGCAAGAGGCCACTTTTCGGCGTTCAGGACAAATGCCAGTTGAACTCTAGACTCTCACCCGAGAGGAAGTACAGCTCAAACACACGCTTTTGTGGAGAAACGTTTAGTTTACAGTCTAACATCCGGAGAGGAAATATATTTAGCGCAACCCTGCGTATTAGTTGGCCTACAGAACTCTCACCAGGAGAAGAAATATATTTCGCCCTTCATGCCCTTAGCTGAGTATCGGGTTTTCGATTTAGAAATGAAATTTTTCCACGAATCAATAATTATATATCTTTAAAAGTGTTAAATATTGTATGCCTTTAACTGTATGCCTGTGGTGTTTGATTGTGTGTAAAGTTGTGAGTTCTCCAACATGTGCCTCAAGTATCTCAATCCAATCACACCAGTTAAAATCTGATTTCTCAACCTATACACGATAATATTTTATTTTTCAAGAGGCAATGATGAAAATTGTTACAAGCAAGAAATGTAGTAAAAATTTAACCATAAAATATTTCTCTTGTTAATATCATTAACTATTGTGTTATCAACACCCATGAATTACCCATAAAAATTTTAATATTATAAATCTATTTCATTTTTAAAAAAATTAAATTAAAAATAAATAAAATTAATTTTTAAAATCATTAATATGTAGCCATGGCTTTCTACTTTTAAACTTATACTTACAATAAAGTTCTATTTTAAATCTTAAATTATTTTAATGATTTTTATTATGTATTTTTTGTTATGGGTATTACTAAGAATAAAAAATTTATCCTAATACTACTGTGTCCAAAAAGTAAGACCAATTTTCAATTTAAAATTTCCTAAGGCTTAAGGAATTTAAATTTTTTTTTTTCATTTTTAGGTTGCTGCACTATCCCTGACATTTATGTGAAATTTGACGTCAAAATATTCATTAGTGTTTGAGTTACGCTTGGCTTTCTGAGACACTAAAACTGATACCGGCGATTTTTGAAATGTCCGAATTAATTGAGCAAAGAACTTGCGTTAAATTTTGTTTGCGAAAACGTATAGAAGCATTCGGCTAAAAGAAATATCGGAAAGAAATGCTTAGAAGAGGTAAAAACTGTTCAAAGAAGGCAGAGAACGCGATGAAGACGAAGAGCCCTATGGTCAACCATCCACCTCAACCGACGAAGCACACTTCCAAAAAATTAGAGATTTGGGGCTTGCAAACCGTCGATTTGCAATTAGAGACCTTGCTGATGATGTTGGAATTTCAAAAGGATCAGTCAATTCCATTTTGGGCCTCAAACAGGTCAAATATCGATTGGTACCGAAAACATTCAATGCGCCAGCTCACTCTGCACTGATTCTTTTTCGCCAAAAATGAAACGTATATCGTTCCACACCGTGCTACTTCTGGCTAAACTCAAAAGTCACACCATTTTGAGACGATTGAAGACATTCAACGTGAATCGCCGCGCGCTTTGGAGGCCATCCCCGCCGATGATTTTTTTTTTTAGCATGCATCGATGATTAGAAAAAAAAATTGGCATAAGTGCATTGTGTCCGGAGGGGATTACTTTGAAGGCGATGAAATAGATTTGGAAGAATAAGTAAAGAGTTTTTGAAAAAAATAAATAAATGGTCTTACTTTTTGGGCACAGTAGTATATTTATTTTTCCGAAGTTCATTTAATAAATTTAAATTGAAACGCATCAAAATTTGAAGGAGTATTAGAATAACTGTTTCTACATAATAAAGCAGCAATAGAACCAGTATTCTTATTTCTTATATTGTAAAGAAAAAAACAATTTATACTGTCTATTTATCTTTTCTGACCAAAAGATGTAATATTTTTTACACTTATTTCGATGACATTTTTTCGGAATAATTTTCTTCAGAAAATAACTTATTTTAAGCTTTTAATCAATCTAGATTGATTTTTTTTTCCTTTTCTGTTGACAAACATTACTATTTCATCTTTGAATTGGCTGTTGACAAAACAATTTCCCTTCAAAGTTTGTCAAGCGGTGATAATTTGTTTCTTTCTTCTTTTCCCTCTATTTCTATTTTAATACGATTTTGTGGAGAAAATCACTGTTTAAATTGCCCACTGAATGACCATTGTATCGAATTGTAGAAAAAAAAAGACATGTTTCTTACATTTAAAACAAAACAGGAAAAAAATATTTTTCTATCGTAGCTTGTATAAATTTTCAAAATATGTCTAATCATTACTTAATACTAATAAATAATATTATTATTCGTTGAATTGTATTTTAAATAAGGAAAAGGTATGATGATGTTTAAAAATATTTTTATTGTGAATTTTGTGTAATGGATTCTGCTTTACAAGTGCAAAAAACAACATCAACATAGTATTAAAAACTACTCATGTAGTGTGTAGGTTGGGCAATCCGATTGTAATTGGGTGTGGTTGGATTGAAATACTTGAGGTACAGGTTGGAGAACTCGCAGCTTTATTGATGTACAAACCACTCACATACAATTAGAGACATATAATATTTAGCACATTTAAAGACATATAATTATAGATTCGTGGAGGGATTCAACTTCTAAGCCGAAAACCCGATACTCAGGTACGCGCAGGGTGCGCGAAATATACTTATGCAACTGACCATTTCTCCTGTACGCCACAAGTGACGCTGCCAGTGATTAGGAGGAAGCATGGCTACATTCGTTATAACATTTTTAACTACTATTTCAAAATTTATTAATATTGAATAAACAGAATAAATTAATAGACTGAAAGTTAAATTAAAGGCCTCATTTGTTCAGTTAGAACAATTTATCACTTAAAAATTACAATTAAAAAAGTTGCTTCCTTATTTTTAATGTGCATTTTCTGCTTTTCAATAATTTTCGTAAAATATTTTTTAAATAATATATATTTTTTTCTTTGGATATCAATAAAATCTATAAAAACATTCTATTAACTGCTCGTAAAATAAAACATCAAAATTATTTTTAAAATAGTTAAATGGTAAGAAACATTTTTGAAATAACTATAAGAATTATTGCAATTTGTAGGTTTTCCTTATTTATTGACTTTATAAAGGTATTTAGTAGTTACCTGAGGATTTTTTTATTGCTCATTGAATAACATCTCTCAAGTCTACATAACAACTAATAATTGAATCCTGAAAAAAATAATTCGAATTTTTATTTGCAATTAGTTTAAATGATAATTCTTTAAAAATAATTTATATTAACATATAAACACAGGCATAAATATTGTAATTGAAAATATAATAAATATACTGAAGCTATAAGTAAAAGAAAAACAACACTTAGCACAGCTTTTATGTAAAAAATTACTGAAAAATATCAAAAATTAGAATGCATAATTGAAAAAAATTGAAGTGCCCCAAATATATATTTTGTTAAATTTAAGTAACAAAATAAACATTAAAACTTATTGATTGATAGTTAGAACTAAGCGATGTTTAGTATAAACTGATATATGATTTTTAACATAGAACAAATTAAATTCAGCTTGAATTAGTTTTAGATTATTTGTTGTTTAGTTGAATTAAATGAATTGATCCGGATTTAATTTAAAAAGTCAATTTAATTTTCCTAGAAAGTACAAAAAATTACTAAGACATCCAAAAATCAGGCAATATCAATGGTTAACTTTTCTGGTAGCTGGTAGTTGAAAAATAAATTAAAACAATATATCAACAACGCAACAGCCCCATTGGGCCAAGGCCGTTTGCTTACTGGCAGATTTCAAAACAGGGGATGTTTTCTTTTTACACAGGAGATGTCTTTTTTTTTTGTTGTTGTCAGCCCTACACCCAACAGTCATGTTGGATCGGAATCTACGATTTAAAATGGATTCCGAATCACTACGAGCATCCAGGGCACCTCCGGAACTTGAGCCAAAACCGGTGTTACCGAGCTCCAGAGCGCTAGTCATTCGGCCATCAGTCCCTTAAAACAATATATAAAAACAAAAATTTTCTATCTCATTCTAATTTTTAAATAATTCTGTTTATATCGATTTTTTAATGTATCACTTAAATTTTTTTTGCGAAAAACAAGATGAGAATGGTAGATTTTATAGTCATTAATGCTGATTACGGAGCCTGATGGTCGAGTGACTAGCTCTCAGAAGCTCGGCACCACAGGTTTACGAGTTCGAGTCCCGGCGCTGCCAAAGATGTTAGTAGTGCTTCGGATTCCACTTTAAACAGCAGATGCCGGTCTAATAGAAACTGCTGGGCATAAGGCTGACAACCTTATACCCTAAAAAGTAAACAACATCTCATGTTTTAGCATCTGGCAGAAGGCCTTAGTCCATAATGGGGCTGTTGTGCCATTGAAGAAGAATGCTGATTATAGTTAAAAAATCGATATACATTTCCGAACGCTAATAAATTTTTTGGAACAAATGTTTTAATATCTATAGAAAAAAATTAGGATGTAAAAAGTTAAGTAAAAGGAAATACAATCTGTAACATAAAATATATACTCCTATCTGTTTCATACGTCAACTTATCAGCACACTTGTTATACCCACAATGCAATGGAAGTTTGTTTTAATAGTAGTAACTCATTTACATAGCGTTGGTCAATGCACTGGTTATTAATATGATGTCTCTAATGTAATAAAATCTCCTCTGGTTGAAAGTTCAGTTTATTTTCAGGCATGAGCATATAAAATGCAAAGAAGAGTAATTTCTTGTCCTTTTTGATTAATTAAAACGAAGAGGACTTCTTCTTCAAACCAGAATAGCATCTTTTTAAATTTATCGTTAGAACCTAGATAGGTGAGAAGTAGTTTAAAGTTTACACTACGCCCACTTCTGCAGAAACCACTGCGGGTTTATCCCAAATTGCCCTCTTTCTGTCATTGGGGTTTGAGGAAATGGGAAGGGTTTTCCTTCCGGTTTTTATGTTTTGTTAATTTTTTATTCGCTCATTTATAAAAGAGAGTGAGGCCTACTGCTACAAATCATTCAGCAATGGACAATGCAAGAAGGAAGTCGGAGGTTCATCCTCAGTTTTCTATTGCTTGATTACGATATCTTTATGATTTTTGAAATCAGTTTTCAAAATTTATATGCATATTTTAAAATTATTTTGAGTTTCATAGATCGGGAATTTTAATCTATTTACTGAATTTCACTCTAAATGAAAAAAAAAAAATAGTTTAAGAATAATTTTATTTGGATAGGTGGAAGTTATGAAATTTTATTATGTTTTATATTTTTTGTAACCTTGTAATTTTTAAAATCAAATAATGTATTTTTTTGATATTATTCTCTGATGCTTTTTGATCGGAGCTGATAATACTAACTAATGACAAAGAGGAAAATTATTATAACTTTTTAATTTAAAAAGATTGTTGCCTATTAATTTTTATGAAAACACTGATTAAAATCGAATTTGAAAAATATTTATAAATTTGTTTTAATTATTAAATTTTTTTATATTAAGTATATAACTTTTACACTTTAAGAAAGAATAAATATTGCCCTTTAAGGTTTTACAATGTTCGATTTTTCGAATGTTCGTTTCCAAAAGTTTCGTTTCTTCGAGCACTAATGAACAGAAAAAGAAAGGATTGTATGATGCTTAAATCTGTTATGATGCTTAAATCTCAAATTCGTGGGATTAAATTGTATGGTGATTTATATTATCACCAAATTTTTCTTTTTTCGTTGTTTATTTCAGTGAAGTAGATAAAAGTTTTAATATGATGGACTTTTAATCATACGTTAAATACAAATAAATAAAAAAAAGCTAACATTGTCCCAGCTTTTTCATAAATTCTATAGAATCAATCTAATTAAATATTAAAATAAATAACATTAAATTTTAATATTTTTGGCATGTAATAAAGATTAATTAGAGACTTGATTAGACTGGAAAGCTAATTAAGAATTTGATCTAATAAAGATAATAAAAAATTATCGATATTTCTAACTTATGCATTATTTAAAAATAAATTATCTGATGATGCAAATTTTATGTCACTATATTAACAATTTCGGTCAGTGAATTAATTTCCGAAAACAATAGTAAGTGGCATGCAATAAAAATAGCTACGCACAAAAATAGCTACAGCGATTAATACAAGCAATTAGTATGATAAATGGATACGTCTCAGTTTATAGATCGGTTTCTGTTATGCCATATGGGTAGACTCCAATTATAATTTTAGTGAAAGTAAATCAAAGCCTCCAGCAATAAAAAAAAATCACGAAAAGTTTCTAAATCGAGCCTTCTTTCGGAACGTGCGAGTTCCCCTTCCTCAGTCGTTCCAGATCAATCGAAACTGGACTTTCACTTTAGGCAACTAACTACTGAGAGATTAGGGCCTTAGGCAAAACCACTCTCTCTCTCTTTATACCTGTCTTTCCGCAATACAAGCAGGCTAATCTCGGACAACGAGAACATAACACGATACGCCAAAAATAAAGCATCAAAGGGGAAAAAAGTGACCTAATCAGTTACACAAGAGAGAAAAAAAAAAGTGGTGTGCTTTGATATTTCGTTATTTATCAACACACCGTCTGCAAATAGGTTCAAAACACTATAATACCCTGGGGGATGATGCCAAAGAAAGAAAGTGAGAAGCGTTAGCAAGGCAATAAAAAAACAAGAGCTGGGTCGAATTTGATCTACATAGATAACACTTCTTGTAATGGTCTATACTATTTTTCCTAGAGAATTCAAGGTTCACTAACCGTTCCCAGTCCACGATCGGCCAATCTGACCACGTACTCAATAGCATTCTAAAATTTCCTATTCGAAGAGGGTAAGGCTACGGGCAATTGTCAGCAATATTTCCTTTGCAAAATTGGGTATTTAAAGCACTTGTTGATCATTGGGGAGTCACACTATCCTTTGGATTTGATCCAGATATACAATCTTCTCTCTCTCCTGCCTCGATCTTCACCTTTGGTAAGGATTGGAAAAATCTCCTTTGGATTATACTATACTTGGATTAAGCGATATCACTTTGGATTACACAGTGTATTTTCTATTTCAGTGAAACTTCCCATTAGTCTTAATGCAGCATCTATGTAGGAACTCTTTGCACAAAGTGCGTGGAATCCTTTTTTCATCAGTAAATCGTAGGTCGCCATGTCGCAAACGTAGGTAGTTAATCGTAGGTCAGCTTAACTCAGTAGGTCGGCGTGTAGCGTGAAGTTTGAAATAGAAATGCGGTTTTGCAACTAAACCTATTTTTCATTTGCCTTTTTTAAAACTGGTTGTATGCTAAAGGATGTTAAATAATCTGTTATGCTAAAGAAGAAAATTTTATAAATAAATGTTTTAGTGTTTTTTATTGAATTATCTAACTTTTCGCTCAACTCTTTAAGGTTAGAAGACAGGTCATTACCAAGGTCATAATCCGCTTCTAGCTGTAAAGGTTTACTTCGTAGCGTAAATTCGAAGATCAACTACTTTTTGGTTGTGAACTTTTATCGATGAAATCGTACTTAAAATCTCCTCTATCAAGAAATTTTTCTTGTGAGATGAAACGCTGTTATTTTAATAAAAAGATTGAAGAGCAACATGCCATAGATAGCTAAAATCTATAACAGATTTAAATAAACCAAAATATTATATTGAATCAAATAACATCTGTTAATTTTTTCCTAATAAGGAATATTGCTTTAAAAATCCATTTTTTATAATCTAGGCAACAAAATTTGTTAGGAATTTATTAAAAATTTACCAGGAACTGTCAATCCAGAGTGATTCCTGTTTTAATAATCTTCAATTTAACTTTTATTATTCAAGATCCGTTTTCCAGTTTTATAAATATTAATATTTGTAAATTATAGGGATTTCTTAAACATTTGTGAAAGTTTGTTAATTTTCTTTTTCTGTTCCTAATCCAAAGTAGAAATCTATATGTAGAATAATGAAACTAATTATCATTTACAGTATATAAATAATAATAATTCATATAATATGTATATAATAATAATTGCTGCTTTAAATATGTTAATATATTTATTTGTTTTACACTTACTTTGATGATAAGTTATTTATTTATGTTAAAATAATTTTTAACCTCCTATTTTTTATATTTATAAACAGTAAAAGAATCAAACATATTGCATAAAACATATTTATGGATTTAATATTTCTTTCCCAACAGGAAATTTATTTGGTTTTTTAGCAATGAGAGTTTAAAAATATTTTTTAATATGAATGTGATAAATGATTATTTCATAACATTTTATTACTTTTTAATTCCATTTCATAAATTTATAACACATTTTAAGTTATTTCTTTTTCTTAAATTACAAAAGAAAGTATATTAAAGAAAGTAATTAAAAAGAAAGTATAAAAAAGTAATAAAGAAAAGTAAGTAATTAAAAAAGAAGAAGAGTTAAAAAAGAAAGTATTTATTTTTATCGAAGAAGAATTTTATACGGTTTTTATTAATTTTAACAAGACTGCATGGTGTTTAATAAATTAAAGGCAACTTTTTTTTAGAATGTAAGTTTTTAATTTCTTTGTTGAAAGTTTAAAAATAAAATTTAAAGAAAATGATATTTTATAATTTTTATCTTGATTTAAAAAATAAATCTTTGCAAGTATAAATATAAAATATACTTCATTAAACTATATGAATAGTTTCAAAATTGAACAAAGTGATAAAATATATTGGACAATCATAATTTTATAAAAAGTATATTTTTAAAGAAATTTATTTATTATTAAACAACTGGAAATTTTTCGTATTGATGTTTGTGTATAAATCTGAACTACTGAAAAAAAAAATTTTTTATGCAATATATGATATATATTATTTATTTAATGGAATTATTTAAAATAATTAGCTGGCAAAAAAAAATGAAATTCAAATTTTCTTACCTTTCTAAATAACTTAGTGTTGTATTTAATGACAATATAGAAATGATAGTATAATTGAAGCTTGTAGTTTTTCTTAGATGACCAGCCAAGCGCAGTGCGAGACAAATCGGTAATCTGTCAAAATAGATTCTTTTAAAATGGCGTACCTTTAATAAACAGGGACATTTTGATTGTACTGTTTTTTGATGTTAAGGAACAAAACTTTCAATGGCACTTAACTCTAAAGTGAACAATAGGTAGAATTATTGAAATGGTAGGTATTATTAAAGGAATTTTGAAATGAGATGCGACTTTATTTGGTATAAATAAGTATTTGAAAAGGATTAATGAATATATTTGAATGTAATATAACTGAATATATGTTGCCTGAAACATTATCAAGTTAAGAAATTTAAATAGCAACAAAAAATATTTTAATCCAGATCTCGAAATTGTGGAACAATTTCTGAACTCTAAATTCATGCAATATTAATAATATCGTCAATTTTTAAAATTCTTACTTCAAAATGTTTTTCCTAGGACAAAATTTTAGTATTTTTTATTTTCATTATTTTCTGTTAGTTTAAACTAATTTATTTAAAAAGGTCTCCCCCCCCCCTTTTTTTTTTGTTGATAAAAATAGAAAATTAGTTACAAATAATTTTTACATACTATCTTTTTTTAAACAGTATTAAAAGTTACATAATTTGCATACAGTTTTAAATAATATAAACTTTGATCAGAAAACACATGAGATTGGATGACATGAGAAAATAAATTCAAAATGAAAAAAATCAACAAATATGTCAAATTTTGATGAAAGTTTTTGTTTCTTTGAAGATTAATTTATTTAATAAAATACAACATTGTAGTATAAAAAATAAGCTGTCTGATTTATTATTAAAGTTAATAAGTAAAAAAAAAAACTCGTATTAGAGTTGGAATAAAATCAATTTTTTGCGAATTTATTACAGGCACATAATAATTGGATACATTCGTTAAAAGAATATTTTTTATTCACATTGTTTTGTTTTGCCTTTCACCTAATTTTTAATGCTATTTACAATAGATTTTATTACTTTTTCTGGAGTATAAGGAAAACTAATATAATAGTTTTTAGCGAAATAAAAACGTTATTTATGTATTTATATAATTTGAAAAAAAATAATTTTTTTTTTTGTTCTAATGCAGCTGGCAAACACTTAGACAGCATGGTCTTGGATACCTTAAGGCAAGTGCTGCACAGACGTACTCATTTTGCATTACCCAGGGGGCGCGTGTAACTTGAAGATAAGCCACGGACGCGGAGTAACAATGCCCCCGCAACGCTCTATGATCCTGTTAGGACCGGGACCTCCGGTTTAAAGTGGATTCCGAACCACTACAAACATCAATGGCACCGCCGGGACTCGAACCAGAAACCTGTGGTACTGAGCGCGCAGAGCGCTAGCCACTCGGCCATTCAGGCCCTAATTTGAAAAAATAAGATGATGCATTAATTAATTTTAATCATTCAAAAATTTATCTGTAAAAACATTTACTACAAGTCTTAATTAGGTAGTTTTAAATTCCTATAATTCCACAAGCCAAATAAAAAATAATACATGTCCTGAACAATCAATAAAAGTAATCGATTATTCCTTATTCATGAAATTTCAATGTAATGGAATAACTATTTTCAAGATTATAGATGTTGAGCTGGTGAATTTTTCTGTTTCAGTTGTAGCCATGAATCGTTCCATGATGATCGCTTTGTTGGTTGGTTTGGTGCTGTGTGCTGTAGTCATTGAGCAGGCTGAAGCTGGAGGCGGACTCCGGTGGGCCCGACTTGCCAAGTTGGCCCTCATCGCCAAGGCCCTGAAGGGAAAGAAGATCTTCCTGCCCCTTCCCCTTCCCCTGCCCATCCCTCTCTTCAAGGAGAAACATCCACCACCAGCCTGTACCGTGAGTACACGAATTGCAAATACAATATTTAAAATAAACTATAGTTTTACAGATTTAAAAAAATTTCTTTTAATATATATTATAACTCTCTATCGAAAACAAAACAATAACATTCTAAAATGGATTTTTTCTAAATTTTCCAAGATTTACGTTAGTATTAGTTGAAAGTATATTTATCATTGTAACTTAATATAATATGAGGGTATACTGTATTTATTTAGAATAATTTTAAAATATAATTTTTCATTTTATTATTAAAATAAACGCTTTTTGTTAATTATTAATTATTAAAATATTTTTGTAGACTGCCTGAATGATCAAAATAACACTCAAATCAAACAGCTTGATACAAATTATATTCAAAAATTAATAAACTAATATATATTCTTATAATTTCTTAAATTTGATTAAAAATTACGAGCAAATAATTTGTCTAATTTCTGAAACAATCTTAACAAAACATTTGTTTTTCTTGTACATATCTAAGTTGGTTTGTTTAAACTCATGGTGTAAAAATCAATTACCATTACTACTTAACCAGTGGTATTAATCTTGCAGACATTGAATAACATTTACAATACCTCACAAAACTAATATTTTTTTAGGCATAAAACGGACCTAGATTTTTCAAAATTTGGAAGAACTAATGATAACCAAGGAAAAATTAATGTAAATGACCTCCGAGGGTGAAGTTCGCTTACGCATGTCAGATTAATCTCTATTAGTTGTTTTGCTCTAAAATTATAGTTTGATGATTACGAAGTAATGTTAAGCATAAATGGCGACATTTTGCATCGCCTTTTAGACCAGGTGTCACCAAACTTTCCAGCCTTCGGGCCATACTGTTTACTCCAGTAAGTACAAGGGCCAAAACCGTTTTAATTTTTCTACCATTATCTATAATTTCTAGACTAGTCGCCGAGTACGGCGGGATGTTCACTAGTTTATAATGTTAGTGGGATTCATTTCAATTATTTGTTAGCTGTTATGCTTAAGTTAAATTTTCTGCGTATTATGCTTGTCATTAAGCTTTACCTAGCAAGTAAATAAAACCGAGTTATTATCATTCTGTGTTTTTTTATCCAACTTATTACAGCAACAATAAGCTATTCGCTGTCGCGGGCTGGATTCATGACACTGGCGGGCCGGATTTGGCCCGTGGGCCATAGTTTGGAGACCCCTGTTTTAGACGATTAAATACAACATTCTTACCATCCAATGTTCAATATAATATAGTTTTATTCAATCGTAAAGTCATATTAGGACAAATATAATTAGAGGTTCGAATCATCAATCCTTTCTTAGTCTGAATGATACAAAAAGTAATTAACGCAATAACTTTACTGTATTCCACAACTCACAATTTCTCTCTCTTTTTTTTTAGTGTCCACCACCACACTAAGGCTGTGATTGGTTATGGACTTGAGCAGCCTCACTACGGAGGTCACCATGGAGGATATTACTAGACAGTTAATAATACACGCTCAATTGTAGTCAAGTGCACTAACTGTACAAAAGCCAAAAGTGTGCAACAGTAGAATGTACATACAATAATTGTACCCATTTCTTTACAATAGGATGTATTATTTTACCTCATTTTGTCAGTTTAGGTTGTACAACCTAAAGATCATCATTTCATCTGTATAATTGCTCATCAAATAGGACACACTGTATTATAAATATCGTTTTTTCAATAAATTAGTCTTTTTGTAATTTTTTGGTTTGCTGGATTTTTTTTTCAGAATTCCCTTTACACATTTTCATTATTTTAGAAAAGTGTTTAAACTACTCTTAAAAATTGAATCTTTAGAAACATATTAAAACATTTTTTGACACAAGGAAAATATATTAAAAAATTATGATAAAACAAAATACAAGGATTAGTCTAAACTTCAAATGTAATAAATGCTTAATCTATTTTCCTTATAAAGATATTATAAATGAAAAAATAATATAACATATAGCAATTACACAAAAAATTACATAATTATTTAAATTAGATTTTAATATTTTGTTAGGGTACCACTTAATGTAATGTTATTGATAAAAAATATTTCATAAGAGAACTTTTAATTGACAAAAAAATAAACCCTTAAATGCAAAATAAATAATAAATAATAATTTAATAAAAATAAGTTATTTATATCTGCTAATTTTTAGCTTATAAAATAATTTATAAATTTATTATAAATAATTTATATCTAATTTATGTATAAATTATTTACAATAATAAGTAATTTATATTTGTGGAATGTTAAATACATTGTTAATGTTAATATTAATATAAAATAATTATTAGTAAATAATGACAAAGAATTTCAGATCAGTAAAAAAGGATATTCTATGTGAAAGATATTATTATAATTTTAGAAACTTTTAGTTTGACCGAATTTCAATTCAATTATTTACACAATTAAGCTTTGATAAAATGAATTTATTTCTAAAGAAAGTTTTTTTTAGAATTATTTTAAGTAAGAATTCAACTATACAACAAAATTTAATTTATTCGTTTGACTGTTTCATTTCATTTGTAATTAAAAAATAATTCATAATGTTTAATTTTTGTTTTCTGAAAAAATAATATAATTTTATAAGAAAAACATAAACAGTGATTAATATAAACTAAAAAGGAAATATAAAATTAATTTTTAAAACAAAATATGATGCTAAGATTTAACAATAATTTTAGTCACCAATGGTTTATAAATATTTGATAGTTTATTAATTTTGTATAAAAATTCGTAATATATATATATACATATATAATTAATTTCAGATTCATATTTTTGTGTATAAGTATGTGTTGTAAATGTAAACTACAAAGAAGATATATTAAAAATATCGCATTGAATTTTTTTGTATTGAGATATTTCTTAGCAATCAAAATTAGATTATTTTTTAAAATAGTATTAAATATAAATAATTTTGTATTAATTAATTTATTATTAAATTTTATCTTATTAATAATTTATTGAGTTCCCATTGTAAGTAAATTGACTTTACTATAAAATGAAATTACTATTTTAGATTACTATTATCAGAATTACGATTTTTAAATTGAAATTACTATTGACTTTAATATAATTATTGAGTATTTGATTCATAAAAGTAAAAAAAATATTTATTAAAAAAAAAAAGAAAATTTCATTAAAAAAGATTATTCCTAATAATTTATTATCAAATAGATAAATCAAAATTACTTCAGATAATCTGCATATCAAAATATTTGACAAAAATAATGTATAATATAAATAAATATGAAAAAAAAAATATGTTTCAAGGTATTCAAAATATATTATAGTAAAATGGTGACACTAAAATCTAATTTATTACTAGTATTTGAATAGACGAATTTTTTCATTTAATTTTTCAAAAGAAGGTATTCTTAATGCGATATATGTTCCATTTCGAACGGGACCATCCAGTTTTTAGATAGCATGTCCCAGTATTCACAAGTAAGTTTTTCGTTAAATAAAAAATTCTAGGGCTAACTTCTAATATTGCAAGCTATGATGTCAAGCCCAATACATCTCATATCTGTAAGTCGGTTCAGTCTACAAGCTCGCTCAAAATTGCAGGAAAGTGGCTGCAATGTTAACAAAGATTATATAAAAACAACAGCTTTAGAGTTCAGCAAAATAAGCAAAGAATATTTGGAGCAATGAACTTTGTTCCTTGAATAGTAAGAAATATTGGAATCATCAAATTTAACCAAATTAACTATGTGGAAAGAAATTCGTGTAATTGATGTGCTGGGGGTTAGAGTTCCGGCGGTGACATGGATTTTTGTACTGGTTCGGAATCCACTTTAAACCGTAATTTCCAGGTCTAATATGACTGTAGAGCGTTGGGGTAGAACCTTAACTATTTCCTCTCCTATTTAGAAATCTCCCAATAGGCAGACAGCCTTGGCCCACCGTGAGACTGTTGCAGCAATGAAGAAGGAGAATAAATTTATTGATTGAAAAGAGATTTATTAATTTCAATCAAGATTCAGAAGCATTTTAAGAGTGTTCACTATTTCTAAGTGCTTTATATAGCACAAAGAGACTCAGTGGAGCTATAGGAATGCTTCAACTGAAAGTCTTATTTGAATGGAATTGTCCAAACACTTTAATGATATTTTGAATTATAAGAACTTTCTTATAATTACTGAATATATTTAATCTCTGCTCGGCACTAATGCTCCCGTAGAAAGATCTTTTTTTATTAAAAATCTTCTTCAATAAATTGTTTACGAATGAAAAAACGCAGTTGAAGGTCGCATTTCTTAAAACAACGTTTATTATCAAAGTTAATTTTAAGAAATCCTGAGATGAATTTCGTTCGATTTGAAATCAAGACCACGGATATTTGCGTAAATTTTTCTTCCAAAAAATATAAAACATTTTCACTCCGATTCTTTTCATTAATAATAAAAACAATTAAAAGATATGCGTTTCTAGAATACTTATATTATGTCTGAAATTTTGTAGATGTTCTGTTTTGTAGTAAAAAAATGGCTCACGTTAAGGATGCATAATATTACTTAATTGCACATTATGTGCAATTTGAAAAAAAATTATTGAAAGAAAAAAATAAATATGAAATTTTAAAACTATTTAACATTATATTTATATATTTTTATAGTCTAATAATTATTTTTTTTGTAAAATAAATAATTTTCAGTTAATAAATTAAAATATCAAAAAGGAAAAAAGAACATTACATTATTTTGAGGATGCTAATTCAATGTAGAATAATTCTTGGATTTAGGATTATAGAATATTAAATACTGAATTAATTTTCATTTTCAGTATCACTTATTGTATTATTGCAAATATACTGGATAAATTAGATGTTAAAGGAATAGATTGTCAATAATGTATTTTGTATATTTGTACTTATTTTTTACAAATGTTAAAATAAAAGTTTTGCATAAGCGTTAGTAATACATTAGTTAATTTTTATATTTAACTTTCTAATATATCAATATCATATTTTATCTTTATTTTAATATTGACTAAAATTAGTTTTAAAGAAGTTAATTATAAAAAAAGAATTATGTAAAAACATTAAAATAACAGAGAAGAAAATTAAAACAGGGAGAGTATTTTCGAATAGGGGGCTAAAGTTTAATATTTTTTAATAATAATTCAATATTTATTGCGCTATATTTATTCAATACCGTCCTATATTCATCTTTATAGTATAAACTTTATTATGCTTACCTTAAAAATATATTGATCTTATAGAAATATGCCAGTATTTAATTGTTTGATATATTTAGACAATTTTAGAATTCAAAAACTGCTAAATTTTTCTATATCACTCATATTGAATTTAAATAAATCTGACAATATAAGTTATGATGAGTTATCATAAGAATTAGTTTTCGGTAATATATTTGTTTTATACTTAATTTTTAAGAAATTTAATGTTAAAATATAACGTGCAATAGAAACAATTTTGTTATAATTCAAATAAGGTAATGATTTTATACTTCATTGAAAATTTAATAACCAATATTTCCTTTTTTTATCTCTAAATCATTAACAAAGACTATTATGAGTCAATAATAAAAACTATTAAAATTAAATAAATATGTTTTAAGGATTACATTTATTAATGATCATAAAAAAGGCTAGAAATCTTGAAGAGGTTGCAAGAAATTTTTAAATTATTTTTCCTTTCTCAAAGGAAAACCTTTTCAACCTTTCTACCAAATGAATTAAAAAATAAACAAAGTATAATTTAAATTTCCAATTGTATATATAATTACTTTTCAATCATTATATATACTCTTGGCAAAAATTCTATACATTCTATATATACATAAATTTAATTTGCCTAATGTATAGATAATTATAAAAATAATTATAAAAATATTTGGCAAATTTAAATATTTAATTCTAAAAATCTAAACCAGATATTAATTTTTATTGCAAATGAAAATCAAAATGCTGTTTAAATTAGGTACTGAATATAAATAAAATTCGATAATTTTCTTTCACATTAATAAAGACTAAAAAAAAAAAAAAAAAAAAGAAAAGAAAAGTAAATTTTAAATATCTCAATGACACAAAAGAATTAATTTATGAAATAATTATATTTTTAATTTTATTATTTAATCTTATTATTTACATAAGTAGGTGTTACGCACCTGACGATGAGCTTAAAATAAGTATTTGAGAATATCTTATTTATATTACAAATATCTTATTTAACGTTGACTTAACTAGCTATTTTTACTACGTGACCTACTGTTTAAATTAGACACTTAGACCGAACTAGAAGTCTTCAAATTTCATCCACTTTCAATCCAGAATTAGCAAAACGCGTTTATTTATTTTAAGGTTGCAAGAGTTTTCCTCTAAGGTATGTGTATTATAAATATATTCTTTTGTATTTAATTACATATAAGTAATAAATTTTATATTTCATGCAAAAAGTATAGCAAAAATAATGTTAACGACAAATGGAAGCATTTGATTTTCATTATTCAGCTGTAAAAAGAAATTTAAAAATTCATGTTAATTTAAAATGCAATTTCTTTTAAAATGATTATCCTTAATTCTAATTTTTATATATTCGGAGTATTTTTACACTTAATTATTTGATTTGAATAATTGTTTTATTTTAAGCTTTAATTATTACCGTTTATGTTTAAATTAAACTAGTTTGGTTTAGTTAAGTGATATTTTAGTTTTGGTATCTGAACTAAAAAGATTAAAAATACTTTTAAAATTAATGCTAAGTATTAGAATAGTTTTTTACATAATGCTACATAAATGCACTAAAAAAACACACGAATTAAGAGAAAATACTTCTTAAAATTAAATATGAATAAACAATATTTTTTTATTAAAACTCTTTTGAATAGAATTCATTCAGCTAATTTTTAATGCAATTATTTAATTGTGAAAGCTTCTTGCTATTAAATTTATAAAAGCTTTAAGTTTGAAATCTGTTATTCAAGAAATGTTATTCAAATCTGTTATTCAATTATTAATAGTGAAAAAGCAGCTCTCGAATGGCACTGAAGAAGATTAAATTGAGTCTTTCATTCTTCTATTTTTTAAATTTATTTCTGATATATCCCACCGAATTTATATGTAGTGCCCTCATAATTTTTTTTTCATATTTAGTTCATTTCAAATTACTTTAAATATTGATAATATAATAAATTATCTTTTAAAAGAGATTATTAGAAAGAAAAGTTAACAAAGGAAAAAAAATTCTTCGGTATCTTTTCTGATATTTAATTTAAAAATTTGCTTTTTGAGTTTTATTTTCGGAATTATTTATAAAACACTTCTGAAATATTTCAGCTATTTTCCTTTTCTTCTTTTTCTCGACCTAATTCATTTTTCTAGCTTTTATGATAATCCCTTGTTTGCATTTTTTGAACAAAAAAAAATCTAACATTTATTTTTTTAATTTTATATTATTTTTCATTGTTAAGTTATGCATAAGTGCAACAATATTATTAAAAAAACCCCATCAATATCCTTTCTTAAAAGTCATTCAAAAACGAAAATACTTTCTCCATAACTCCTAAATTTCTTAACTCCATATTTCTATCCTCAAAATTTACTAAAATGTTGTTAGTTAAGTACGAGATGAAAAAGATTATTTCCAAAAATACTTTTTGATTGATTTGAAGTATCACGGACACAATAGAATAATCCATCACTTTCTATGCTTCAAAAAATATGTTACAGAGAAAAAAAAAGCAATTTTTTTTTGTCAACTCTTTTTCAGAATAAGTCTTAGTTTCTCCAAGCAAAATCATCACGAGCACCATAATGGATTGTTTTTCTGCGCTTCATTTACCATAAACAAAACAAATTTACCAAATTATCATCCGTATTCGTTTAGTATTCGAACTGAAAGATCTTTGTTCCCGGTGAAAGAAATCAGAACACAATTCGATTCCCAGTGCGTGAAAATAAAATTGTCTGCCAATTATGTTCCACTTTTTAATTGGCAAAAAAAAACTTGCAATAAATCCATAGGAGACTGCGTGTATATTTGCACGATCCGCATGCCAGCTTCCAGCTTATGTGAAAGAGAATTGTAGCCACCTTCTAATATTTATACTCGTCCACTTTTGGATTGTTACATACCAGTTATTGCGTATCACTTTCAGTATGAGGAAAGTGGTTTTTTTTATTTTTTTCAAATCCTGATGCCCACCAGATCAATGTGGGGGAAAATAATGAAGAAGGATTTTCCCCCGGAACAAATCTAGGCTATCGTCTGCGCCAATGGGTGAAATTCCTCGATGGCATTGCGTCACCACAAAGAACGTTTTCTGTTCTCTTCCTTTAAGTAGGGCGGGTTTTAACCATCTTTGTTCCTGGTTTGGGCCCCTCCTGTTTTCACTGATAATTTCACTTTCAGGTGGACTGGTTTCTTTTTTTTTATTAATTTCATTTCTTCTTACGGACCACCACCCGCAGTATTTAAAGACGATTGTCGCAGTTCGCAGGTCAGTTCTGTTTCAAATTAGGAATAGTGAAGAAGATACAAAGAATTGGGATTCATTTGTTCAGAATTACCTGGATTATTCGGTGAGTGAGCTTGCTTTTTGAGGTTTCGACTGAATGGAATATATATTATTGGTTTATTTGTATCAATGTTTTTAAGGTTTTAAATAAGAAATAATATTTGGTTTTTAACAATTTAATAAGAGGGCTTAATTTAATGAAAATTTTTAATTAAATTATTTTTATTTGTTAATATTTTCAAGTATAATATTTTAGCTGAGTTTTCTTTTTTTAGTGATATTTTAAATTAACTTCTTATACAAAAGATGTTATGAAAGCATAATTGCAGAAAAGATATAGAATTAAATCTATTCGCATAATGATCAAAATTTAAGGTTTTGGAGCATTACATATTGCAAAGCAGAAAGTATGATTAAAAAAAACATTTACTAACGGATTAATGCAGTAGTATCTTCGTTTATTATTAAAAGCTATTTAAAATATTTTACGAATAGGATAATGTTCTTATTCAATATCAATGCAGATATTTATAATAGTATTTAAAATCTTAAAAAAATTTCATATAGTAAGCAACTTCATTTAATTAATAAATATGATTATTAAATAATTCTATTTGTTATCATTTGTTAATGACTTTCTTAAGATAAAGCATTGCAAACTGTTCCCATTTTATGTAAAAGATAAAAAGTTTGTTTTTTGGACTAAATACCTATATATATAGATCTGTATCTATTTATCTATCTATCTATCTATATATATATATATATATATATATATATATATATATATATATATATATATATATCACTAAATAAGCTTTTCTAGAAATTTTAAAATTTTATGTCTGCCTTAATATGTAATAATTTTCAATATCACCAAAATTGAAGTAATATTTAAATTTAACAATAATAAAAAAGTTAAATATAGTGAGTTAAAATTTATATACATGAAATACTAAATATGTAAATTATATGAAATATAATTACATACGTTAGTATTTCAGGTGTTTCAGTATTTCAGTTCATGTTAGAAATACACCTGAAATACTAACATACGAAAATTTGTTATAAATTAAAATTACAGTTATTAAACGATAGATTTAAAGAAATAACAATAATTTTCGGAAGTAAAGCATTTTTCGTTATAATTCGTTTGCCATTTCATTGCATTCATAACAAGACATTTTAAGCTAAAATATATTGCGTTGAACAGCCGAATAATTTAGTGCTTACCATAATATATTTTATTTAAAAGTGAGCTTTGTGAAGAAAATTATCAATAAAAATAAATTATTAAGAAAACTAGAATCAAGAATTTTTAAACACACAAAAAAAAAATATTCTCTTATACAATATCAGCCTTCATAAATATTAGTAGTATTATAATAAAATTATTATAAAGCATTGACTTTATTACGAAAGGGAAAGTTTTATTGAATTAAAAAATCTAATTAGAATTGACCTGGATACAAAGAAAATACATTTTTTTCTTTATGGTAGAGTTTTCTAGTGATAAGAAATATAAATAGTTTAAAAACTTTATATTAAACAAATATTAAGGTAAATGCGATATTTATGATATACTATAAATACTGTATAAGAAGCGAATTTTATCACAATCATCACACTTTTACAACAATGCTACATTGTTTTAGTGCTGAAACAAAAGTAAAATCATATCTCCAGGGGGAATAGGTCAGTACAGGAAGTACTTCTAAGTGGCCAGGCAAGTTCCGTTTCAAGTTGATGAAATGGTTGAGGAAGTGTGCAAGTCCATTTAAAGAAGACTTTTTTTCTGCCTATGTAGAATGGGAACAAGTGGATTGCTCCTGGAATCAGTTTATCTATCCTTTTCCTTCAAGTATGCAAATGGTCGAAAACTAGTACAAGAAACTTTCAGTTGTGGGCGGGTGTTTTAGAACTGGTTTATAAATGTTTTGCTTTTTACTTTCTGTTTGATTTATATATTCTTTGGTTCATCACATTGTTCAGTCTTATTTGACCAGCAGCAGGTAAGCATCTATTGACTGGAGCAGCATGGAGCATCTATTGACTCTTATGTTACAATGACACCTAATTTATTATATTTTATTTATTTATTATTTATTTTATTTATAAATATACTATTAATGTTGACATTATTTGGAAGAAATAATAAGTGTTTGTGTTCATAATTGAAGCCTCAACTAATTAAAATTTTTAATAATAATTGCATAATATTATTATATTAAGTTTTATTTGATATTTAAGTTTTTGGAAATTGCATTTTTGCAGTTAATATTAACATCATACTTTTATTTTCTTGCCATTACGTTATTCTATAATAAAAGTTAAAACAAATATCGAAGTTAATTTTGTATGTTAAGTTTATTTTAAAAATTTGGAAATGCATTTTTTGTTCATTTAATTGAGTAATTAAAAAAAATTAAATAAACGTATTAAGAATTTTGTTTTAAAAATATAATTTAACAAATTCAAAAAATTACATTAAAGTAATAAATATTAAAGTTAAATTTTACAAATTTTTAATTCATATAAACTTAACCCAAAACCCCTTAAACCCAATTGGGATTCTAGATTTAATTCATTCGTAGATTGATTTCTTTTAATCGAATTTTTATATACAGACAGAATTAAACTTCTTTTTATCATTTTTTTTACTCGATTATTTATTGGTAATTGTAGATTTAAAATAATACCAAATAAATTAAGATTTTTATTATAAAATCTAGTTTTAGATAACCATAAAGAGCCAATATTATAATAAATTACTTTTTCTACAATTATTTATACAAATAATAAAAAAATGAACTACTTATTTTCAGCATATTGCAGAAAATAATAAATGAATTTAAAATGCATAGTTAATTACAGCTCCTTCATTTTCAGAGGAATCGACAACATGAGGAGTTTCGTAGTATTTGCTCTCTGTCTCGTAATAGCCGCAGTTGTTATCCAACAATCTGAAGCTGGCGGCCACCTGAAGTTGAAGAGATTGATCAAGTATGGACTCATAGCTAAAGCTTTGACCGGAAAGAAAATCTTTTTGCCTCTCCCATTGCCTCTGCCTGTTCCCATATTCAAAGAGAATGTCCACCACACACCTTACCCGTGAGTTGCAAAATTTAATTATCCTTTTACAAAGAAAAAAAACCTTAAATAGTAAGATTAAATTTTATTTGTAGTTAATTAGACATATTTCGCCTTTGTTTGCTTGTCATATAAATAATATTGATGTTAATATTATATAATATCTTGATATTTATTTGCTAAAATATTTTTAGTAAACGAAATATAATTTTAAATACTTTAATATTTTAACAAATAAACTTATATCGCCATTTAAATAAAGCATATTAATAATAGAATACTTTTTATTGTTTTTCCAATAAAATATTAACGAATAAATCAATATATTTAAAATACGTTAGAATGCAGAACAGACATCTAATATTCTCTCATAATTTTATATCTAGGATGTACTAATGAATGATTTTAAATATTTTTTTTTGTAACAATTTAATTATTTATGATTTTTTTATTTTTCATTTGATATTGTTTTTTATAAACCGTTAAAGTATTTTTTAAAGTTTTAATAGTATAATGTTTAAATAGATAATTAACTAGTCATTACATTAAATTTTGGCGTCGTAATAATTTTTATAATTCAGGCAATTAATAGGAATGAAAAAAAATCTTATATATTTCTATAATTTTGTTATTTATTCTTATTGCCTTTTACTTACAAAGATAAAAACGGTTTTATTTTAAGACTAAATATGTATACATGCTAATATTTTTAATTTTGAGATAATTAACTAATATTTAAATTTCTGAGCGATTGTAGATTTTCATTTTTTACATCGTACGTAAAAATAAGTCATCATATTAATTGTTGAGTTACTACCTTCAAAATGATGTATTCAATTTATATTTGAAAGAAAGCAAATTATATCATTATCATTTAACATAGTGTCAAAATCGGTCCAATAGAAGAAAATTGTTATAATTTAATTTAACTTGTGTATTAATTACATGATGTAAATATTAAAAACATCATCCAGTTGTTCATATTAAGTAAAAAAAAGAAAATATCACGATGAAAGACATAATTTTAATAAATAACTTCAATGATAAAAAATTTTGATGATACTACTTTAATGATATATTATCATAATACAATGCTAAACTGTGTTGCATTCATAATACAACTGCAGCAGTTTTAACATTGTTAATAATTATTAACGCTTATTATCAAGTATTGTTAACAGTATTTTCATAAGCATTAATTTTGTTCCCACCGGTTTTTTTCTAATACTAAACGCATAAAGTAAACAAAACATAATTTAGAGTACAAGATTGATTTAATTATTCGGAGTATTTGCATCTTAACTTAAATTTGCTCCATTTGTATGACAACTCGAACTTTTATTTATGTTTAATAACTTATTATACGATGTTTTAAAAACCATTGAATGATACAATAGACATTTAAAATGTTTACTTAACTCAATATATTAACTTCCTAAATTGTAATTTTTTTTTTAAAATAACGTTCAGGATTTATAATATGTAACTTATTTAGTTTAATTTATTGAAAACATTGATTTTAAGCCATCTAATCTTGCCTGATATTGTAATAATTATATTTAAGGGGAGTTTCATTTTGTCTAATTATTTTTAAAATCTAATCAGATAATAACCATAAATTGTATTTGTGTTACATTCCTTGTAACACAAACCTAACCTTGTGTAAACATTCCTTGTATGAAACTACAACTTTTGTGTTTTATTGCTATTTAACCATGAACAATTTTATTTTTTATGTCTGATGCTATATTGCCTTCATTTTTAATCCTTAATTATTTAATGGGAAAATTAGATGCAATAAAAGTTCAATCTGATAGAAAAAAATAAACACACGATGAATAGCTGGATCAGATAGATTATAGCGATAAAATTACAACATTGCACAAGGTACTAAAGAGTTTTAGTGCAGACTTTTCAGTAGATACAGCTAAGGTCAGTCCTGATTATTGCATTAAAATGAAATTGCTTTAAATATTCTTTAGAAGACATCAAAAAGACATATTATTGTTCTGTATTTTACATTGCGATTAATTGTTTTCTAAATAAAATTAATCCAACCAGAGAATAATTTTCAAAACATAGACATTATCTTTCAAGATATTTTCCCGTTATGATTATATTATAGCGCGATATAATTTATGACTAGGATTTCCTGTTGCGTTCATTTCAAGATCAATAAACTAGAAGTGAGTTTTCATGCCAAATTTAAAAGTGAATTTAATCAATTTTTTTTTATTTCAGTGTCAACCACCACACCCATGCTGAAATCGGCTACGGATTAGAACAGGGACATGGAGGATACGGTGGTGGTGGATATGGAGGTGGACACGGCGGCGGTTTCGGTGGTGGTTTCGGAGGTGGTTTCGGAGGAGGATATGGTGGAGGAGAATACGGCGGTGGATGGTGAAAAGTGCCAAAATTTAGAACATTTTCTGTGTTGTAATCTCTTTGCCATCACATCATGCCGAAAGGCCACACTCAGGATTCTATTGTACATAATTTTTTTCTGGCCGTTGCAATCAGGTGCTAACTTGTATCCAATCAAATGTACATTTTTATCGTTAGGTATATGCGCGAAACATTATTGATTATTTTATTCATTTATTGATTATTTTATTCATTTATTGATTATTTTAAATTTTATCATTTATTGGTTATTTTAATGATTTTATTCAGATATTAATATTTTGTGTAGATAAATTTGATTAATTTAAAAAAGTTAAATAATGGTGGTCAATTTTACTTTTAACTATATTCTAATATATTTATTAAATGATGAAAAATTGTTTAAAATATATTAGAATGTAGTTAAATTATATTCTGATCTGTAAATATAGAAATTCTAAATGTTTTTTAAAATTTTGTAGATAAAAACTATTAGATTTTTTATAATATACGAAACCTACAACAACAAAGGCATTTAAATTATAACGAAAAGAACTGATCACCCTGTGCTTATTTATTTTCTTATAAAAAAGAAAAGGATAAAATAATAGAAAAGTTTTGAAATATAAATGATTTTGCATTCTTAGCAAAATAAAAATTCTTAAGAAGAGAATAAAAATAAAATAAATAATGCAGTTGATGTATATATACCAAATAAAATATTTACATATTAAAGAATTAAACGCAGTGTTGAATTAAGATATTTTGAAAGGAAAAGAAAATGAAAAAATCCATGCTGAATTAATTTCTGTAAATATATAAATAAGTAAATTTGCAATTCTGCAAGACGCACAGTAAAAGAATTTTATAGTCAATATTTTGCCAGAGTTTAGCAAAAAGGCATTATTTGTCTGTGATTTTAAATATAAAATGTGTTATCTGAAAATATCATAAAATGTTGTTATTGAGATGAATGCTCAAATTGTCACCCACAAATAAATGCTTTTTTTAATCTTGTTGTGAACGGTCTGTCATACATCTGTAAAATGCTCATTGTTTTTGTATCTTTAATTTTTTTTACCCATTTATTTGGTGTCAAATAAACTTTTTTAGTTAAACGTTTTTTTAAAAATTATTTCTGAGTTGTTCCATTTATTTTATTATTTTTAATGATGGTTGTAATCTTTTATACGCAATTTGAAACTTTAATTCAGATTTTTTAAAGACACTACATTTTCTTAAACAATTTGCTGATCTGTGAAGATACATAAAAAATTATAAAACATTATGCTGTTATTATAAATGATTTTGATTAAGAAAATAAAAAAACAATTACCATTTGCATAAATAAATATGTGTATCGAAAGCACTTCAATATTAGTCAAAACTAATTATATAGAACTAAATACAACATTTAAAAAATATGAATGCCTTATTTATATAATATGATAAGAGAAAATTAAAAAAATAATTATAATTCAAGATAATTTATCATTATCAAGAAGTTAACTGAAATAAACTTATTAATACTTATAGTATATAATGTAGTATATTATATACTATAATATATAATATAATTTATAATAATATATAATTATTATATTAACTTACTTATAGACATACAAACGTTTTTTTTTAAATAAAGCAAAAATTTGAAATTTGGTTATCACTTTTATGCAGCTTAATTTCCTAATTTAAGAATGATTTTTCACTTAATATTTAGAGTAAAAAAATCAAAAAAAGGGTTTTATAAAATGAAATGATGATAAAATAGTCTGTTAAATAACAAATACCGTGATGTCGTAATAGATAAATATGAATATAAATCAAATTTTTCTCCAAATCAAAATTTATACAATTACATATTTTTATATAATGTAAAGCATAAAAGAACATTAAGATTATCATAGGAATTTTTTAAAAATATCTCGACTTTTCAATGTAATTTACGAAGTTAATTTCAGTCTTATAAAATTGTTATATTTTAATAATGTTATTTATTGACATATATATATTAAATAATATTGTATACATATGCCAAATCAACCAAAAATGAACAATAAACCTGAAAACAAAATAATATATTCACATTTAAGAAAGTTTCATGATATTCAGTTTTATTATTTCAAAATATAGAAAATTTCTTTGACAAAATACGTAAGCATGACACTATAAAATAATATTTACAGAAGGGCTATAATTAGAACTACTACTACGCCACACCACATCACTGTGCTTAGAGCTGAGATGCCCCTATACAGTTTGGGAATAATGTGGGTGAGAAGTCTGACTGGATTCCGTGACGCTCTTACAGTCATATGAGACCGGGACCTACGGCTTAAAGTAGATTCCGAACCACTACAAACATCCATGGCACCGCCGGGATTCGAACTCGAAACCAATGGCATCGAACGCCAAATACTCGGCCATTCAGGCCCCGCCATAATTAAAACAGAGATGTTTAGAGGATAACTATAAAAATGTTTTTCTACTATAAAGCCTGTGTAATTTTTGCGATTTAGGGAGCTTTTTCTTCGGCCAAGCTCATGCAAATCTGGCGTATGCACTAAAAAAAAAGTATTGAAAATGTCGTTTTGATTTATTAAAGCTCACACAAATTTATACCCTTAGAAGTCAAAATTGCATTCTTTGTTGGAGTAAAATATGCACAAGAAATACAGAAAGTTAATGTTTAAAAAGTTACATTGGTATAATATTTTACATTAATTTTATTGGTAACTACTAGTATTAATTTTTTTATAATTTTATTTTTTATGTATTTTCTCTTAGTGCACTTTACTTATTTTTGTATTGAAAATTTTTTTTGTACTCTTGTGGTTCAATAAGTTTCCTTTGGACGTATTCCACAAAGTGATTGCATTCTCTTAACCTTTTTTTTGCTGCAATATGCGACAAATTTCGATTGATTTGCTTGATATACAATATACAACCACATATTGCATGTTAACAATTCTACAACAACTACTTTTATATGACTCAAGAAATAATAGGAATTTAACAAAATAAAACATTTTATTTCGGGATCAAAACAGTTTTCACGGTAGTGGTCGAAACGTCATATCCTCATTTAAACAGCCTTGATAGCTTGGTAGCTCACCTTTAATTAAAATGTAAATGAACTTACGAAATATTGAAGGTGCAACTTTGACATTTTGTGAATTTCTATGAAAGGAGTAAAGCTATAATTTGACCAAATAAGAAAAAAATTGGTATTTTGACCATTTGCAAGATTGTACCTACAACAAAAGTTTCCTGTTTAAAAGAAAGAAAATTTAAAATTTAAAATATTTGTTCATGTTAATTAATTATTACATTTTGAAATTAATTTTTAAAATTTAGGGTGTTTAAATAATAGCAATACGATTCTCAGACACCCAAATGTTTAAAATCATCGGCAATTATTTTTGAATTGCCGATCATTTCTTTGGTGGCTTAGTTGAAAAATGACAATCTTTTTAATCATTAAAAAAAAAAAACTTTTGAGAATTTTCTGAGCAAAATTGGAAAACAGAACCACAAAATACTCAGAAGGTATATTGCGCTGACACATAGCATTTATTTTATATTATAATGCACGTACAATGAATATGAATACATTTGTTGGTGGTGATCTATTTATGATGCTGATTTTTATGGTAACCATTATACACGTGTAGTCTTTATGGCAACCATTATGCACCATTAGCATTATACTAATAAAAGTCAAATTTATGTATGCAATAGTTGGTGTTATCGTGTTCTTTTGATATTCTTACTAATTCATCTATTTTATTCATTTAATTTTAATCTTTTATCTGCTTTTAGTATAACATTAGAATATATTAAAAAAATACGAGTTAATTTACATGTAACTAGTTATTTAACTTTTTGTTGGGGGCATAATATTACATGTAAGATTAAGTACAACTTTTAAGTTCATAAAGGAAAAATTGAGTGGTAAATATGTTATGTACAGTAAGAAAGTTAAAATTATTTCAAAATATAATTTGGCATTATTTAACAATACATATTTTCAAATATTAATACAAGAAAAAATATCAAGTATATGCTAGACATTTGTAAAATGAGATACACAAGTTTAAGAAATAATTCAATTCATATTTTTCAGTTCCTTCTATTAGCTTACACTCTCCCTATATATATCTAGTTCAAATTTTCAATCGTTCATAAAATACTTTTTATTCATCCACTCAAGTTCAAATACATTTTTTTAACTTGTAGTGAGGACACTTGATGTTAATACAGTGTTTTCAAATATTAATTCAGTAATTAAATTTAATTCATTAATTTTAGTTTTTTTCTAGATTTAAGTTGCATGTATCTACCAATAAATGGCGCCAGATAAACTTAAAAAAATGAATGAAAATTATTTATAAATGACTTCCTGCAATGTAGTGAAAAAAAAGTAGGAATTGACTTTAAATTTTTTTTTTAATATTACTTGTTCATATTACAAATGCAATGTTATAATGTGCCTAGCGATTGTGATGCTGTTCACAAATACTTACAAGTGAAAGACGAATCTTCGGTTCTCCGCATTTGAATGCTTAAACTGAGAATGTCGCTCTCAAATGCATTTCGTTTCAATATGTAAGAAAATATGTTTGTGAAACATGCGAAAACGTTTGCCAGCTTTCGGAGAAGTAAAATGTCAGCTCATATAATGTCCACTTTTGATCTCGCATCAAAATATTTAAGAATTTTCCGAAAGACAATAGGAGACTTATCGGTAAGTGTTTGCTTGTCCAGGTAACGCTAAGATGCTCGGAGTAAAGCATTCGCGAACAACTCTCGATGCTCAAGCATTCAAATGTGGACTCGGCTAGTAACAGCATCCACATTTTATTCTATGTTTGACGAAGGGCTCGATCTAACCTGTCTCTTTTTGCATCACATTACCTTTTTCTCTCAATAATACGTATCGAGCTTGAAATCATCAGTCATAGTCGATTTACAAATATTTGTTTTCGACTTTCATAGATTTAAAAAAAAAAATTATCTTGTTAATTTTTTTTTTTTTTTGTTAATTTTTTCATTTAAATTTATTCAGAGTAAATTATTTATTAGTTTTATACTACAAAATGAGTAATATAGTAATATTTCAAGAATATATATATATATTCATGGCACGACAAAGCAAGTCTTTTATCCGAATAAAAGTTTGCATTAATTTATTTTGAAATAAATATATTATTGAATATAATTTTGAAATATATATATTTTTTTGTTAAGTTTTTCATTTAAATTTATTCAGAGTAAATTATTTATTAGTTTTATACTACAAAATGAGTACTATAGTAATATTTCAAGAATATATATATATATATTCATGGCACGACAAAGCAAGTCTTTTATCCAAATAAAAGTTTGCATTAATTTATTTTGAAATAAATATTCATCTTTTTTTATTTCTATTTAAAAATATTCTGCATCCTTCTTTGAAGTAAGAATATAATACATGGTTAAAATTTCTCGTTCAAAATGTTTTTAGAATAAACCAGTTTATTATTGTAAAAAATTTTTATTTTTAGAAATAATAATATTTATATATTTACATAAGGATTATTTTATTCAATATCTTTCTCCTGTTCTTTTTTCCGTTAAAGAATTGGATTCTCCTTCTTTCATCAGCATTTATTTAATATAGTAATAAAAAACAAGTAACATAAAATAAAATTTTTAAGTCAATTCCTACTTTTTTTTCACTGTATTGCAGAAAGTCCTCTTATAAATAATTTTCATTCATTTTTTTAAATTTATCTGGCGCCATCTATTGGTAGATATATGCAACTTAAATCTAAAAAAACTAAAATTAAATAATTTAGTTACTGAATTAATATTTGAAAAAACTGTATTAACATCAAGTGTCATTCACTACAAATTAAAAAAAAATGTATTTAAACTTGAGTGGATGAATAAAAAGTAATTTATTAACGATTGAACATTTGAACAAGATATATAAACATATATAGGGAGAGTGTGAACTAATAGTAGGAATTGAAAAAATATATTTGAACTTGAGTGGATGAATAAAAAGTATTTTATTAACGATTAAAAATTTGAATAAGATAAATAAATATAAATAGGGTGAGTGTGAACTAATAGTAGGAATTGAAAAAAAGTATTTGAACTTGAATGGATGAATAAAAAGTATTTTATTAACGATTGAAAAGTTGAACAAGATATATATATATATATATATAGGGAGAGTATGAGCTAATAGAAGGAATTAAAATAAGAGGAAAATAAAAGTAATTTAAATGCTAATGTAAAATAAAATTTAACTTAAAAACTCCAGTACTAAAATGTCCATTTTTCTTAGGATTTGCTGTAGTTTCTTTTTTTTTTTAGATGAAGTATAACCAAAAATTACACAAAATTTCAATTAATTATTGCAATTAAAAAAATTACAAATTTTGAAAATAAATTTACGATAAAATATTTGTATTTTTCATTAATATAAACCACTTTTAAATGCCAATCCAAATAATTCAATTATTCGTTCTATACCCCATTTTACATAACTAAGTATTTTACATCGTTGCCATTTCGAAAAAAATGTAGTGTGCAGGTTGGTGACCCGATTGTAACTGGGTGGGGTTGGGCTGAGATACTTGAGGTACATGTTGGAGAACTCATAGCTTTTTTCACACAAGCACAAATACCACACACATACAATTAGAGACATACACTATTTAGCACATTTAAAGACATATAATTATAGATTCAAGGAGTGATTCCACTTCTAGGCAGAAAACCCAATGCTTCCGACTGAGAGTCTGTGTGCCAACTAATAAGCTGGCTTGCATTCAATATATTTCCTCTTGGGTTGAGAAACATATAAAAGTTTCTCAGCGGGAGTGCAGGTTGCACTTGTTAACTATTTTTTAATGTAAATGGTGATAGATGGTGTCACTAGCACAGAAATATAATGAGGTGTGCCGCTATGGAGCCACCTAGGTAAGAACAAGGATGGATGTAAACAACGAAGGTTGATGATGGCGAGCAATGGCTTTAAAACGTTTATAAAATGTTATTAAATATATATATTCAATTTTAAATCACTGAGAATCATTTTATTTAATGAAAAGATAGAAAAACGCCAACACACTGTACTTCCTCTCCGATAAGAGTCTCGTGGTCTACTGGCCATTTTTCCTGAACATCAAAGGGCAGGAGGAAACAGGGTTACACAAAAAGAATTTTGTCTTGGGGGTTTTTTTTTACTGCTTTTTTAATTTTAACTTTTTTTAACATAATTTGTTATATTGTGTTGCAACATATTTGTATTATTCAATAATTATGTTGATATATGAAAATTGTTACAATTGAAAATATTAAAATATCACTAAACTAAAGTTAATCCTATTGTTTGTTAACCACATATTCTTTCAATTTTTTTTTTCATTTACGTTATCTTTTTCTTAATAAAATTACCAGATTATTATAATAGTCAAATGCCAATTTGACCTGAGGTGATTTGTTTCCAGAGCAAAAAATAAATAATAATTATTATATCTACTATATTGCATATTATATTATATTGTAACGCCAAATGTGTAAATGCCATGTAATACATTGAATTACTGTAACAACAGACCATGTTTGCTAATTTCTATATAAAAATTGATGAGAGTTACTTTTAAATTTGAAAAACATTCATTAAAATTTAGCAGGATATAAACGAATGATATGGAAAGTGGTCATAGAAGTAAAATTAATTATAAGTAATAACAATTTTTCTTCTCGTCTGCTCTAGTAAAACAGAGTTAAAATAATATTAGAGAGTTTTTGCATACCGTACGTTAGTTACCGTAAGACGTCCGTTAGCTTTTTCTCCCTAGCGCGCATGCTCAGTTTCCTATGAGCATGCGCGCTAGGGAGAAAAAGCTAACGGACGTCCTACGGTAACTAACGTACGGTATGCAAAAACTCTCTATTAATTAAAAGAAATAACATAACATATTTTGAAGTAGTAAAAATTCTTAGCAAAAGCACATTCTTAGCACATTCAAGCAAAATTCTTAGCAGGATTCCTCCTACGCACTGGCAGGAGTGCCCTCCTGTGGCGTTCAGGAGAAATAGTTAGTAAGCCACGAGACTCTCATCAGAGAGAAAGAGAGACCTGCCCTGCAGCTGAGAAACGTTTAATTTATAGTCTCTCTTTAAGAGAGGAAATATATTTAACGCAACTTTGAGTAATAGTTGGCTTACAGACGCTCACACGGAGAAGTATCCCTGTGCGTACCTGAGTATCGGGTTTTCGGCTTAATGTGAGTGAAGTCCTTCCACGAATCTATAATTATCCGTCTTTAAAAATGTTAAATATTGTGTGTCTCTAATTGTATGTGTGTTGTGTTTGTGCGTGTGTCAATAAAGCTGTGAGTTCTCCAAACTTCCAAAAAGAGTGTCTTTGTATAAAGGAATTGAACTACATGGCTTTAAATTAGATGGACTAGTATCAGGGACTAATTTATCTAAATCATTGCTGATTGTAGTCTTTTCAGGCCTATTTGAATCATTCGAGTCGTCCTCATAATCATATGAGGCAAGAGGCTCATTTACTCTGAATTCTGTCCAATTTTTAGTTTTATTGTTTAAATTGGTAAAATTAAAAATTCCATTTGCTAGTCGTTTAGACTCATCAAAACGCACATTGTAAGTTTCAATTAGTTTTTTTTCCTCGAGTAACCAAAACACGGTATCCTCTAGTTGATCGAGCATAACCTAGCATTATTCAGTGCTTATCACGTAAATCAAGTTCAGTTATCAGTTGCTTAGGCGTTCCTACAAATACATGGCATCCAAATACTCTAAAATACGACATATTCTAAAATACGCCAAAATAAAGTTCATATGAAGTTTTTGGTTTAAATTTATGGCCTATTCTGTTTTTAACATATCAATGCCTCTGCTCAAAAACATTTATCAACACCGCTATCATTAAACATAGCTTTTATACAATCCATGACAGTTAAATTAAAACGTTCGGATACGCCATTTTGCTCTGATGAATAAATATTTGTTTTTTCACAATTAATTCCTGATCATTTAACTATTTTGAAAATTTATTGTGACAAAATTCCATACCATTATCACAATGCACAATAATAATTTTTACGATTCAAGACACGTTCAGCATTAGCTTGAAAAATTTTTAAACACTCAAAAACTTGGGATTTTTTTTTAAGAGGAAAACAGATCACCATTCTGGAAAAATCATCAATAATCGACAAAAATATTTGGCTCCACCACGAGATTCTACTGGTAATGTACCACATACATCCATGTGTAATTGTAATGGTTTAGTACTTCTTATTCGACCAATAGGTTTAAACGAAACTGGCTTAGATTTAACTAATTTACAGTTTTCCCAATTTAATTACTTTTTTTTTTAAATTTGGTAAACCATTTACTGCACAAACTTTGCTAGTCTTAATCAAATAAGCAAAATTTAAGTGACAAAATTTTTTATGCCAAAGCATAACATCTCCAGAATGATGTGCGTTTATCTCTTTAACATTTGAATTTTTAGCATTTTTATATAAATTCTTAAAGTCATATTCAGGTTTTAAGAAATACAAACAGTTGCATCTCTTAGCAAAAAATAACTTATTGCCGTCTGGTGCAAAGAACAATAGGAATCCATCTGAACATTTAAAACTACAATTTAATTGTTCGAGAATAGAAGCCGATAACAAATTGCATCTCAATTTAGGAGAATACATTACATTTTCTAAAATAATACAATTCTTTGTACCATTCACATTTACAGAAAAATTTCACTGTACCAATATTTTCTATAAGACTTTCTAAACCACCAACTGCTAAAGACATAGATTTAACCAACAGTACTTTGTAGATCAGTAAACAAATTAGCATTGTTACAAAATTGTTGGTTAACAGTAGTATCAATAATCCAATTAAATTTATCAGTTAATTCATTTATATTAATTTCTATAATTAAACTTTCATATTTATTACGGTTATTAAATCTATACTCATTATTGTCCTTTACATTAAAGGTATTTAACTTTAAAGAATCAGAGTTAAGATATTTACAATTCTGTTTTAAATGACCCATCTTTTTACACACGTAACAAGGGCCAATTTCCTTTTAAAATTTAGATTTAGGTTTATTCATTCAATCATAAACTTTTGAATTATCAGACATTTTGTTAATTTTATGGGTAACTACAAAGGCATTAACACTATTATCTATTTCAACTTTATTCATATCAGTTTTAAGTTATCTAATCCTATTCTCCTCTGCAATTAATTCCATTTCAATTTTATCTAACTTAAAATTTTTATCAGGCCATCTATACAAAATTTGTGCTATACCTTGAAAGTCAGGTGGGAGTGTCCTTATCGATTTTATAATATCGATAAGGGACATATCTTCGTGAGGGTGTCCAGCATCCATTAAACGCTTTACATGTTTACGGATTCTTGCTATGAATATATGAATATATATTCTTGGCATCAAATTTTATTTGGAAAAACTCGTCCAATAGGCGAATCACAGAAGCTCTTGACTTTGGCTCGAATTGTTCTTGAGGTAACTTCCATGCTTCAGCTACATCGTTTAAACTTGATAGTAAAGTCTTGTGCTGACCCCTCCACGTCGTAATAAATAGTAGAAAACGCACGATCTTTTCGTTGTTTATTTTCCAATCTTTCACGACGAGTCAAGGTCTCCTCTAAGCCGAGGTCTCCTCCGAGGTAGCCAACAGCCCCAGTCCATTAGTAGAAACCTCATATTTTCTTTCCAGGCTCTCCAATTTGTTTGGTTGAGCAAGGGGAAATGCTCCGTTCCTATAAGATCCATATCAGGCAAAAAGTCAAATCTGACGGTGGCCCTCATCACAAATCTCAAATTATAATCCAACTGCTTTACACACAACTGCTGCCCACAACCACTGTCGGAAAATTTAGCTTAGTGCCATGGTGTAGAGTATAGAAGAAGCAAGAATCACTACCTTCTAATTAATTTAAGAAAGTAAATTTTATTATAGATAAAGGTAAAAAAGTAAAACTTTACAAAAACCATATTTTTGGTTTTAACTTAATTATGATTAAATCCTGTTGCCTGCAGCCAGCCGCCCATCAAGCTGATGGATTATTAATTTATACATCCGTGACCGAAGTAACGATCAATTATATGCCTTCATCATATGACGTCGGACTCGGATGCAAAACGAAAGTGAAATATTTGCATGATTTCCAATACTTTGGTAAACAGAATGCCGATCAAAAGCAAGTGCGCAAACGATTTTCATAGCAATCTTTGGATCAATAGGGATCCGACCGATTTTGTGCGGCGATTTGCCACCATGGATGAGACATGGGTCTACCACTACACTCCAGAAACAAAACAGCAAGAGTGTGTGGAAGCCGGTGGCTCAGCTCCAAAGAAAGCGAAGTCGATCGCATCTGCCGGAAAAGTCATGGCCAGCGTGTTTTGGGAGGCGAAAGGGATCATGTTAAGTGATTACCTTGCAAAAGGCAAAACAATTACAAGCGAGTATTACTCCAACCTTCTTTACCAGCTGGATGCCAAAATTCGCGAGAAGAGGCCTGGATTGTAAAAGAAAAAAGTCATCTTTCATCAGGACAACGCACCTGTGGCGATGGGAAAAACCCCATTTGGTACACTCAAGACTTTCATTTGTTCCCAAACTTGAAGAAAATTTTTGTGGGAAGCGATTCGCATCCAATGAAGAAGTTGAGAGGGCCGTAGATGAATATTTTCACAACCTTCCATACTCTCACTTCCGGGAAGGAATACTGATGTTGGAGAAACGTTGGACCAAGTGTGTTGAAGTCAAGGGAGATTATGTAAAAAAATAAAATCATTTTTTAACTGAAAGTCGTAGTCTTTCATTGTCCGGCCGAGAACTTTTCACCTTAACCTCGTAATTTAAACCAAAATTTTGTTTATTTTCTGTGAACGGTATAACAGCTACCGGCTCATATATTGTGAAGTTTTTTTTATTACAATACCCCTATATATATATATATATATATATATATATATATATATATAAACAAAGTAAATTATTTTACAATAATAAATACAGAAAAACTAGATACGTTATTTATTCAGATCCATTAAAGCTGAAACGCTATAAAAATAAAGTAACAGATGGTAAAATTAGCTGATAAATTATTAGACAATCAAAGAAATTTTAGAAGAATTTTAAAATGCCCATTTATCTCCTCCTTCCCAATTTATTTTAGTCTTAATTTTAATAAATTTTCTAAAAACACAATTTTATGGATTAAAAACAGTTTAAATAACTTTCAAAATGAATTTTTTAAAAACAATTTAAATGTCTTTTTAAATAACCTACGCAATTGAATGGTTTATTTATTTATTTAGCTTTTTGTATGAAAAATGGCCTACATTTAAAATAATTGCAGAACTAAAAATAACTGGTTTTTCTTGATGTACGAAAACTAAATAAAACACATAAATCCCCACACCAGTGGCAAGAGATTTGTACGATTTAAAAAATGTATTAAAGTTTTTTCAAGTAGATACATATAAAGATCCCTAGTGAATTACAATATAAAAATATTTTGTAAAAGTAGAATTAAATAATGTATGGTATTTATTTTAATCATTTTGTACAATCAAACATTGTGCATTGTGTTGTCATTTTTAACAATTCATTTCTTTGCCAATAAGTGTTTTCTTTATCAGTCAAAAATCTAAATATCACACCCAATTTTTTTTCTTTGTTCCAAATGGCGTGAAGCTGTATCAGCTATTCGTGACACATGGATATTTTAATGAATACTTTAAAGAACATCACAATATCTTTTTAATCAAGTTTCACTAGCTTGCTGATTTTTTTATTGTAATTTATGAAACAATTTAATCTTATGCTTAAAATATAATAACAACTTATTTAATTCAGGTTTTTAATTAAAGCTTTTATTGAAACTAAAATTAAAATATATATATGTAATGCAATAATTATAAATAAACCAAAAAAGTAGTTATAAATAACCCAAGAAATCTAAGAAGAATTTAAAAATTCTATTTTAATTTCTTAGTTAATTAGATATCTATTTAATGGTCTATTTTAAATAGTTTTATATTTTAAAACCATTTTAAGGTAGTAAAGTTGAATTTCCAAGAGTATTTTAGAAACATATTTATCCAAGTAAGAAATTGATAGATTTATATTTCTTTAAAGTTCTGATAAAATATATCATTAATTGATGATCGCATTTTTAAGTACAGGATTATTTAATTTTATTAATAATATGCAACAATTAAATCAACAATCTTAGAAGAAAAGGCGAAAGTTTTTCTAGAGGAATTTTGAAAAAATCGAACAAAATTTGAGTTATTTATATTAGAAAAAAAAATACGGAACAACCCCTCTTTCCCCAACCGCTTTATAAAGATAAAGGCACGTTGTTTAAACAATTAAATCTATAAACAAATCTACCACTTTAAGGCTGCACTTGTAAGGCTGTATTCCTAGAGTCTTTACTGAATGAGTATGATTAACCTTTCGCTAGTGCATTCTCCATTAATCCATAAATTAGGTAACGATAAGGTTAAACTGCAAAACAGGTGTTGACGTGAGATTTATAAATTATTGTTATAAAGTTGTTGTGGTTGTTGTATCCTTTGAGTACAAGAAAATCAAATATCTTGGTGCTCCAGAATAATATTGACTATGTCGATTGCCAGCTGGGAAAGTGTAAATCCTCTTTTGGAGGATGGTCCAGACAATGTATGGCGGTTGTAACAGCTAGAAAATCAAAGACTTGTTGAATAACTCGAAATCAGAACAGTTGCCACACTTTTTGGGTTTTTTAACGCCATCAGCAGAAATTTTAATATTTTTGTGGTGCTTCATCTTTAAACTTGTGAGAGTAGTAGCTGTTTTCCTGTCGACATTTAGTTATGCAATTTGGTATTTAGTTTCAATCTTAGAAGGAATTATAAGTTTAGATTTTCTTTGCCAAAGAATAGACATTCTTCGCCAAAGAAACTGCAACTGCATTAAATTTCAAATCCACATAAACTGGGATACAGTGCAGGATACACATTCTATGCAAGCAGTGGATTTGTTCTAAAAGAAGTATAATGCTCAAAATCATACCCGAAAAACCTTTATTAAAAGCCTGTAGGGCAGACCTTGAGTCACTGAAGATATTAATTCCATTTATTTGTTATGATGGAGGTAGATAGGCCTCAAATGCCTTTTGAATGACTAGCAGTTCTCTGCGAAGTTTAGATGCAATTTTTCCAGCACCGACTGCAATTTCAAATCAGCAACCTTCGTTACAAAACGTTGAGTCGGATGATCCATCAGTGTAAGCAGTAATGTGATTGCGTGATGAAAGTGACTTTATTATTTTGAACCCCAATCCTTTAGTTTCTCCTTTGGATCTCTTAGAGCAGTGTTCATTATGATCAAGAACTATTGTGGTGTTTTGAGGCACTGTCCTATTGAATGGAGGGTTCCTTAGTAAATATGAGTGGATTATTAGGTGGATTATTTCTCTTGTTGTCAAATTATAAGAATAATAATAGTACATATCTAATTTTAATTATAAAACATCTCAAACATCTTTATAATTAAAAAGTCACCTACTTTCCGACTCTATCATTGATGAAATTATGTAACTATTTATTTATCCTTGCAAAATCCAAAAGAATCTTATTATACATTATTAAGATATTAAAAAACCCAAATATCAACTTCTCACCTTTTAGTTTATCATTAACTGAGACACACTGAACAGATTTTAATGACATTAGATATGAACGTAAGGTGATAAAAAAATTATGGCATATAAGCATAATTATGCATAAGATTTCTCAGTACCTGAAGCTCTAAAACAGAGCTAATAATACCGTATGCAAAAATTGGGTTAATAGGACGAAGGTTAATTGGTACCTTCTGATAATTATGCAGCTTTCACAACGTGAATTCATACAAGAAATCAGGCAGTATATTAATACCTGAGGAAGTTGATCATACTCTTCAAGCTATACAACTTATAGATCCTTGATGGTTCTCTAAGTTGGAAGGCAAGTTTCTATTGTCCTTCCAGGACATTCCAGATACACTCTATAAAGTTTAAGTTTGAAGATCTGACTGGCCAATGTCTCCTGAGAATATCTTGACTTTCCAGAAATTCGTCGACCAATTGAGAATCGTGTGACGGCCTCTATGATACTAGAGATTTGTATCTTTATATGGAAATATTAGTCCTTCTTTTCGTTAAGTTCTCTTTAAGAAAATAGGCAAATATGTAAATTCGCAATTTTAAATATCATAATACATATGTATAAACAAATTGCTGAAACTTGCAAATTATAAATGAAGTTTGAAAAATACTAAGAAATAAACTTGGAAATTATAAAATACTTGGACTTTGTTTAGGTTGTAAAATTTCTTGATAAATGTGAATATAACACATGTTATATTCAATAATTATTTTGTTATATTCTATATGTCGTAGTCAATAATTATTATTAACAATAACGATAGATCAGTAGTTATAATTAACAATTAACCAATAGTTATATTAAGTAATATTTTAATTGCTTTAAGAGTTCCACGCGTTAGAAGAACTCTTAAAGTGAGAATAATTATTAATTGAAAGTGAAAGTAATAAGGATTGAAAGAATTATAAAATATTTGTTCTAAGAAGTTGTTATTTAAAGAACTTAAAAAGCTTGAAAAAGTTATATTTCAGGCACAGAAGAAAACATAAAGAGTCGCAGGGTAAAGTAAAATTGCTATAAATATAACCTCATTTACAGAGAATCTGAAATTAAATCCCTTAAATGTAATGACTCAAACATAAAAATTGAACTCTTAAAATTTTATATCAAATAATGCAAGATCTATATAACTTTATCAAATAGAATCTATGAAATAACTTGAAATATATTAATGTGATGAAACTCATTCAACTGTTTTTAGATCAACCAATATTATTGTCAAATTGAAAAGTCAAAAGAAAATTTTAATTTATTTTTCTTTCAATCAACTTTTAAAATTTTTATATATTTGACGGTTTATGTTGTCTTTTATAAATAAAAATAGATTTTAAATTTTAAAAAGATGTAATTTCATTAATCTCCTATCAAAAAATGCATCAATTTTTATGAAATTGAGTCCAATATTTATTTCATTTAATTTAAATCTAATATTAAATTAAATAATGCAAAAATAAATATAATATTAATTAAATAATAAAAATATAATATTGTAACAGTGCTCCTTCCAAAGCACTGCAAGAGCTTTGAAGGAATGGCGTTCAAGAGAAATGGTCAGTAGGCCTCGAGACTCTAACCCGAGAGGAGGTACAGCGAAATCATGCACTTTTGTTGAGAAACGCTTAAACTAAACTAGCTCCTCACCCCGACAAGAAATATATTATACACTACCCTGCTTATTAGTTGACCTACAGACTCTTACCCGGAAAGAAAGCATATTTCGCGCATCCAGAGCGTACCTGAGTTTCTTTATTTTCGGCTTAGAAGTGGAATCCTTCCACGAATCTATCATTACATGTCTTTAAATAAAGCTGTGTGTTCTCAAACCTGTGACTCAAGTCTCAACCCAACCAGAGTACAATCGAGTTGCACAACCCAAAACACTACAATACTAAAATATATAATATTTATACATAATATTACACTGAACTGACAAAAGTCATGGGATAGCAATATGCAAATTTTCAGATGGCCGTAGCATCGCGTAGAACACGTATAAATGCGCAGTGCTTTCGCAGAGCTTTCATTTCTGTTCAAGTTATTCATGTGAAGAGGTTTTGACGTGATGATATGACCGCACGACGGGAATTAACAGACTTTGAACGCGGAATGTTAGTTGGAGCCAGACGCATGGGTCATGCCATTTCGGAAATCGTTAGGGAATTCAACATTCCCAGATCCCTGTGTCAAGAGTGTGCCGAGAGTATGAAATTTCAGGCATAACATCCCACCATGGACAGCGCAGTGGTCGACCGCCTGCACTTAACGACCGAGACCGGCGACGTCTGCAAAGAGTCGTAAATTCTAACAGACAAGCAACACTGCGTCAAATAACCGCAGAAATCAATGTGAGATGTACAAGGAACTTGTC
The DNA here is from genome assembly GCA_021605075.1 of Caerostris darwini. Taxonomy (NCBI): domain Eukaryota; kingdom Metazoa; phylum Arthropoda; class Arachnida; order Araneae; family Araneidae; genus Caerostris; species Caerostris darwini. Next base: position 38,161 of record BPLQ01004925.1, on the reverse strand, counting down.
TGTTAGAACTGTGCGGAGAAATTTGGCTTTCTTGAGCTATTCCAGCAGAAGACCGACTCGAGTGCCATTACTGACAGAACGACATCGCTTGCAGCTACTCTCGTGGGCACGTGAGCATATCGGTTGGTCCGTAGATGAATGGAAAACCGTGGCCTGGTCCGATGAAACATGATTTCAGTTGGTAAGAGCTGATGGTAGGGTTCGAGTGTGGCGCAGACCCCACGAAGCCATGGACCCAAACTGTCAGCAAGGCACTGTTCAAGCTGGTGGTGGCTCCGTAATGGTGTGGGCTGTTTTTTCATGGCATGGACTTGGTCCTCTGGTGCTACTGGACCGAACATTGACTGGAAATGCTTGTGTTCAGCTACTTGGAGATCACTTGCAGACATTCATGGACTTCATGTACCCAAACAACGATGGGATTTTTATGGATGACAATGCGCCATGTCACCGGGCCACAACTGTTCGCGATTGGTTTGAAGAACATTCTGGACAATTCCAACGAATGATCTAGCCACCTAGATCACCCGACATGAATCCCATCGAGCATTTATGGGACATCATCGAGAGGTCTGTTCGTGCCCAAAATCCTGCACCATCAACGCTTTCACAATTATGGACGTCTATCGAGACAGCATGGCTCAATATTCCTGCAGAAGACTTCCAACGACTTGTTGAGTCCATGCCACGTCGAGTTGCTGCACTTCGCCGGGCGAAAGGAGGGCCGACACGATATTAAGAGGTATCCCATGACTTTTGTCACTTCAGTGTATGTTAAATATTTCTGAATCTATTGAATATAATAAATAATATATAATATTTAATTTAATTTCAGTCTCTAATTTCAGTAAAAGAAAACGAAATAAAAATAAATTTCAGGATACTAAAAATATCTCAAAGCTGATTCATCAGTTTTATTTTGTAGAGTGTTTTAAAAGTGATTTAGTTATCACAGCGGTAAAAAAAAAATTTTCCTTTAGGATGAGAAACGCAAAGCTGATGTTATTGAAAGGAATAATTCAAACAAAGATTATTTATCCTACGGTATAATCAATGGCTTGCTTTAACTTAACAGGGTTAAAATAACACACTGTGAGAAATTATATATTTCACCACAAATTTTCTTTCAAAATCAAACTTTCTAAATTTAATCTGGGTCGTCTTGCACAGGGAATTTCCAGAGCCATTGGCAAGATAGCGAAATGGAATGACAACAATTCCTTTATCTGTTCTCCGTGGACCCGCTTTTTTCCGAAATTGAGGAAAACACGGTGTTAATGAGTGTAAAAAAAATTCGGAACGAGGAAAAGTCGTAGTGATTGATTCTCAATAACCAAAAATCAACGATGTGTAGCAGGAACCGCATCGAACCCGGACTTATAGATAAAAACTCTCTTTGAACAGTTCGGTTTATGAATAAAATTAGATTTATTTCATGGAAGTTATGCATAAAAATAAGGATAATTTAGTAAAGTTGTTTTCATTACAAGACTGTTTTTCCTGACGTCATAGAGTTTGTATATTTTTCCACATTTAAGCATTTTAATTTTTTTTTTTTTTCGTTAATTTTTCACTGTATTCTACTATAAATTTTGCTCTACAGGAAAAATTGAGGTCAATTATTCCACGGCGAAAATATTACTCAATTGATTTATTTCTAATTTGCAATTTATCACTTAGAAAATTTTTTTCTTCCTTATAACTGTTTTGTATCGCGTTAGAAAGATATACAATTTTTTAATACAAATAGCTGTTTATAATCTGTGTGAGTTTTCTTAATACTTATATAAATTAATGTATTTTATTATGAACTTATTTTAAATAATATTTCACAGGTCTCTTCTTTTAATAATATCTCACTTACAGAAAAAATCATTTTATTGTTCAAAGATATTTTATCGTACCCATACTGTAAAATTTTACAATTGCTGTACGATATTGTATAGCATCGGAAAATAATTTTTTTAAGAAAATACCAATGTGTTCTAAAACAAACTAACTTTACAATAATTATTTTCATGTCAAGTTAATTAAAATTTCTAACACAATTGAAAAAATTCAAACATTCTTCTTAAATAAATGCCAAAAATGGCCTAAAATTTTATTTTAATTTGTATAGAGTAGAATCTCAAGACTAAACTCAATTGTTTAATATTTTATCTAAGTAACATAGCATCATCATTAGAATCATATCATTATTAGAATTCTTTATATTTTCTTTTTTGTGCATTAATTAACTAGCAAAATTAAGTCTTTTTCAAAATAAAAAATCCAATAGAAAAGATAATTTGGAGAACAGGCATACTTTGATAAACATAATGCATATTGCATTACTTAACTTAAAAAAAAACATTTCAGAATACAAAATAATTATTCAAATAAAAATCACCAAAAAAATCGTAATAAATAGTTTGTGCATTAGATAAGTGCATATCTAATGTGTTTTTTTTAGTCATTTTTTGGCTTGTCAGCATTTTAGTATCGCGAATTCTATCACTCGTAATATGGTGTCACTATTTACATTTTAAAAGTCTGATAAAAAGTTACAATTAAAAAACAATAAATAAAGACAATCATATACGAGAACATGTGTACATATTGTTAATCGAATAATTAAACTTAATGTAAATATATCTCGTTATAATCCGATAAAACAAGAAATAATATGAAAAACATTTTGCAATAATTACAAACAAAGTAATTTACTGAAGTACTGAATAAAATTAAATTAATAAAAAGTCAAAGACAAAATTAAGACATAAAAAATTTCTAAATTAATTGCAATCTAAAAACATTTCTGATATAAGATTCTTTCATGTCCTTAAAAAAGTTTATTATGAATAATACGTCGTTTTATTAATGCATAAAAAAGTAGAATATTATTATTTATTATTATAAGAGTTATTATAAGAGTTATTATAAGTTAGAGTTAGATAAGGTTAAGATAAGAGTTATTATAGTTATTATAAGAATTATTGGTACTTACGTACTAACGGTACCTTGGCGACAATTAGTGAAAACGCGCCAACCGCCGCTACAGATTTGGCGGTTTTTACACAACAATATGGCGTCAAAACTCAGCAAATCTACAGCCGTTAAGATTGCCACCACTTAAAAAGCGTCAAATCTGCAGGGGTTACTGTATTGGCGCCACTGAAGTCTGTCGCCAAGGTACCGTTAGTACGTAAGTACCGAATTATTATAAGAGTATTATTATTATAGTTATTATAACTATTATAAGTATTATTATAAGAGTTATTATTTTGTGTTTATTTAATTGATCCAAAGAATAAACTAAAACAAAAATATTTCAAACGATAGCCAATTACATTTTCAGAATATTTCTAAAATTAAAGAAATAAATTCTTAATATTGTTTGTCCTCAAAATTTAAAAATGGACAAAATTTTGTTCATTAGAAATTCTAAATTTTCAAATTAGATTTGCTTTAAGTAAATGCTTTGATTTACTAAAAATAACTTTTAAAAATATTAAATAACATTTTGCAAATAATGAAATATTAACACAAAAAAAGAATAAAAGAAAATTAGAAAAAAATTTATCTGAAATAAAAGAGTAATAATTATTTGAAATTAAAATTTCATTTTATAAATTTTTATAGAAAATGTACTTTATTTGAAAATAAAATGTATGATGTTTTAATGCAAGTATTTTAATATCTCTATAATTCCAAAGAAACTACATTTTTAATGAATTAACATTTCCATATTAAATTTTTGAAAATCAAAATTACCTAATCGTTAATTTTCTTTAAAAATAGGCATACTTTATTTTTGAAATGAAAATGAAACATTATTTCATATGTGAAATTAATATCAACGAAAAAATTAAAAATTCTATAACATGTTTTTAACCATGAAGATTTCTTATGATTTTTAAAATAAAAACAAATAAATAATAAATAATGAATAATTATTAAACATTTTTTAACTTATATATTTCTATAAAAAAAAATCTCTAGATTTACAAAAAGTTTTAAAACAAAATTTAATTTTAAAAAAAAGGGAAACCATTTTAGAAGCTATTTAAAAATGTATAACACATTTCACTAATTCTTTATCTTTTATTATTCAAAGTCAGTTTATTTTTTTACTTTATTATTTTTTTACTTATAATTTGAAAAAACAATTAAATAGCATAAATAAATATTTAGTGGGATATCTTGAAAATATTATCACAAAGAATCAAAGTAGATTAAATAAAATATAATTACTTAACTGAAAATCTTGAAATGCCACTTGCATTAAAATAGTCATATATTTTCACTAAGAAGTAAAAACTTATTGTGTAATCCTTTTTTTTTTCCAATTTTCAAAATACTTCTTAAATTTTAAATTTTTATAACTAAGAACATGAATTAACTTCTTTGAAATTTAAGTCTTCATGTTTAAATTATTTAACATATAGTTAGTTGCAGTAAAATATAATACGAGCACAAAGTAAGTTTGATTATTTTAAAAATTCTAACATAATTCGAATTCAGATAGTGCAGCCGTTGCCACTCAATAAAATTAAAATTTCTTTTAAGATCGTTTGCTGTTTAATAAAAAGAAAAATTTATAATTTGTTCACTAAAAATAAATAATTATTTTGTTCGTTTTAAAAAATCGTTTGTATTTTCTTAATTTAGTTTTGTTAATTTAAATAATTAATTTTAAATTTAACTTGAAATAATTTAATTTAATTATTATTAATTTAATTAATTAATAATATTAATTTTTTCATTTGAATTAATATTTATATTTTTCTTAATTTAATTTTGTTATGATAGTTGAATATCTATGTTCGTATGTATTTATGGATGTGAATGTGTGTGAATATATGTGCGTGTATGTGTGTATAATAAATTAAATTTATTTACTCTACGCTAAAAATAACGATAAAATTACGGTATATTTTTTATAAAATATATTCAGATTAATGAATTTTTTTCATTCAGATTATTAAAAGACACTTTACTAAACTAAAAGAATTTTGAAAATAAACAAAATATTAAATTATTATAATATATTGTTAAATTTTAATTTTAATTTGAAATATTTTTTACATTGTTCGAACACGTCACTTGAATAAAAAAACAATATATGGATAGGTTAAATAAAATATTACAAATAAATATATTTAAAAAATTATAAAACAAATTTAATAAATTCATTTATATTATATAAACATAGAGAAAAATATTTTTTTTTTACTTTATATATATATTAACAATAATAAGTTTAAATCAAATAATGGACAATTAATTAATTTTTTAAATAAAAGATATTGAATAAAATAAAAAAAACAATATAATATAATACTAATAAATATGATATAAATAAATTTATTTTTTAATGTTATGTAAATTTGAAAATATTTACAATAACTATCTTAATTTAAGAAAGTTTACAAATGCAACTTCACCAGCGTCTACCCGTTCTTAGTAAACTATTTTTACATAGTATGCCATTATTTTTGCATAGAATGCTACTATTTTTACATAGTATACTACTATTTTTACATAGCATATTATGTAAAAATACTACTATTTTTACATAGCATATTATGTAAAAATACTATACTACGAGTTGGTAATCCTTGATATAAAAAATTATGCTAAATCAAAAATCTGGAAATTGTTTTACTATATTTTAAAGTTTTTTTTTTTACTAACTTATATTATTTGAATGAATTTTGTTGGGAGTTTTGTAATTTAAAATTTTAATAAATTTTGATTAATCGAAATAATATTGATTTTTTCCAATAAAAAATATATGTAATGTTTTCCATTTTATAATATATACCGAAAACCAAATCTAATAAAATATTTTTAAAGTTTCATTTGTAGTTCTGTGATTAACTTTTCTCTGTTTAAAACACATTCAAATTTTCTAAATTTATTTGTCTAAAATATTCTACTGCATTAATATAACCAATATGAATTTCTGAGAAATTCCTTTAATATTTCTTTGAAATGGCATATAATGTTTTGCATGATATACTATACTTATTTTAATATGGATTAATTATGACAGTTAAATATTTTAAATAATTATGGAATAGAAATTTCTTTTACATATTTTTATATTGATATTTATTATATTTTTATTATTAAATAATTTCTTATATTTCTTCTTAATTCTTTTTATTATTAACTATATTTTTATATATTAAATAATTTCATATTTATTTTTTAATAATATAATTTTTTTCCATGATTATTTTAAATAATTATGATAGTTAAATATTTTAAATAATTATGAAATAAAAATTTCTTTCACATATTTTTATAAGGATAAATATATTAAATAATTTCATACTTATTTTTATATGGATTAATTATAATAGTTAACTATTTTAAATATTTATGGAATAAAAATTTATTTTACATGCACTTTGTTAAAATTGGGCACATATTATTAACTTTTTTTTAGGATACTCATTCAGTCAATTGGATAAAATCCAATTTGATGTAATGACAATAATATGAATACGAGTCAAAAATTTTATGTATACAATAATATTCTAAGCACAGTCTTTCTAAATTGTCTATACTTCTTAAAAATAACATATACATTCTCAAATACAAATTGTAGTTTTTGACATTGACCAAATTTGCAAACATACAAATATGTACAAACGAGACTTTAAATAATGGCATAAATTAACATCTAATATAAACAAACCATTTACATGCAAATTCTCACACCATTAAATACCCCTTCAGAGGCCAAGCGATGTTAAAGTTAGAAACCACATGGCACGATGACATAATTCCTAATAAGCGCCAAAAGGCATAGCTTTTTCTAAAAATGCAGCATTTATTGCTTAACAATCATCCGCTTATACGGGTTAAGTATCCCTAGGATGTCACTTTTAGAAGAAAATTCTTCAGTGGAGATGCAGTAAAAAAAAGCAAAAATACAATCAACTCTTACTACAATCTCTCTCTACTGAGTACATGGTGACCCAGTCAAAACAGCCACTCTCTGCGTTGTAGGCGGAGCGTATATCTTCTACAACATTCACCTTTGTGAATCCATGCTTCTTTTTTTAACTTTAATTCCGTATACGCTTCTCTTTAAGTGTAGTTCAAGATCCTGACGAATTTTTTATTGTTCTATTTTTTTTCTTTATCATGTTTCCCGCTTCTTCTGACGGTTGCTGGATTTTAATTTTAATATTTTTTTTCTTTTGCTGTTTGTTCCTACTTTCAACCTCGTCGGTGGCAATAGTTCAAAGAACTTCCGATTTTGGAACGAGGGGTTCTTGAGTTTAAAAGGGACCCGCACGGTGGATGTGTGGTCATTTCCGAAGTGGACGTTCTTGGAAAAAGTTCCTTCTTGGAATATACTGTACTGTACCGAAAGGATTTTACTTTTTGAGAGAGAAAAGACAGCGTGAGAATGCTTACTTTATTTTTTAAAAATTTTTATAAATGCAATTTTTTTTTAAAAAAAATAATAATAATTTTTGATTCATAATCTAGAAATATTATATTTATATAATTTTTATTTAAAATAGCTATTTTAAAATTTGATTAATGAGATTTTTTAAAGTAATGCAAATAAGAGATTTTATGATAACTTATATTGTAACTTAGAAATATTATGGGAAAATTTTATTTAAAATATTTCATTCTTTCTAAATATTTGAAAAGTTTTTTAAAATTTAGTTTTTATATAGAAAAATAATGTTAAAATTGTTATTTTCAATTTCAATTTTATACGAAGTAAAATATTTCAGTTTTAAATTGCTCTTAAAAGCTGTCAGTATTACTTTCCCTTTAATCAAAAATAAAAAAAAAAAATAATTTTAAAATTTCATTTAATTTTATTTAAAAATACTACTACTAAATATAAAAATATACTATTTACGTTTTTCGAAATTCAGTTTAATGCTTTTTAAAATAATTTTAAAAAGTATTTTTATTGTTATTTAATTTTTTAACAAATTATTTTCTAGCATATATTTGTATCTGCATATTAAATAGAATTCATAACCTATTATTTTAAACTTTGTGAAATGCAGTTCCTTAAAAACAACATTTCACAGAAATTTGTTATTTGTTAAAAAAAGGCAATTTTTTTTCTTTTATCATTAATGATGAAAAGCTTGATGTACCATTTTCCAAATGATAGATTTGAAATTAATTTTTTACTTTTTATAATTTTCACAATATCTTTTTGACATTATTAACATTTATTTTAGCGATTTCTCAGTATTTCGTTTATTTAATATAAATAAAACTGAAAATTCATGAATTGATATTTTCTGAAAATATATTTTAAAATATTAGTAATATGTACAAAATGCCCATGAGAATTTCACAATATTACAGCCAAAATATTTCTCAAAAGTTTTACCAAAAATAATCTTTGAATATTATGTCATACTCTTTTTATTATACTTAAAAATTAAAAGTTTGTAAACACAATACATAACGCAAAACTGAACGTAAAATATTAATTACAAATTTTGATTTTCAAAAAAAATAATTTAGAAAAGATAAACAATTTTTCATTGAAAATATATAAAGGTCTTTATGAAAATTTATAAAAATATTTTTTTAGATGATTAATTTTTTCCAACTTTTACAGCAAGATAAATGCATATTGTTTATAATAAATAATTTCAAACAGATATAAATATTTTTTAATAAAATGTAATATATAAGATCTTATAAAATGAAAAAAAAAAAAAAGTGGTTGCTGTCAGTGATGTTTTCTAAATGTCAATCAATGTCATTAAATTTTTGTAGTCGGGCGTAATTGTCAGTGCCAAAATCGTAAATTAAGATGCAAAATTTAAAAAAAAGCCTTCTCATAAAATAATTCATAATTTATTTCATGAATTTTTTTTATACAATAGTCTTCAGAAATAATTAAAAATGTTATTAAATTAAAAATATTATTTTTATCTTTTTGTACGAGTCAGATGAATATTCTAATTAAAATATATCAAATTTTTATATTTTTTGTTGCTAAATAATTCCATTTTACGTTAAAATAAATCTTTTAATCAATATTAGTATGAATTTATTTTTATCAGCCAAACATTTTATTTTTACAAAATATTAATAATAGATAAGTAAATTTATATTGCAGCTCTAATTTTTTTAATGTGATAAAAATAATTTGTTTTGATAAACTAACAATTAATATCAGTTCATATAAAATAAGAGGGACAAAAATTTATAGAAAAAATTTTTTAATGTAATCCCACTTAATTTTGAAATAAAGAAAAATATTTAGTTTTTTTCTTATAATCTTCATCTTTTGAATCAGTATCCAAAATTAAATAAATATGTACACACATTAAACACATATTAATTTTCTATGATGCAACAAATTGCTGTTTTTTATAATTTTAAACTGGATGAATACATAATTAATTATTATTTGTGATTCTGCAAAGGGACAATAATCAACTCGCACGTAAAACTACAACAATTTATAATAATGAATATCATTCAAAATAATTTTATATGAAATACTTTTATTTTAATTATTTAAAACAGAATTTGGGGCATTAAATATTTAAATTCATATGCAGCAAAAATATGGTAAAATCCCAAATAAAAAATATGACAATTTTAAAATAATTAGTACTTATTATTAATAATAAAAGATAGTTATAATTATTGATTTAAAAACACTTTATTAATTTAAAATTTTATATTTTTTTAATTATAATATATAATATATATAATATAATATATAATAATAATATATAATAAAATTTTAAAATTTTATGATTAATAATAAAAGATAGTTATAATTATTGATTTAAAAACACCAAATTGTCTGAAGAAAAGTTCAAATTCTGTGAAACTCAATACGATTTTTGAATGGACCTTGGGTGATTTGACGATTAGAACACTTGGCTTTATAATTGGTACAGTACAATTCAAAATTCGACGTGCAAGCAGAACTGTAAGTTATATGGTTTGCTATAGAGATAGGTACGATAAATCTACATGCAAGAAAACTATTTTCCCTTGAGAAATAAGATGAGGAGTGAAATTATTCTCCCTAGAGAAGTAAGATGAGGAGTGAAATTATTCTTCCCTAGAGAAGTAAGATGAGGAGTGAAACTATTCTCCTTAGAGAAGTAAGACGAGGAAGGAAATTATTCTCCCTAGAGAAGTAAGATGAGGAGTGAAAACCATCTTTCCCGCTTTGCAATGTTTGTTTCTAGGTAAGAGGGAGAAATCTTTGTGGCATTGGAAACTCATTCTTTTATGACACCTGTTTCAAATACGCAGAACAAGATCATTGATTGATTACATCTAAAAATTTTCATTCACTTGAAGATGTACATTTCTGAAATTTGCACTTTATTAATTCATATAATTTGTTTTTCTATTACAGAACAAAAAAAAGATGCTGCGGAAATTCGTCATTGCCTTGCTGATTGCAGTGATACTTAGTTCCTGTGTGTTCCGTTCCGCAGAGGCTGGTCATAAGTTAAAGTTAAAGAAGATTGCCAAAGCCCTTCTATTAGCCAATGCGTTGACAGGAAAGAAAATACTGTTTCCTCTACCTTTACCCCTGCCCATCCCAATTTTCCAAGAACACGTTAAGCACGTACCTTACGAGTAAGTATAAAACAAAAAAAACGTAATTATTTTATTTCAAAAATAATTAAAAACTTTAATTTTCTTGTTTAAAATGAATTAGGTTTTGTTGTTAGTAGGTCAAAGTGAGTTATTTCAATTGCTTTCTTAAATGAAGTTCATTGAATACCGAGGAGTATTATAATTACTGTTATATTATTTTTAGATGTTTACCTTTAGTTGTTTATTTTTTCTATTTTGCATTAAATTAATCATATTTTTGTCGTACAAAAATGTATTATTGCCAGTAACTATAAAATGTTTATCATGAGTTTTAAAGATTTTAAAACTCAACGCATTAAATTGTTGCATTAATTCACTGTAGGAAAACGTATGTTAATAATTTTTAATTTTATTAGTTATATGAGTAATAGTATTAATCGAGTGATTGTAATTATATATTTCATTTTAATTGTCTCAATTCAGTTACAAAAAAATTGCATTTTTTTATTAAGGCATTTAACAATAACTAAATGAAAACATTAAAAGAATATTAAAAAATTAAAATATGTATATTATTTTAAAGAGAAATCTTAGATAGTTCAAAAGTGAAATTCGAATCTTTGAGATACACACACAAATATATATATATATATTGGCAGATTTCTTGACAGGAGATGGTTTCTTTTTACGAGATAGGGTTGTCAGCCCTATGCCCAACAGTCATATTAGTCTGGGACCTACGATTGAAACTGGTTTTCGGACCACTTCAAACATTTACGGTCGGCCGGGACCCGAACCTACTGCACCAAACACCAGAGCGCTAGTTACTCTGCCATTAGGGCATGCATACAGGCTTAATATTAAATAGCTATATAATAATAAATTTGTCTTTCTTTAAATCATATTTAGATTAAACATAACATTTTAAATACCTTGCGTAGAGTTTCAAAAATTAAATTTAATTACCTTTTTATTTCCTATAAAGTACTTAAATAATATTGCTTCAGAAAGTACTTGCATGGTGTACTTTAAATATTTTTATAAACATATTATACTATGATCAAAGTGAATTTACAAGATGACTCGCTTTTTAAGAGTATTCATAACAAAATAATTTATTTATTTTCCAATATATTTGCAAGTTATTCACCCCTTTTTTAATGTTCATCTTTTTCTTAACCTCAATTTTTTAAGTACTTCCTATATATTCAACTTCAGAAACAACTCAATATCCGATACATAAGAAGAATACTGTAATTGCGAAGTTAAGTAAAAGTGATGCTTGAAGGAATAGACAAGAATTTTTTACTTTTTACCTCTTCTTATCTTTACCTGAAGGCAATATCCATCTGACCTGAATTTTAAATAGCATCCTGAATAGCTTGGCGGTAAAGCTGCCAGGTGGACCACAAAAAATGAGATATGCTAAGTATTTTTAGGAATAAAGATTCAAGTATCTCTGTAACAATTTTTTTTTTTGTAGCAACCAAAATTATTGCATAGTATGAAAAACTAGTCAAACTGTTCTTATTAATTATCATAATATTTCTTATAAAAATTGGGTAGTTACTTTTTATATGATAGAAACAATTTTGAAATACATATCATTATTATACGCGATAATTAATTTTTTTTTTGTTGCGATAATTAAGTTTCCTACCTTCCAATTATTATTATTACTTAGCTATTTATATGCATATAATGAACATTTTAATATACTATCTATATATAACATTTATTTTTTTTTTCATTTCCATTTGATTTTTTTATATATTTGTAATAAGGCATGCTTATAATGATTTGAAATGTAAGATAAGCGAGAAGTTAAAAAACATTTTAAGATTCTATTCAAAATAATCATAATAACAATAATAATAATAATTAATTCTCATTAGATAATATCATTAAAATTAATTGAATTCTTTTTTATTTATTAAAATCCTTAATTATAACTATCTAGAACTTATAAAACTTCCTCTTTAAAGATAATTTATAAAAAATAAAAAATCATTAAAAAATACCATTATTTCTAGTTCACCTTCCTTTGTTAACATTATTTTTTAATAATTATCTAGTTAATTATTTTGTAACGATGTTAAGTTTATTGTACGATTCTTAAACTCATTCCCTCTAATTTATTTTAGAATGAACTAATTTACATTTAAGTATAAATCTTGTTACTCAAATATAAATTATCTTAACCGTCTTTGTTTTTAATTTCTTAGTTATAAAACTAAAAAATAATTTAGAATTAAATACCTTTGATGTTCTAATAATTATATTTTATATAATCTGTATACAATTAAAAAATATTTTCATTAAAAATTCTAATTTTACTTTGAGTATTAAATATAATTAGAATGCGATTAGTTTGTAATCTGATTACTACCAGCAATGCTTTTGACAACTATAGGACTGTACTAGTCAAAAACATTTGAAAGAAAATCTATAGTATTATAGTAACAACCTTAAAAATACTAATTTTATAGTATTTAATTTTAGTTATTTATTATTTTATATATCTATAGTAATTACTTGTAGTACTATTGATGTTTAAGTACACAACTTAAAAATCAATTGTACTATAAGTAATTACTATAATACTATAGATATATATGACAAAGTACATTCGTTTGTTAACACATTAACTAACTAGCTAACTCCCTGGTACTATAACCCATGGTGGGCCGAGGCCGTCTGCCTATTGGCAGATTTTGAGAGAGATTTCTTTTTAAGAGGTAGGGTTTCCAGCCCTACAGTTATAGTAGAACGGGACTTACGGTTTAAAGTGGATTCCGAACCACTACAAACATACATGTCACCAGCGGGATTCGAACCCGACATCTGTGGCACAGAGCGTCAGAACTATTTATGTAAAATTGTTTGTGATACACTTAAAATTTTAAACAGCTCTTACCTGTTACCTGTTACATTACATATTTACCTGTTACCGCGTGAGCTACGGTAAAGAAGATTGACTATTTTCTAATATTTCAACAACAGCCTCAACAGAAAGTTTTTTACTGGCCTTTTATTTTAAGAATTAGGTCTTCCATTTTTAAACGCAAGTGTAATAAACATTCAATAGACACTTTCATTCTGTTAAACCTTTCAAACAACATAAAGAACAGAGTTGTAAATTTTATTTTCAAAATAACAATAGGGTGAAATAAAATGAAACTGCTATGCCAAAATCTGTTTTCAAACAAAGCCTTTATGTTATTATGTATGTCTATGAAAAGACAAAAAGATTACAGAGTATTTATATATAATTCAATTTTCGAACAATACTAAAAGTACTAGTATATTTACAAGCATAATTTCAATCATTACCTACTTATTGTGTACGTGCAAATAAGTTTATTGTGCTTCTTAATTTTTCGATAATATTTTAATGACATTTTTTTCTAATATAACTTCGTACTCGACAATATTAACGTGAAATTTTTATTTAAAAAATCTGTTTATAAAAGCTTTTATGAAAAAGTTAAAGGTTAATCAAACATGAACTAAAATTTAATGTTTGCTTTTTTATCGATAAACTATGATACTTCCCTACATTGTAGCAGTAATGCAATGTTTGTTTTACATTTTTTGTTCCATTTATTCAAATATGGCTGTAGAGTGTTGGGAGTAGGGCTGCCCGTAAAAAGAAAACATCTCTCGTCTCAAAATCTGCCAGAACACCGAAGGCTTTGGCCTACCATGGGGCTATTGCGCCACTGATGAAAATGATGATGTTTCATATATAATTTATATATGTATATATTTTTTTTCTCAATTTTGTTATAGAACCTATATTAATTCATATTATTCTTGAATTAATATGAATATATTAATTAAATAAATAATATTAATTTTTAATAATAATAAACATATTATAATAATAATAAATTAAAATAATATAATATTTATTTTATAACATTATTATTATTTAATAATATAATATTAAATAATAATAATATTAATTTTTTAATAAAATGAATAATATTAATATATTATGAATATCTTATTTTTCATTTAAATATTAGTATAACTTCAAACAAACGTATAAAAATCCGTTTAATTGCTACTCATAATTTTCAAATCGATTTTATTAACATATCACGGAATATATAATTAAAAACACATTCAATATAATGCTGCACATTAAATTTAATTGCATTCATTTCCGAATAAATAAAACTAATTTTTCCCTATAATTTTTTTCAAATGAAGAGCTTATTAAAAATTAATTTATTATCAGGAAAGGAATAAAACTGCCATTTGATTGTGATAAAATACCTAAAATATATCTGTCATTGTTCTACAGATGATAGTCTATCAATCTCTATTGTGATAAATGACTGTCTTCTCTTCCATCTCTGCTTATAAAAACTCAGACAATTTTTTCGAATGACTGTTCCAATATGGAGGACAATCAGAACCGAACTACTGCCTCCAGAAGCAATTGAACCTTAATGTGTTTTTGAATACAACATATAATCAGATGTTCTTTTTGCACATCCATATCTATTGAACCATTACGACATTTATGATTTTTTTTATTTTATTTCTTCTTTTATATTCACATTCTCTTTTCATTCTATATATTTTGATTAGAACGAGATGAAAAAGTCGTGACCTATTCAACTATTTTTAGAACACATCAACTCCATGAAAGAAAAATTCATAATAGAAAATCAAAAGATTTAATGGGTTTATTATAGACTACTGTTCATTTTATTAAAACTTTATTATAATCCAAAAGAAAAAAATTGAAAGTAGAATGCTGGTAAAAGATTTATGTATGTCATTATAAAGTCCATTATATTTTATAAATGATCCTATAAGTGGTTTAAACTGTCATTTCGAAAATTTAAAAATACATTATTTATATATTAAATGCATTTTTTAAAAAAATTATCTCTTTAAAATAGCGATAAAATGCAACGCACCTCTAAAATACTATACGACATCATTAGATGGATAATATAATGGATAGATTGGAATTGATGAATTATAATGGATGGATATAAGTAACTTGAAAAAATATAGTTTGAGCAAAAATATTGCTATGTGAAGTGGTTGTTAGAACCACTCCACATAGCAGTATTCATGATGTCAGAGCAAGGACTTTACCGTGAACAAAATTTTAATAAATAGTGGCTACTGGAGAATATAAAACATTAAGATATTACTGGGTATTTGATTCCGGTTTTCTGTAATTTCAGATGGAATTATATAGAGAAATACTTCTAAACGTATTGAAATAATTTCAATTTTATAACTTTCTCTTTTTTTTTGTTTCAAAAAAGAACTCTGGTTTAAAATATACTACAGTACCTGCTGTAAATGTCCAGTACCTGCTTTTTCCAATACCTGCTTATATATATATATATATATATATATATATATATATATATATATATTTCTGCTTTAAATCATAGCTGTAATTTTTTATTTAATTTTAAATTTGGAAAACTAAAAAAAAATTGATAGCATATTAATAGTTGAACTTATCCAAATGTTTAAACAGAAAATTATTCTAGTTTTTTAACTATTAAATTAAGTGAATTATATTAGCTTTATAATATAATGAACATATCATTTTCTGCTTTCCTGATAATTTCATTACAAACTTATTGAAATATACGAACTTTCTTGTAAGTAAATCCTATATGAGGCCAAATTTTCATGTAAAATGTCTATTTTTAATACAAACAAATTAGTTATACTCGCATTTATCCAAATTGCTAAATTGCAGGTAGCAAAATATATTCCAAACTTCTAAGGCGAAATATACTTGCTATGCAACAACACTTTGCACTAACATTGAATTAGTGTTCACATCATGAAACTTACTGGTGGGAAGTACTACTGTTATATGTGCAGTAATATGCCCTCAAATGAAGTAATATTGTTATATATGAATATAGTCCCTTATGTGAAGTAATATTGTTACATGTCTTTCCAGCGACGAATGACCTCAAGTAAAAATTCCCACTTTTTGAAAATTAAAATAGAATTATGTGTTACCATAGTATAATAGACATACAGCAGAATTACCTCTTTTAAAATTTCAATACCACCATGAATTTTTTTTCAAATAAAAATTATATTTATTAACATGATGATTGAGTTTAAATTTCAGATGGCATAATATGATTTTTTTTCCTTCTAGGATGATGGACTACGGAGGTGGAGGCTATGGCATGGGAGGTGGCATGGGTGGAGGTTACGGTGGTGGTATGGGCGGTTATGGTGGTGGTATGGGAGGAGGATATGGAGGTGGCATGGGAGGTGGAGGATATGGAGGTGGCATGGGAGGTGGTGGATATGGAGGCGGCATGGGAGGAGGAGGTGGATATGGAGGTGGCATGGGAGGAGGATACGGTGGTGGCATGAAAGGAGGTGGATATTGATGACCGAACCACCAATGAATGATCATCATGTTGCTTAACTATTATAGTTATCGCCACTGGAATGAGAAATGTCGAATCCCTTTTCCCAGTGTCATTCATAATGTGTTTCATATTCATTAAACCTTATTCAGGGAAAGGCCTATACATTACTATGAACTTTACATCAAGAATATTTACCACCATGTTAGTTGTAAAAAAAATGAAAACTTTACACCATATTTTTTGCAACTAATTTAATGAATTCAGTACTCACAGAATCTCACTCCAGGTAGGAAATTTAATTATAATATAAGATAAGTATTATAATCTCTTGAATCTTATATTTGTAGAACGAATGACTGAGTAATACTAATAAGTACTGTTTCATATAAGCGTTATGGGTTGTTAAATATAAATTGAAAGAATCAGTTTATTATTATTTTTTAAATTATAAACTGCTATTTAGTAAGGAAACAAATTATATATTCTATCATTATGTATTATTTAAGAAAATGCTAATTAAAAAAATTATATAAATCATTTAAAATTATATATATCGTTAAAAATTACGAAAAATTTAACTTGGAGAAATAATTGATTCTATTCTAAATAAAAATCTCGCTAAAAATAACTGTCACTTTCACATAATTTTTCTTATTTTTTGCAAAAATATTTTAGATGCCTTTTTCTATGAAGCTTAAAATTGAAAGTATTGAGATATAAATATGAAAAAAAACTCTCATTATTGTCTTGCATTTAAAGTTAATATAAAATTAAAATGTATAATTAACATTTGCAAAGAAATATTTTAACAATTATTTTCGTTAATGGTGATTGTTTGATAATTAATATTGATTGATGATAGTTAATATAAGGATCTTCAATCCTTTTGACCTATGTCATTTCGTAGTAGATTCCGCGTAACTAAGACAAAAGAATCTAGATTTAAAATCTGGAATAAAACACAGTAATGCAGCACAATGATGAAAATGATTGAGTACTGGATAATGTCTGTGAAAAAGACATTTTCTTCAAAATGGTTGCCATGATCCTATGAAGTGGCCAATGTATAAACGCCAAAATCAATGTATATATTCATTGTGATAAATGTCCATCGTATTCAAATTATATACATTTTTATAATAGATTGCATTTTAATCTTGTGTGTGTGTCATCTTAACACTTTATATTATTTGTAATATTTACGAATAAATATATTATTTTTTATGTCATTTGTGCTCTTGTCTTCTTTACCAAATTTAAACTGTTCTAAGTAAAAGTTATATAAAGTTAACACCAAACAAATTACTTTGGTGAAATTCTTAGCAGCAAAATGAGTTCTTAACTTTATTAGTACAAAAATAAATACCTATTATTACAAATAAAAACATTGTAAATAAAAACATAGTAAAACATTGATATATTAATTATTAGAAAAAACAATAAGGATTTCTTAATAAATTAAAAAATTTTTATCTATCTTTTACGAAATTATGATTAGCATGATTTACTAATCATGCAATATTAAAAAAAGGATAAGACTAAAAAGGACAAAATTTAAATTTCTTAACAAGTTTATTTATTTGATATTCTTTTTCTATAAAAAAGTATTTGCTTTTTTTATAATAAGTTTTTATATAAGTTTTTGTTCGCATTGTAAATCAGCTATAAATTATTCCGAATTTAGTATATTCTATACTGTTGACGGATATTTTTAAATGCGAAAATAAATCTATGTTTAATTAAAAATAATTATTAACTAATTCATTTCAAAATTTATCCTATTTTCTTTTAATTTTTGGAAAAATTTCTTTCATTATTAAATGTTCATAAATTAACATGCAAATGCATTACTTAATTAGTATTACGAATTTACCTCGACGATTCTGTTCCGTCAAAGAAAGGATGCGTTTTACACAATACAAGTTTTAAAAAATTTAAATCCCTTCCTAAACAGTGTTGAGATATTATGTGTTGACAGCCGATTGGGTAACGAGACTTAATTTTTGTGAAGAAACATTAGACAATTTTTGCCCCCAAAAAAAATCCAAAAATGTACTTTTTTTATGGTTGCATATTTTCACAAAAGAATATTTGCATAATGATGTATTGGCCTTATTAAGTAATATTCGAGAGAAATTCTGATCAATAAGTGGTCGAACAACTTATCTTAAGGTTGTATAAGAGTGTATAGTGTGTTTAAAGGTAAATCAGCTATTTCGCCATAGTTGTTAGAGATACAGTTATCCCTGATTATGCTTTTAACTATTCTGGCATTTACTTTCGTAGTCCGTTAATGACAATTAAAGTTTTGTCATTAATGGACTAAACTAACGGACTAAATTCGCGTAGAAGTATTTTTCCAGGAAGTATATGTTTATATATTTGTATATCTATTTAAAGCAGTAGACTTAGAGATTGTATCGGATTTGACATCAGAGCTATACTAAGCAGTTTATTGCGCTTAGAGGAATGTGCTAAATTTAGTTCAGATAACGCAAAAAAGAGGCTTCATATATTAGTTAAAAATCCCGATGAAAAATTCGTTGGTTGTTATCTTTTGAAAGCATCGAGTAGAAATTCGCTCCACTGAGAACATCCGCGTTTGGAAGATCTTAGATGACCGCAACAATCTTTTTTTCTGAATTTTGTTTTTAATTTTTCAAATATTATTTTAAGATAAAAGGTTTGAGTTGTAGGAGGAGCAAGTTTAACTTAGAAAAAGTTTCTTCTCATGGTTTTACAAACTGAAGAAATTTTAAATTTAAAACTACTGAGTCTCTTATGTGCTGATTTCGCGATTTTAACCCCAGTTCATTTCTTAATAAACAGATCTATTAACTTAAATATTGGTCTAGATTTGACTTTAAATAAAAATATATTTAATAATTGACAGTGAATAATTAAAATTGTACAAATAATAGAGAAAAATTGGTATCATTATTATTTGAATTAGATAAAGAAGCATAATAAATGGAATTTTAAAAAATGCGATGTTCTTCTTGGTGAATTAGTATTACTAGTTACTCATTAATGGGTTTGAGGTCGCATTGTTAATGTATATTACGGTGAATATAAAAAATTCCAGTGGCTCAAGTAAAAACTCAGTCTGATACCCATAAAAGATCTATCTCTTAAATTTTTCCATACTTATGTCAAAGTAAGCAATATCCGTATGAAGTGAATAAGAAATTACTGTTTATATTTTATACTGCAGTAATTTTTAATGTAATTAGAGTAAGTTTCGATATTTGAAAAAAAGCCCTCGTTAGTTTTAATGTATCGTTTAACATATATTTTATTATTTTCTATTTGAATTTGACTTGATTGCTTACTAATTGTATAAGATTTAAAATGAAGTTGTATGAGAAAATGTCTATGAGATTTCAATTTTTATAATCTTTCACTGTATCTAATTATTGTACAACCAATGATTGAATGTTTAATCAAAATATACCAATAAACAGTGGTATATTGATACAAATGAGCCCTTACTCTACTAAATGTATTATAGTATGATGAACTGAAATAAGTAATTATTACAGATAATTTTGATCGCATACGTTCGTGAGATTTTTTTTTTTTTTTTTTTACTGTTTTTGATTTTATATTTTGTATATAGTTTTATGTATATACTTCTTATATGTAAAAAAAGTTCATGTATATACTTTTTTACACCAGGAATTTTATGATCCACCTAATAGAAAGATATGCTCCATATACCAGCAACTCCCTTTATGACAATATATAAACGGAGTCATCCAATTTACAAAACAATTAGAAAAATTAGACAGATTTCAGTTAAAAGACACATTTTGGAGTTTTTTACCATAAGCAATAAATATATTCTTAGCATTTCACATATTTCAATATATCATTATCAAAAGAAGAGTTAAGGGTGACGAAACTTCATCATCACAATTCATAATGATCTACGTAACAAACAATGAACAATTAAATATTATAATATCATATTGTCCAACTGGATGATCTTTTTACCCTTAATTATGTCTCTAATTGCCATAAAATTTATTCTGGACCTGAACTTGAAAGGCATAAGACTTTAATTTTAAAATGTAAGTTTGTTTACATATTAAAAAAATTTTGTAATTTGTTTAAATTTTTAATTTGTTAAATTGCTGATAAATTACCCTTTCCGAAAATTTGTGAACTTATCATTCGGATCTATGCTATTTCATGATTTTAAACTTTATAAAAATTTTTAACTATACAGGAATAGTACAAAAATTATTAAATAATTTCTCTATTTGTTGTTTTAAGATTTATATTGTAAACTACAGCAAATTCAAATCCACAAGGAAATTTTGGGAAACTTATAAAAGTCTACAACAGGGAAATACAAATTCGCAAAATACGTGGACCGCATGTATTTACTGTTACTCGGCTTTGGTCACGTACACACAAAACAAAACAGCACAAGAAAAACTTGTTAATTGTTTTACATATTTATGTTTCATTTCTTTATTTATGATAAAAATAAACAAATAAAGCAAGTAAAGAGTTTTATGAGTGTTTTATGAGTGTTGAGTGTTTTAGAGTTTTATGAGTCTTTTACGTTCATTTAATGAGTGTTTTATCATTTGGTTCGATTTTTGTAGTAACCAAGTACAAAAACGATTAGTAAAATGGTATTTATTTATGAATTTCTTTTTATATTCATTCCTGAAAATGTTTGCTCTTAAATATGTGTTGGTTCAAACAGACTTGGGCATTTTAAGTTAATATTTACTTTGTTTAATGAAAATTTAAATTGGGGCTCGTTTTGGCAATTAATGTTCTATAGATAAAAAAATACTTAAATAAGTAATTTAGTATTTAGAATAAAATAGTAATGTGCAGTATTTACTACAGATCTGATTACCAAGTTTTCCATAAAATATAAAATATTGAATAGTTAATTTTTCTTTTTAATAATTAAAAGTGTATCATGTTCTTAAAACTAAATCTGGATCAAATTCCTTGTTTTATTCTATCATTAAAATTTGAAAATCATTCGAAAAATTTATTAAGTAGATTAGCTGGGCTGCAGTCTGTTCCGCCCTGGCCTATAATTTATATAAATTTACACTATAAAGAATTATAAGATATATAAGGCGATGGATTTATAATCAAGCAGCTCTTTAACTTCAAAAGAATTTTTTAAATTAAATTTTAATTACTTTTATTATGATGAAGAAGATAATAGTTATTCAAAATAGATAACAAGAAAGCAAGATATGAATGGTTAATAAGATTAAAGAAAATACTGGTCATCCGTTGCAGTTTAAAGACTTCAAATCATTAACAGGTTTCGTACATTTATTTTGTTTTATATTTATTATATATTTCCTTTATTGCTTATAATTCGAAACAAATTTAGTTGAAAATAATTTTTTTCAATTATTTTATCTAGATAAGTCCTTAGCATCTAAAACTTAGTAAAATATTTAATAATAATAAAATAATTTTTTTCTTTTTTTTTTTTTTTAAATTGTATTTGTGATGTTTTTAATTTAATTTATTTATTTATTATTTATTTTGTATGTTTGAGAAAGCTAAAAAAGTCCTGTAAATTCATATTCTGTTAAATTTTTCTTAATGTTATTCTTGTAGGATAACTGGTATTTTACACTTAAACATGTCAGATAAAGAATCAATGTTTATTACAAAATAAATATATGGAATCTGCAATCTCTAAATTGTAAAGGTATGTCAATAATTCAAATTAACTGAAGTTGCAGAATTGATAAATTCTAAGCACTGCAGTGAGGTAAGCCAGATGCTGGTTGCTTTTTTGAAATTATCTAATGCTTGCAGAATGATGTAGATTGCAGAATCATTTGTTAAAAGGATATTTGAAAACCTTACTTTTTCAGCTATTTTTACTTTAAATCTAATATTAAATCTAGTACTGCAAATAATTCAAAACAAAATAAAAACATTTCTAGAATGTTTTTGAAAATTATTAAAGATTTATATTTTTATTTAAAAATTTGGAATTTTGGTTTTCATAAAACCCTATTGGGGTTTTTAATCACAATCAATTTATTTTTTTATTTATCAATTTATTTTTTATCACAATTTTTAAACAGTGATACATTTTTCGTCGATATAAATTGAATAAAAGCGCTGTTACAACAATCTAAAACTGTGTCAATCCTGTGATTTTGAGATATTTTTAGAAAAATTATGTATTGGCAAAAAGGGTGTGTTTATTTTAATAACTTCTTATATTTTTCTTGGTCTCAATGTAGGTTACCTTTGTATTACCTTTTTTAACATATGAGACGATGAAGTTAAATGGGTGTGTTAATTTGACCTGGAATGATCAGAAAAAAATTATACTTATTAATTCAAAATCAGTAGACTGTTAGATAAATACTAATTTCGATTTTCAATTCTAGTTATTTATCCAGCATATTCCCGATTTCCAGTTCTGTTTATTTAACAGATCTATAAAAGTCAACTCAAATAACAGTGACAAAAATAGTTTCTGTAGTATAAAAACCTTTTAGTAACAAAACCTGTGTATGTGTGTTTACATGACACTATTTTTCAGAGAAACTTTATTTTGCTTCTGTTCTTTTCTTGCTGTGTGTGTTAAATCTTACATCTACTTCATTGCCATGTGTTTTTGTAAATGGGATTTTAACTATGACTTTGACAATTAAAATTATTATTGATTTTTTTTTCTTTTTCTAAAATTGTTTTCTCGTGTGTTTTCTCGTGTTTTCTAGTGTGAAATAAAATAACGAGGTGATCCAAATTAATAGCTGAATTAGCTTGAAAATTTGCTTAAATGCTATCGTTTACAATTTAAAGGCTCTTTCCCACCAAGGCGAGAGACGTGAAGATTCAAGAGGCAAGCGACAAAATTTTTTCGACCCCTTTACAGCGAAACGTCAGAAATAGCATTACGCCTAGTGAAAAACCGCTTCGAGTTGAAAGTTGGGCAACTCCAAGCGGCGAACTGTAAACCGGTTTCAGGCGACCGCGGTGAGGCTAGTGATTGGTGAAATTTTTTCGCTTGCATCTTGTCGCCTTGCTGAGCACGAGCCTTTAATGGTACAAATTTGAATTATATCGTAAATTTCGGCTGATGATTTCATCATCGAAGTAATTACTTAAGACAGTTAAGATTTATTATACAATTCAAGATTAAGAAACTGTATAGGGTAATTAAGGTTTCCGAAAATGTTGTATAACGATTAGTATTGTTTATAAAAAAATAATTTTACTGAGTGTCGGTTTTCTTCGGCTCGACAGGCCCATGGTGGGCCAAGGCCTTTCGGGACAGGAGATATTTTCTTTTTACTGAATAGGGTTGTCAGACCCAAGCACAACGCTCTACTTTCATATTATACCGAGACCAACTGTTTAAAGTGGATTCTGAACCACTCCAAACACCCATGGCACTACCGGCACTCGAACCATCGCACGGAGAGCGTCAGCGCTAGTCACTCGGCCATCAGGCTCCGATAGTTGGTATTAAGTATTCAAATTTCCTTGAGGAAAAAACTGGTGGAATATATGCGGCACATACATTAATTATTTCAATATAAGAAAGGAAGAATTGTAGAGAAAAAGTTTAGTTGGCAAATCTCATGTACTTTGAAATATAAATGATTAAATCTTAACTGTAGAAAATTCTGAAATGCATAATCGAATAAGGAACATTAAGACCTAAATGCAGAGAATATATTCCCAAATGTAAGGCACATTTACCCAAAACTGAACAAAGTTAGAATGAACAAGAACATTGTTCCACCACCACATACAATAATAGCAGATGTTACTACATTTTGCATGCCATCAAATTAAGTAGATATTGGAGGACATCACTATGATAATCACATTCATAAAAAATTATCAATTGGCACCTCGAAACCTACTTTTATTTAAAAGAATGATAAAATCGTAACTATTAACATTCAAGTTCATGCCTCTTATGCTGTGGCGTTTTATATATTTTAAGATGTTACAAATTCCCTTTAACTTTATAAACTAGTTTTTGATTACCTTATTGAAAATACGATAAAAAAATATAGTGATATGTTGATAAGGCAAAAATTTACTAACACTCATAATAAGACAACTTTGAATTGTTTAAAAAAATACGAGGTAAAAGAAATTTTTTTTAAAGTGATGAAAATAGGAAACTTGATATTTAAGTATTTAACTCGATATAAATTGTGGGAAAATTTATGTATCTTTATAAAATGAAGGAGCACTAATTTATAAACCTTAATTTGAAACTTCTCAAGTTTTGAAACTTCTTCTAACACATAATTACGTAATTTTACGATTCTTCTAATACACAATTTGAAGCTTCTGCTATTGCATTATGAAAGTATTAATATAAATGAAAATAAAATTCAATTAAAAAGATTTTGTATCAGATTAAAACTATGTACAAAAGAATTCATTTATTTATAACAACATAAAATTAGTTCATTCAAATAAAAACCATACTAAAATATTTGACTTTCATTTCTATTTAATTTAAATTAATAAAATTTTAATAAAAAGTTTTAAAAAATAGTATGAACAAAATGTAATAAATTACTGATATATATTCACATCATACGTCGAAAATATGGGAAATATACGTGATAAAATAGTGTTCACTACAAAATTTTATTTTAAGAAGATTAATTGTAATTAATGAAAGATTGCTTGTTGTTTGTCAAACAAAACTAGTTCAACAACCTTTTAAATAAGGATAAATTGAAATTTATAATAAAATGAGATTCATGAGTTCATTTCAATGAAAAATAAAAGCTGTCGTTTTTCTTATTATATCTTGACATTTCTAGATTTCATTAAATAGGTTAAAACTTAAAAAAAAAAAAAAGAAAGAAATTATCTTAACATTACAAGACCTAGATTTAATTTTAATTTTCAGAAATTGAAAAAGTCTCAGAAATTTTTTTTTCAAGTATATAAATTAAAATTTATTTACATAACAACATAACATATCTTGATAAATTATGTTCAACAGATAATTCCAAAACAAGATTAAAATAAACTTCTAGTAAATATGTTCCTCGTTTTTTATTTTATTTCATTATTTATTATTTTTCATTCTCTCCTTAAATGAAGTATTCTTGTAATATAAGAATTGAAAAATTTTTCATAATTGTTTGGCGGTTAACTAAGCTTCTTGGTTACACGCTTCTCTCTTGAGGTTAAGGTAAGATGCTTTAGGTCGAGGCCGAGTTGTTATGTCATTTTTTTTATATTAAAAAATTAAAATAATTCATTTAAAAGCTGCGGAAAAACATTAAATTAAATAAGGAGAAAAAAATAGAAGTGAAAAATAATTAAAAAATGGAAAAAAATATTATATATAAAAATATATATGACATAAAAATGAGTATGACCATTTAGTAGAAGTAGTATTTTGTTCTAGGGCAACGGGCGTACCTGTTATGGAGTTCCTAGGTGGTTTTAAGAACCACTATACCTCCACATCTTAAATTAGTTAGAAAATTAGCATTAAATGTAGTTGCTTCAATTATAGCATATTAATAAATAAAAGGAAAAACAATTTAAAATTTAGGAAAAACATCTCTTGCTTGAGAACAATTAAAGCAAGAGATCGAAAAAGCTAAAGCTTAAGGTACAATTAAGAGTCCGTTGACGATGCCCAAAAAAAAAAAAGATTTAAGATTCATGTTAAAAAAAAAAAAAAAAAAAAAAAAAAAAAAAAAAATTTAAAGCTAAGAAAAATAAAATAAAGTAGTTAAGATAAATAGAAATGAACAAAAGTACATAAAAAAAACATTGCAAACAAAACAATCTTTATTTTGTTCTAGGCAATTGATAAATGGGGTCCATTGATAAATTTATCCATGGGGTTTTGCGTATTTTTAACCTTTCGGGTAAGGAAGATAATTCCAGTACATCAATTAATACAAATGGAGACAAACTTCTTTATTATGAAAAGTATTTCAGCAGTCACTTTACTGAATGATGGTTAAAATTCATTTCTGGGTGCAGACATAAACCAACAAGGGCGGTCCTCCTCAGGGATTCAGCAAAACTAAAATTTGGGGTAACTCAGCCGGGAGACAGGAAGTGTTTCTAACATTAATGATGTTAACAAAGTTTAGTCGAGGCTTTGGGAATTTAGGACAGCTACTCCAAGCAGTTAGATGCCCAATATTACCACAATTTATGCAAGTGATATTGCTAATAGTTTCTGTTGAGGGATATTTCTTGTAGTTTTTATGATAATACTATTCTCCACGCTTAAGACAGCCTGATTTAAAACCACAGTTAGATTAACTATGAGGAAATCTGTTACATCTGAAGCACTAGGTGGCAATAGGTCGTTTGTTATACTTTTCAGCTTTTACACTATAGAAACCTAATTATGAAAATGTCCTTATTAGCCTCGTTATGAGGTAAAACTATTCGCCAAATAGGCAGTAGCTTCTTGGCTTTAGTCTTAGTTAACTACCTGACTTTAACATCCTTTAAACCCCTTAAGGGCCAAATTCTGATTGATTTTTTCAATAGGAATATTACGGGAAAGACATTTAAGAACGACCTTAATAGGCCTCACAGATTTAAGGGTAATAACAAAAAAATTCAATGTTCTCTATCCTCAAATATTGAGTAATATGCTTGAGCACAAGCAGGAAATATCTTTAACATTTCTCCAGCAAACGTTGTAAGCACTGGTCCGTTGAAATGCTCATCAAATTCTTTTAAAGTCTACATTAGATTTGTCATGGGAGGAAATTTGGAATGGGGCGGAGGAGCTTTGGATACATTACCATCTTAATCAACATTATGGTGTTAGATTTTGAAATTTATTATTTATATTAATAAAGTCAAAATTAAAATTCATTTGTATTCTCTTGGTATTGCGTTTATTTTTGAGAAAAATAGCTCCAATTTTTTTTTTTGGAAGAAATTTTATGTTTTTTTTTTTTAATGACTGATCAAGTAACATTCAATCTTAACATGCATCAAATAAATACATGTCTCTATTATATTTTCCTTTTGTTATCGAAAACGAAAGCTTTGCGAGGTCATTTATTAAAGGAGAATAAAGTTTATTGGAAAATATTTAGTATTGGTATACGGAACTACGGAAAAATATTTGAGATGCTACTGAAATCTTTCTCCGTTTTCCTCTTGTGTATCTGCACTTGTGCTGCCCTCTTACGGATTCAAAATTCAATATCCCTCATCTTTATTATTAAATTGTATATATATATATATATATATATATAAAGACATTATTTATTCAAATGTTACAAATTAATTTAAATTATAAGATACTTACGTATTAACAGTACCTTGGCGACAATTGCGCCAATAAAGAGCACACGCGCTACCGCAGCTACAGGTTTGGCGGTTTTTAAGTGGCACCAATGTATTGTATTGGTTTGGTAACCTTAGTAGCTGTTAGATTGGCGATACTTAAAAACCGCCAAGGTACCGTTAATACGTAAGTACCAATTATAATTGAATTTATTTAAGTGTGTAAAACAATTCTACAATTTAAATATATTTTTCATAATACTTATTATTAAGTTAAATATGTATTTCAAACTTTATCAATATTTTTTTTTGTTTCCGTGCAGAAATTAATCTCTCGGATTTATTCTAAAGTTATTATCACTTACAAAATAAAAAGATTATATTGTTAAGGTTTCTGATTTGTAAAGGCAAATAACTTTGGAAATTTGAAAAATAATGTATTAAATATTTTTGTAAGTTAATTCAATGTATTCAATTAGTAAATTAATTATAGCTACATGGTATTGTACAGTTCTTATTATTTTGACACATAATAGATAACAAAAAACATTTTCTTTGACTTAATAATAAAATCAAAATAAAATAAAGATAATGAAAACTAAAATAAAAGCTTAGCAAAAATAAATAAAAGATTTATTGTGCATATTGAATACAATTTATACATAATTACAACATAATATTAACATATATAAAACATAATATTAACATATATAAAACATAATAGTAGCATATATAATATATTACATTTTACATAATTATAACACAAAACATTTGATTTACAATTGATTAGGAAATCGCCTCCTTTATAATTGCCAATGTTTCAATATATGTATATTAATTTTCGTAAATTTCAATATATTTTATAAGTTGTTTTTAAAAAAAAAAAAATAGATCATAATTGATTTCTTGTTAATATATTACTGATATTATAAACACTAAGTCATTAAAATTATTAAATTATCCTGAATTTAATAATATATTAATTAGTGGATTAATTTTTATGAAATATTTTTTCGTAGAAATTTTATTTGCATACATTAATTATTTTAGATTTTTTGATTTGTTTTAACTGAAACAGAACAAATATACACAATATTATTTTTGAAAAATATTTCATTTAAATCTTTTTACTATTTAAATGTAAGTGTAACAGATCATTTTAAATAACTCTGCATCATTGAGCTTTGTAACTGTGATAATCGGTGAATGAGTGGCTGAGCTAATAATTCAGTAACTGAATGATTATATATGCTAATAACTAAGTAATTCAGCTAATAATTGAGTAACTGATTGATTATCTATGCTAATAACTAATAATTCAACTAATAATCGAGTAAAAGATTGATTATCTATGCTAATAACTAATAATTCAACTAATAATTCAGTAACTGATTGATTATCTATGCTAATAACTAAGTAATTCAGCTAATAATGGAGTAACTGATTGATTATCTATGCTAATAACTAAGTAACTCAGCTAATAATTGAGTTGTGCGTAATTAAACTAATATCTGAATAACTAGTAATTCAGCTAATAATTCAATTGTGTGTAATTAAACTAATAGCTGAGTAACTAACAACTGAGTTAATAACTGAATGAATAACCGAGTTAATAACTCAGATTTAAGTAACTACGAGCGCAACAGCTCATCTGATGTTTATATAATTAATTAAAAAGCATTTACTTAAGAATCAAAAAATAATCCTATTTTTTTTTTAATTCTAAAAAAAGCGTTATTGTTTAAGTCAAAACAAAGTTTAGAACAAGGATATCCAACTATTCAGCTTTACCGGGCTGAAATCAAGTAAAATAACGGTTGTAACAAACTTGAAAAACAATCTATACTGGACGATTCAAAAAATGTTTTAATTATAACTATAGTTGTTAAGAAAAATAAATGAATAAAAATTATATAAACTATGACCATCAAATCTATACAAATATTTAATCCATTCAAATATAGCCAACATAAATATATATTCAAATCAATACAAATATAGAGTCCTGATGTGTATCTCAGGCCTCACTGACGGGTTAGTGATTTTTTCTGACTGCAAGTCGGCTCTGAAGCAATTAAAAATGGAGATACTAACATCACTTCTGCGATAAATGTTCTGCTAGAGACTCTACACTGTAGAGGCAAATCATGTCATCTTCAATGGATTCCTGCACATGTCAACATTGAGGGCAGCGAATGCGCTGACTCTTTAGCCAAAGAAGCCAGGGACAATGATCATCCCAGGACTACCATCACACTTGCAGATGCTGACGCAGTTGCTAAAAGTCGACTAATTCCTCATAACTTTAAGAAGCCACTGATCACGGACTTCAACTGCCCTAGGAAGCTGACATCAGTTATTAGCAGACTCAGAACTAATCATTACAGAGGGATGAAGATTCTCCCAGACAAGACCAGGGAATACATCCCCTGCAGAAATTGCCGCAACGCTTTCCTAACACCTAAGCACATTCTTGAGTGCCCAGCACTCACTCCCCATGTTTTGCAATTGGGTATGGTGCCAATCGAGGCCAACTTAAGAGAAGTCCTGTATAGTGAAGCGGCGCCATTGCTTGCGGCCGCTATCGAGAAGACTTTTGACTTGCTCTAACTTTGATTATTATATTTTAAATCCATGGACACGATAACAACAACAACAACAGTCCCGATATGTATGATGATGTTAAACTGTCATAACATAACACATTGAGTGGTCACATTATTAGATACATTTCATTTCTGTAGAAAACCTAATTTAATTTTTTATAATTTTTAT
Organism: Caerostris darwini; assembly: GCA_021605075.1. Taxonomy (NCBI): domain Eukaryota; kingdom Metazoa; phylum Arthropoda; class Arachnida; order Araneae; family Araneidae; genus Caerostris; species Caerostris darwini. Next base: position 7,163 of record BPLQ01004925.1, on the reverse strand, counting down.
TATTAATAATAATATAAGTTTTCAGATCCAAGGAAAATGGATCTAAAAAAGCAGCAGTGCCAACTTATGAAGATACGAAAAATTGGATAGATTGGGAGATAGCATCAAAAGATGAGTTGTTCTTTCCATGCGCAATCTGTATGCTGGCAGAAAGATGGGGAAAAAGTAGTGACTAGCAGTGGACAATGCTTTAAAAAATAATAATGTACACAATTATTTGTAACAGGGGTCTCCAAACTTTCCAGCCTTAGGGCCATACTGTTTACTCCAGCAAGTACCAAGTGCCGAAACCATTTTAATTTTTCTGCCATTATCTATAATTTCCAGTTAGCTGTTAAGCTTAAGTTAAATTTTCTGCGTATTATGATTGTCATCAAGCTTTACCTAGCAAGTAAATAAAACCGAGTTATTATCATTCTGTATTTTTTTATCCAACTTATTATAGCAACAATAAGCTATTCGCTGTCGCGGGCCGGAATGATGGCACTGGCGGGCCGGATTTGGCCCGCGGGCTATAGTTTGGAGACCCCTGATTTATAATAAAGCCTTGAATTTAAAATTTAAAAAAACCTCAAAATTAATTCACTGTTCTAGTATAATTGGTGATTTTTTAGGAAGCTTTCAGGCTTTTGATGAAAGATTAATACAGGGAACAATTTGCAGCTTTGGTTTAATAAATAAAAAATATTAGAAAAATATTTTGTTTAAATATTTTATTTCTATTTTAAAGATTAGATTGTTTGTAAATGACGGGCTAGATTGGCTGCACAAATTGCCAAAAAGCATGTTCCATTTTAAAACTGCTCTATTCAAAGTAGATGTGATTGTTACTTCATAATTCATATGTGTAAGTCTATTTGGATCAAAGCATATAACAGCCATTTGTATCAATGGGCATAAAGTAAAATCGGTAAATTAAAATGATTTGACTAATCACTTTTACTACAAAAATTGAAAATGCTAAAATACTAAGACGTAAAAATTTATGAAATTCATATTATTATTCTTATTGAAATTCTTATTATTTCCTTTTTTTATTATACTATAATACTTGTTTTCTTATTATATCTAAAGAAATAAAATATATCTGTTTCAGATAGTTTTCGAGAATTTTGTGTGTGTGTGTCTGACTCATGACCAAGTCAGGTCTCTATAGCACTGACGATTTTTTAAGAGCAATTTTTAGTTATAAAAATTAAACGTATTTTTTACAATGTAGATTAATCTCTGGTGATTATTTAGTTGCTATAACTATATCAATGCAACCACTTCAATTTTGAGTTATCGTATTCGTATCGCATCCGTTTAATAAAGCGTACATATTTAACTTTGTTCTCACGTATCGGTGGTTATTTAGTTGACTACCTGCTTTCAACGAGTGAACGTCGTATCCTCCTCTGTCCTCTTTTTTAATTTTTGTAAGTTTAATAAATAAACTTCTTGCTGATGGTCATAGAATTTTTCATTAGTGAGACTTAAAAAAAAACACCGTTATAAGGTTGCAAGATGAAGGAATATTCCGATAAACATTTAAAAAGAAAATTAGTGGATAGGCTTTTATGAAACAGAACTGTGTTGAAACTGTTTTATTCACATAATACTTATTTAATGAGGAGAAAAAATACTTTTTAGTAGCATCGGTAATACTTAATTACCTCACTAAATGGTTGGCAGAGCGAGGCAGGCCTTATGTTGTTGTTGTTGCTTATCCCCTTGATTTAGAATCCTCAACCAAGTCCAGTAGATCATGCTGCATCAATAGATCGTAAACTGTGCTCCCCTCATTCAACAGTTGCCTCACAGAGGCACCAATACAATCTATGAGATGAGAGTGAGACGCGATGGCCGAACAATGACAAAGGGTATATAAAGGGGTCTTCTCGTCTCCATTGAAGGTCAAACTCTTAGTGTGGCCAGTCCTTAGTCTAGCTAAAGCCGTTTGAGCAGGTCTAGGACAGGAGCACTGCAAGGACATACCATAATATTTAGCGGCGTACCATGCATGAATTGGTGGCGACCTCCAAGAGGTATTCACTCTGGCTAAAGTCATGGAATAAACCTCTGAAGCTAACAGATTGGAAGAAGAAGCTTTGAGAAGTTCGTAACCTTCCCTAGCGAGCAGATCAGCAATTTCATTTCCGTAGATGCCCACATGGGATGCCCCATGGGCAGGCCTTATAGTCAATCCATATGGCCTTCTCGAATCAGTGCATACCCGATTTAAAAGAATTCAAGATTTCTTATTTACTCGCATTCGTAAATAGTGCAGCCCGGGAACCATTGGTTGGACAGCCTTGGTTTAGAATAACAGCAGCATCTACTTAACTTAGAGACTACAAAACTTGAGTGCATCAAACTTCTGGTATTTTTTGGATGAATTGCAATTACATGTCTCTGCGAAATGCTTGAATTTTCTGTAGCTGTTGTTGTTTTACTTTTCGCTGCAACATTTTTTTGAATGGATATCTCATCATAATCACCAGCGTTTCCAGAAAATCAAAAACTGCAACAAGAGAAATTCCCAACCACATCCCAACGTAGCCACCAACGTAGCTGAACGTTTCAATGTTCTGAAAATAAATAAACACAACATACAAACTTATTGTTCATTTATTTATATTTATATTTATTTTAAATGGAGTACCTCAGGATCAACGTGGCCTGGTGGATAAAACGTTGGATTTTGAAACTGAGATGACACAGTTCCCCTCTTGGACTTCGAGAACAGTCCAAGAGGGGAAGGTGAACCGGAAGTTCTTTACCGTGCTGGAGATGGGCAAAAGAAAATCTGTAGGCTTAAGGCTCGTTCCCACCGAGGAGTGAAGCGTTGACCAATCACTAGCCTCACTGCGTTCGCTTGAAACCGGTTGAAATCCACCGCTTCGAGTTGACCAACTTTCAACTCTCAAATGCTTGAAACGTCATGTGACTTGGATTGAGTCAATAGTAGATCTGCCATCTAGTAGAAGTAACTTGAACTTCATTAGAAGTAAAGCGATTTCTGACGTTTCGGTGTGAACGGGTCGAAAAAATTATTTTCCCTGTCGCGTGACGCGTCGCCTCGGTGCGAATGAGCCTTAAAACGTCCTCTCCTGAAAGAAAGTACACCAGGGTGTTTCTACTAGAGAACTAGACTATCTAGGCTATTTCCATTAAGTTGAATTTTCGACATATCCCTAACGGCAAGTATGTTATTAAAACTTTTGATTTTCTATATTTACGTTGGGGGCCTGATGGCCGAGTGATTAGCACTCTGGCGCTCGGTGCCACACGTTTCGGGTTCGAGAGTACCAGTGTTCCAGGTATATCTGTACTGGTTCAGAATCCATTTTAAACTTTAGATCCCGGTCTAATATGACTATTGGGCGTCGAGATGACACCTCTACCCTGTAAAAATAAAATATCTCGAAACCTGCCGGTAAGCAGACGGCCTTGGCCCACCATGGAGGCTGTTGCGCCAATGATGACGATGATATACGTAAATGTCACAGAAAAAAAATTACAAAACCGAGATGCTATTGAATTATTTTTATAATGTTGCGGTATTTAAGCGTTTGGCACCTAAATCGCAAAACTATTAAACCATTTCCCAAATGTTCCACCACTTTTTGAACGTAAATTGATTTTGGTGCTACTACAAATTGAAACGATCTTGGAGATGTAGCTTGAAGAATTCCATCATTCTTAAAGCTCGTTCTCACCGAGGCGTGAGACCTAGAAGCGTGAAGCGTTGACCAATCACTAGCCTCACCACGTTCGCCTGAAACCGGTTTGAAATCCACAACTTCGAGTTGACCAACTCTCAACTCGAAGCGGAACTTCACTACGCGTAATGCTATTTCTGACGTTTCGCTGTGAAGGGGTCGAAAAAATGTTCTTGCCTGCCGCGAGAATCTTCACCGCTTCACGCCTCGGTGGGAACGAGCCTTAAGGCTCATTCCCACCGAGGCGTGAGGCGTCAAAGCGTGTAGCTTTGACCAATAACTAGCTTCACCGCATTCGCCTGAAACCGGTTGAAATCCACCGCTTCGAGTTGACCAACTTTCAACTCTCAAATTCTTGCCGCATCATGTGACTTGGATTGAGCTAATAGTAGATCTACCATCTAGTAGAAGTAACTGGAACTTCACTAGGCGTAAAGCGATTTCTGGCGTTTCGGTGTGAACGGATCGAAAAAATTTTCTTCCCTGCCGCGTGACAAGTCGTCGCCTCACGCCTCGGTGGGAACGAGCCTTTAAATCCAACGTACTTTTTTTTTTGGACTGGGTGATTAGCCGCGCTCATTCCGCGCTTAGTCACAGGAATTTTTGTTTCATCTCCTTTACCAAAGTTTCGACTTCTCTTAGTTCAGATACCCAACACGCAAATCATGAGGCTGTTCCGAATTCCTTGTTTTAACATATTGTTTTTCATAAGGTTTTATAGTTTCGCAATAATTTTAATCTACCACAACCAATATTTTAAATGCGGTTTGAACTATTAAACGTATCGTCTTGAAAATGGTGAAGAGGAAAAAATTGTAAAATTTGCTTTTAAAACTCAATTATTAAGGTGAGTAACTTAATACAGTAGAACCTCTTTAAGTCAAACCTCGATAAGTCGAAAACCTCCAAAACTCGAAAAAAAACTTGTTACCTTCCCTTCAAACCCCCAAACCTCCATTACTCAAAATTTCAATCGTCTATATGTTGAAATAATTAGTCAATCCCCACAAACCATTTTGATATATATTTTGCCTCCGTAACTCAAAATAAAAAAAAAATTAAAAAAATAAAAAATTGTACGTCTGTATCTCGAACATTACCAATGTTTGATTTTACAACCTTTACAACTCGATCATTTGAAATTAATTACCTCAATAGCTCGAAGAAAAATAAGTTACCCATTCTAAGGATTTGTCGACAATGCACGTCATTGTTTCTTAGAAAACAATGTATTAGTATGCAGTAAATAGAATAACAAATTCTTTGAAATATTCTTATTATAATTCTTATTCTTATAATTCTCAAAATAGGTTAAACACAATCTAAACTTCTACAAGTCGAATATTTCTTTACAAAATCAGCGTAAGTCAAATTCCTCCATAAGTTGAAAACTCTATAACTCGAATTATTTGGTGTCTCCCTTGAAGTTCGACCTACAGAGATTCTACTGTATAACTTTGAGAGTGTTATATATAGGACTACTTTAAAACAGTAACATAAACTATCGATAATGTAAAAAAATACAACAATGTTCAATACCAAAAAGCAATGAAGACAATCTTACCTGGTATTTAGGACTGTAAGTATAAGTGGTCGTTTGCATTCCATCTAAATTTACTTCAACGTGAGCAATATCACTAAAAAAAAATAGCACATATTTATATTATAACATAATTTAAAAAAATATATTTATTGACTGATTTTTAATAAATAAACTCTGTATATCAATTATTATTAATAATTTTAAATAATAATAATGTTTCTTTAAAAATTAACAATTCTTTTAAGATCAGAAGTCTGATATAACTTAGGGCATAAAAATCAGTTCCTTGAATTTTTATTAAAACGGAATTTTGTTTTTCTAACTCAAATGTTGTTTTAACCCAACTCATAGCCCATGGGTAACATGCTCAGCTAATGTGCATAAGAACACGAGTTATTATGCACATTAGTTCTTATGCACATTAGTGGCTTCCTAAAGCGAAGTTTGCAATTTACTCTTGCATGACACCGGCATTTACTGTTAAAAGTCTTCCTAAATGGTAATACTAATGCAGTTAGTGGCATATATGAATGTAGCATAAAGCCCACCAATATAAAAATAAATTATAGTTTAAAAACACTAAAAAACACGCTTTTAGAGTTAATCAAACTAAAAAGTAAAAAATAATTGTTAACACAAGAATGAAATTACTGACGAGAAAATGAATGTCACTGTTCTAAAAGCGTGGGGTACTCGATATCAATCGTTATAATTTTTCACTAGTTTCATTCCGAAATGCAGAGTGAATTTAAAAATGTCATACAAAGCACCCCGCGCTTTTAGAACAGCGACATTCATTCTCTCGTCAGTAATTTTATTCTTATGTTAACAATTATTTTTTACTTTTTAGTTTGATTAACTCTAAAAGCGTGTTTTTTAGTGTTCTTAAACCATAATATTTAAATGACGTCTCGGTATGGAGGACTGAAACCATAGTTCTTACAATAATTTAACTGTGAGTAAAACAAAGGCTAAATGCGAATATGTCGAGCCAGCCAGGATCCGAACAGAGAACCTCCTGATCCGTAGTCAGGCGCGTTATCCGTTGTACCACTGTCCTCACATAGGATTGAATGTCTTAGGTACATTCATTCTACATGGGTTAAATTGCTCTTCATAAATTAAAATAAAATCACTAATCCTGGCGATCCTAATCCTGATGAGATAATAAACTTATCAAAATATTTTATTGTCTTCGGTCCTTGATAAGTCTACAACGTTTAATTAAATCTGATCGCTTAAAGTAGGGCAAAATCGAGCCCAAAGAGTCAGTTACAAACAAACATACAGGTGAAACTAAATAAAAGCGTATTAAAAAAATACAGTTTCATTAAGAAACAGAAAACTAAAATTAGCCGAGATTAAAAATATTTAAAGAGATCTAGCGCTTTAGAATTCAGAACATCCCGAATAAAATAATTAGACTATGAGACTATATTTAAAAATGAAATTAGAAGAAATCCTTACTATAAGAAATATTTTATCATTTAAAGACAGAAACAAGTGTATTCAACACAATAATTAACGGAGCGCCCGATGAGGAACTAAATGATAGATACAATTTTGGAACTTAACAACTCCCATTTATTTTCGCTGGGCTAACGGTAAGCGAAATAATCTAAGAATACTTACTCGAACATGTTGCCCATACTATCGAAACAAGATCCCTAAAACAAAAGAAATGAATTCATATCTTAAATCGTTTATCGTAACACAATGTTATATAGAGTTAACTTAACAAATTATAGTTTTAACAAAATTTCCAAAATATTAACTTTATAAAAGCTGATCATGTAGATTTAGCTCGTAGATGAAAAAATGTTTAAATGGAAATATAAGCTATAACAGATACTATTTCTCCAGAACAGGCATGTTGAAAATACGGACCGATACCGTAATTCTTAAATGCGCTAATA